>OX638371.1:102386990-102986990 GCA_951812925.1 Calliopum simillimum
CTAGGATGCCGAATCTGACACTCATTTTTTTCCAGGGCAACATCTATTGGCAGTTTTCGGAAATAAATTAGCCGCTTTTTATAATTTTACAGAACAATATACCAAAAATCCATGTATAAATCGGTCATTTGATCAATATAATTTTTTGGAATAAATTTCGTCAATTTAACACTATCAGGTAAACTTCTCGTGAAAACAGAACCCAATTTTATGGATTAATGACAGAATACCAGCCAAAACATATTATAACATTACTTTTGTCTGTATAAGAATTATAAAAATTTAGTATAAAAATAAATATATAAACGCAAGGTAAAATTTCCAATCGAAAATGCGCCGAATAAAGTTGAACGTAGAGGTATGGTTTCTTGGGCAAATATTCATAAAATTGAATGAACTTTCAGCATAGGTTGGTCTTTTGTTTGAAAAAATTCATCCAAAAATATGAATCGTTTATTTTGAAAGTCGGTCATAATAATCGGCTATTTGACTCATATCACTTTTTTAAATATATAGTATCAATTCCACACTACCCAGTGAACTTTTTATGTAACCAGAACCCAATTTAATTGATTACTGACAGAATACCAGCCAAATCATATAATGACATTACTTTTGTCTTTATAAAAATTTTTAAAATTTAGTATGAAAATAAAAAAAATATTAATAAAAGGTAAAATTTCGATCAAAAATGCGCCGAACTAAAGTTGAACGCAGAGGTATAGTTCCTTGGGCAAATATTCATAGCCGAGATCAGTTTTCAAATCGGCCCACCCTAATGGGCATCCTAATACGAAATATTTTTTTTACGTATAAACGTATAAAACATACATCAAAACAAAAATCTAACTAATAAACCTTAAGACTAGCGAAGACATTTAATTTTTAGACTTAATTTCTATGTTGTTAAGTTGCTTATAGAAAATTTGCAAAACATTGAAAAAAAAAAAAAAAAAAATGGTTGAAAACATAACTCTTAAAATAAAGGAAATGTCTATACGGGGCGTTCCGCGTACGCGAAAACTCCTCTCTCTCTCTCAATTTACTCAATTAGCGTACGCGAAACTCAATTAGCGTACGCGAAATCCAGTGAAGTTTTTTCCCCCGGGGAACTTGATTAATTTATGTACTGATCCGCGGCCGAAGGCCGCCGCGAAGCCGGTGTTGGATGTCTGACGGGTTTAAATCCTGACCTGCGGCCGCAGGCCGCCCACTTACCCCTACTTTTATGTAAAATTACTGTTGTAACGAAGATGCGTCCCGGGGGAAAAAACTTCACTGGATTTCGCGTACGCTAATTGAGTAAATTTAGGGAGAGAGAGGAGTTTTCGCTTACGCGGAACGCCCCGTATAGACAGACTCTAAAATAAATGCCCCATTTTGAAATCCGTAAGGGTGTAACCTTTGACCTGGCCAAACACTAAATACCCTAAACTGCAGTGTTTTGAAAATTTTGCTTATATGGAAAGTGTCACGCCCTCTTGTCCGAGTTCACCCAGTTTTTTTTTTCAAGAAACTCTTTCAGTATAGCATTTTGAAACTTTTGCCTGTATGAGAGGTGCCACGCCCTCTTGTTCGAATGCGCTTAGTTTTTGATCAAAACTTGCGCTAACCATTCCTATTATTTATGTGCATTTTGGTTGCATTGTCGTGAACGCTACTCTTTAAATTGGATTTTGAATATATTTTTTGTATGATCGGTAGGCGTGCCCGTTGACCGATTTCGCTCATTTTCAATCCCTTGAGTTAACTTTAACTACGGAGGAAGTGTACCAAATTTCATTGAATTATCTTGCTCAGTTTTCCAAAAAATGTATTTTCACACACAGCCAGACAGACGGACATGGCTGTATCGACTCTATACCTTCTAGACTTCTTCTCCTCCTTCGCTGCGTTACAAACGGCAGGACAAAGTGAATAAAAAAATTTGAGTTAATTGTTTTACGGAAAAGCAGCATATATTTTTACATCCAAAAATTACCCGTTTGAAATTACAAAAATACATTTGCGTGGAAAAAGCCAATCACAGGATAGCAAAAAAAAATTGGGCAATGTACCGGGACCTAAACTCGTCTGCATTGGTTCAACAGAAATTGCAAATTCACCAATACGTGGCTATAGACGAGCACCGCATAAAACAATCATCGATAAATTTAGAGTTCATGGAGCACATGTTGTGCTTGTGAATTAGTTTCGTACAACAAAACTTTGTGCTAATTGCCACTGGGAAAATATCACATCGAAATCACCGCTCCGGTATCAATTTTGCCCAAATTGTCATACTAGTTGGAATCGAGATGTGAATGCCGGTGTCAATATCTTGTATTTGGGTGAATGCATGCTCAAGATTAACGACATGACGTAGGATGAAAAATTTTGAAAAAAATAGTAGCGCTAAATTATATTTTTATTGTGTTTACTAGACTGTTTTTATACCCTACACCTAGGTATATCCACTTTGTCCTGCCGTTTGTAACGCAGCGAAGGAGGAGTGCCAGGTATTGAAGTCTAGAAGGTATAGAGTCGATATAGCCATGTCCGTCTGTCTGTCTGGCTGTGTGTGGAAATACATTTGTTGGGAAAACTGAGCAAGATAATTCAATGAAATGTGGTACACTTCCTCCGTAGTTAAAGTTAACTCAAGGGATTGAAAATGAGCGAAATCGGTCAACGGGCACGCCTACCGATCATACAAAAAATATATTCAAAATCCAATTTAAAGAGTAGCGTTCACGACAATGCAACCAAAATGCACATAAATACTAGGAATGATTAGCGCAAGCTCTGAGCAAAAACTAAGCGCATTCGGACAAGAGGACGTGCTATACTGAAAGAATATTTGGGATAATCCAACTAAATTTCACCCATACACTAAGGGCTATAAATGTAAGCTACGTATTTTATTTTATTTTTTTGTTTTTTTCAATGTATTGCAGATTTTCTATAAGCATCTTAATTTGAAAAACATAGAAATTGTGTCTAAAAATTAAAATTAGCTTGAAAAATGGACTAAAGCAGGTAAATTTCTTGAACTACTCGTAACTTCGAAAGAAAGTATTGATTTGTTCGATGATGTTCTTAAATAAACTTTTGTAGAGAATGACTAGGTCAACATCTTCTTAGAAAGTTTTGGTCCAAAAATTATATTTGATATATAGCCATTTTTTCAGAAAGTGTTCATGACTTTTTTTCCATTAATTGGTTTTTGTAATTTTCTCAGGACGGAATATTTGTTCTGAAAATCATTAGTGGAAAATCCGCGTGCATACCTTAAAAATCTTTTCTATTAAATTTATCTATATACATTTAATTCCCTACAACATACGATTTTCAGAACAAATATTCCGTCCTTAGAAAATTACAAAAAACCAATTTATGGAATAAAAATACATGAACATGAAAAAATTGCTATTTTTTTACCAAAACTTTCAATGAAGATATTGTTGACCAGGTCATTCTCTACAATAGTTAATTTAAGGGCGTCACCGAAAAAATCAATCCTTTCTTTCGAAGATTTTCTACTGGTTCGTATTTTTTTAAATCTTTTTTTTTTTTTTCCTATAATTAATAAACTTTTTAAGACCACGATTTCCAAGTTGCTTATAGGAAATCTGCCAAACATTGAAAAAAAGGTGCAAACTATTAAAATAAATGCTCCATTTTGAAAAGTCCATATTAAGAATTCCACACAAACCATTAAAAGTTAGTTATCTCTTTCGACCAAACCTGAAATTGTGAAACAGACTTCCCATTATTGAAAGGCAAATATTCAACCGGATATTTTAGCTAAATAAAAACAGACAATTTGGCTTTCGAGTTTTATTAAGAAATAAAAGTACTACTCAGTAGTTTTACATACAAAAAGATCTTTCAAAGATATTACAATAAATAAATGCTTAAAGAATTTTTCAATGAGATTATGATAAATACTGAAATAAATGACATGAAAATGAGTTTTAAAAAAACGTAGAAAACATATAACTGCAGAACTATTTGCCAGTTTCCATTTTATCTCCATTTTGCGACTTGTCCTGCTGCTGTTGTTCCGGTGCCTTGACACTCAAATGCGCTGGCCCAGTCTGTTGTATCTGCACGATGCGTTCGTTTTGCTTAATGGCCTTATTCGGAGGCGGTGGTGCTTTTACCGTGAGAACACCATCGGATGAAATTGTCGAAACGACTTCTTTGGCATCATATTCTTTTGGCAGAGTATACTTGCGAACAAAATGGCGTTGTATCAAGCCATGGTTATCTTCGCGCTCCTCGTGTTTGCCTTCGACAATAACGGTTTTATCCACTGTCTTAACGGTCAGTTCATTTGGCTTGAACTGTGAAACATCCATGCATACCTGGAAACCATCCTTGCCTACAGTAGGCATAACCTGAGTCTCCCAATCACCACTGCGGCGTCCGGCGCGTTTCATAAGCATATGCTGTCTATTATCGTAAGGAGTGTGTCTGCCGCGTCTGGGATGCATCATCATGGAAGTTAATGCGCGAGGACGCGTTAAGTCAATGGGATGAATGCCAAAACCAAAATCATCATCCAAAAGGTGGTCCAACTCGCCAAGCGGGGAACGGTAGTAATCAGTATCGAGTTCACGCGCTAAATTTACCAACAATGGAACGATAGCCATTTTATTATACTGGTACAAATTATTATTTTTTGTTTTTTAACAAATGTTTACTTGAAGCTATTACTTCACTTTAACTTTGAAACACTTTTTACGACTGTTAAGTTTAAACTGAAGAGCGGACAAAAGCTCAGTGCCTTTTATAGCTGCGCATCAGTGGTTTGCTCTTTCAAACCTTCTGCGCTGAATGAAGAGCGGGAAACATTTCTAGCAATTTCTTGTTTGAATGTGGTGTACTCTCTCTTGCCATTGCATACTCTTGCATTGTTTGTGTTTGTTTGTAGAGTTGGTTTTTCGTTCTCTTTTTGGAGTTATACACAAAATGCCAAAAAACTTGTACATATGTACGCATTCTAGGTATTGTAAGTTTCTAGAATTTTCAGGAATGTCAAGAAAATTTTAACATATTGAGTGGCATTGATGTAATTGCGTAAACTCTCTCACTCTCACTCACATTTTTTTAAATTTTCAGTTGCGTTTTGCGTACGCCGTACGGTGACCATTTGTCCTGCATTTCCGTTGTATGTTTCAACAATATGTTCCCGAATTTTTTTTAACCCTTTCAGAACCTAGGCCAAGTTTTTTTTGTTTTTAATAAGGGACTCCTGATCATGACGTGCTTTAATGGCCAATAAAAAAAAATTGAAAAACTTGAAATATAGCGTGCATCTTGCGAAGTGACTTTTTTCATACAAAATTGTATGGGAAAAAGTTTTCACTCGGTTGTTTAAAGTCATTCATGCATGACAAAATGCCGTTGGATTCAATGTCATACCTGTTCTTGTTTTATGACACCGGTTTCTTGTTTTTTTTTTATTGCGCAAAAATTAAAAAAAACATTTACTAAAATTCAATGTCTTCTGAAGAATATCAGCCAGGAATTTCCGATTTTCATTTTTTTTTACTCTAGACTCTAGAGTCTAGAGACTTGCACCAAACTTTCTGTTTTCAGTCTTTTCCCAATTTGTTTCAAATTAAGACTCAATGGAGACCACTGTTCAAGACTCTTGAATCAAGAGTCATAAAACAAGAACGGAGTCAGCTATGAAATTGAATCCAACGGCGTTTCGTCCTGCATGAATGGCTTAAAACAACCTCATATCTAGAATTTTTCCTTTTTCCAGTGACATTTTATCTAGTTTATGTAACTGCATCTACTACATAAAAATACTGATGTGAAAATAAAAAATTTGCGTGAATCACAATCCTTGCAAGACCATAAGGATAATCTCCGGACTAGCTAAATACACAGATCTTTCTTTGCACCAACCATCGAGCAATCAGAGAGAATGACGAGGCAGTATTTCACTAGGGACCTATTCGTTCTGTTTCTCAAGGAACACTGTGGGCTGGATTTTATGAAAATCGGCAAAAAATACATACAAATAAATTGTTCTCTATTTTTGATTTTGACAAAAGTAAATTGATAAAATATATGTACCTACATTTTTATACAATAGACCAAAAAATTAGAGGTGGTGGATGAATGCATGATTATCTGTATAAAAGAAGTTTTAGGTTCAAATAAGTTTTCATCTCGAAGTATTCATCTTAAGAACGCATCAACGTTGGAATCAATTGAATAAATAAACGACAGCTTCTTAAGGGTTGAAGCAATGACCTTGAAAAATATTTCTGGTGAGTATAGATACATACTAACATAAGCATATAATATGTACGTATTTATGTGGATATATTAAAACGTCTTGTAATGTACAAAGAAATGTATTTGTATGAACATAATTCATACAAAATTTATTATCACAGCTTTGATTCAATTTAGTTTAATATGTATTTAAAACTTTTTCGTGGTTAACAATAAACTTTCAATGGCCCCTAGCTAAGCTATTATTACCTCATAAGCCTTTAAAAATGTGAGCAAACCATTTGTTTTATTAAAATATACAAGATCTAGAATGAAATAACGATTTCGATAATATGGACAGAGTCCTAAGGTGTCAGAACAAAAATAGTCATTTTCGATGTAGTTGTCAATGCTGAATCCGAATTCAGGCTCGAAATGGTTTTTGAGATATTCTTACCTAAACGTTCGAGGTTATCAGGCCTGTTCCGTAATCCGCGTGGTTTCAATTACTTTTCACTTGGGAGGCTTTTTGATGAAAATGGTGAGTCACACGATAAAAAGCATCAGAATCTTGTTTGTGGAAAATTACAGGTTCTACAAATAAAACTGATTTATATTTACGAAAAAGTAACCGTTTCAAAAATATTTGATAAAGTCGAATTTTTCGACTTTTTGCAGTTTTGTACGAATATTTCCCAAATGGTGGCTTCTTCGTTAATGCAAATGAATGTTATTTGTAGAGCCTGTAATTCCCCACAAAAAAGATTCTGACACTTTTTATCGTGTGACTAACCATTTTCATCAAAAAGCCTCCTAAATGAAAAGTAATTGAAAATACACGGATTACGGAACAGGCCTGTATACATATGTAGGTTAAGAGGACAAACGAAATTTTTTTTGCTATTCTCTATTAAATGCATCATTTAGTAGTCTTCTTTGTCTTCAAAATGAGCTAGAAGTGGTCTTGTGCGATTTTTCTTTAAAAAACATGCTGAAAAGGAACAAAGACATTTACCAGTTTTTATAACAGAAATTGCACGGTGTGCCTTAACCCGTTCTAAATCGGACGTCGTAGCACATCAAATTTTTTTCCAGATTCTGTTTACTTATCGTTCAAATGATGTATAAAAAAATTTTCACTCGTGACTCTTCGACTAAATTTTGAGATAATCGCTTTTCCAATTGGGGCATTTTCCCATACGAAAAGAAAAAAAAAATTTTTTTAATTACATTAAACAAACATTAAAATAATCACAGTCGATGTGTTTTGCGAAGCTAAACTCGAATCCAACCTCAGAATTGCTCTATCGTGTATAGTTTATGAGATATTGTAACCTAAAGACCAAAAAAAGTCGTTTTTTGCCATTTTTTGAAGCTATATAACTATATAACATATCATTTATTCGTCAAATGTGGCATAAATACTTGAAAGTCCCAAATTTTTCCTTTAAAACCTAATTTAAATTATATTTATATATCCATGCTTTTAAGAGATATCGCAGACCAAAATATTGTCAAAACGTGTTTTTTGCACTTTTGTGTCTTTTTAGGTTAGGATACCTTTGAAGAAAAAAAAAGATATCAACATAATTTAAATTAGGTTTTAAAGGCAAAGGTTAGGACTTTAAAGTTGCTTACCAGACTTAACAAAATTTAAATTTCTTTCACATTTTAAACATGTTCAACGAACCGACCATTTCAAAATTCAGCCGTATGCCATACACGTAACAACACTCGGGGTGGGGTGGCAAACGGCTGAATTTAGAAGTAGTCGGTTCGTTGAACATGTTTAAAATGTGAAAGAAATTTAAATTTTGTTAAGTCTGGTAAGCAACTTTAAAGTCCTAACCTTTGCCTTTAAAACCTAATTTAAATTATGTTGATATCTTTTTTTTCTTCAAAGGTATCCTAACCTAAAAAGACACAAAAGTGCAAAAAACACGTTTTGACAATATTTTGGTCTACGATATCTCTTAAAAGCATGGATATATAAATATAATTTAAATTAGGTTTTAAAGGAAAAAATTGGGGCTTTCAAAAATCTAAGCCACATTTGACGAATAAATGATAGATTACATAGTTATATAGCTTCAAAAAAGGGCAAAAAACGACTTTTTTTGGTCTTTAGGTTACAATATCTAATAAACTATACACGATAAAGCAATTCTGAGGTTGGATTCGCTTTTAGCATCGCAAAACACATCGATTGTGATTATTTTAATTTTTGTTTAATATAGTTAAAAAATTTTTTTTTTCTTTTTGTATGGGAAAATACCCCAATTGGAAAAGCGATTATCTCAAAATTTAGTCGAGGAGTCACGA
This sequence comes from Calliopum simillimum, assembly GCA_951812925.1. Classification (NCBI taxonomy): domain Eukaryota; kingdom Metazoa; phylum Arthropoda; class Insecta; order Diptera; family Lauxaniidae; genus Calliopum; species Calliopum simillimum. The sequence continues at coordinate 102,395,532 of OX638371.1, forward strand.
GTGAAAATTTATTTATACATCATTTGAACGATAAGTAAACAGAATCTGGAAAAAAATTTGATGTGCTACGACGTCCGATTTAGAACGGGTTTAGGCACACCGTGATTGGTTAATGGGTCATATAAGAAGAAAAAACTGCGGAGTGCTATTAAATTAGAGGGTGGAAATCGGTGAGAGGGGGAAAATGCACACTTTACAGTTTTTTCAATATATCTAGTGAACAAAGCAAAATCTCGATATTTTTTTTAGGAAACTTTTTGTAGGGAATAAAATTTACCATTGAAGTAGCATATTTAAAAAATTCAAAAAAAAATTATTGCTTGTGCTGAAAAATTTCTTAGGCTAAAAATTCACCGAAATATTGGCTACACGAACATGGAAGTTTTGTTTATGCGGTCGGATAAACTGCTTTTATTCAAAACCAAAGCGTCTTGCGAAAAAAGTGTACAAGGCAAAAAATACTTAAAATCGTCTAAAAAGTACGTGATTTTTTTTAGAATTCGAAAATTAGTAAAAAAAAGTTCAAAAATCTTCACAGGTATTTCTTGGACGGATTTTTTTCCAAAAAAAGCCGTCTTTAATATGTAGGTATATATATTTTGAAACCGCAAAAGAAAACTACTTCAACCAACCTGATTTTCAAAAAAGAAACTGAGTCTGAGAAATTTCTATTTTTCATGTATACAAAGGATAACTGCCAATATAAAACCATTAGAGTCAATTTTCTATTATATTTCCATTCAAAACAAACACAGTAAGATAAAAAAAATATTTTTTTTTTTTTTTTGGTTTTTTTGTTTTATTAATTCAGTCTCAACAATGAACAAATATGATATTTGAACAATGAATAAAATACAAATTTTCCATTAACTTAACAAATGCCAAGGAAAAATATAGCGAATATTTTATATATGTATGTAGTATTAGTATATGAGGTGAGTATTTAAGGAAAGCAGTTTACAAAAAATTATAAATGCTCTGGACCACAGTGTTTGCAGAGTATCCTTACTTTCCGTTCTTTTTTGCTTCCTTAGCTTTCTCGTCTTCCTTTGGATTTTCTTTTACATTCAAGTGTGCTGGTCCAACCTGTTGAATCTGTATGACACGCTCGTTGGCTGATTTATCCTCAAGTTGTGGCTTTGGAACACTTATGGTGAGTACACCATCCGACGATAGCGTCGATACGACTTTATCAGCTTCATAGCCTTTTGGCAACGTGTAACGTCGGACGAAATGACGTGATATATAGCCATGATCATCTTCGCGCTCTTCATGTTTGCCCTCGACACTAACAGTGTTGTCTACCACTTTGACCGATATTTCACTTGGTTTGAACTGACCAACATCCATGCAAACTTGATACCCGTCTTTGCCAACTTTCGGTGCTGGAATACATTCACCACCACGACGTTCCTGATCTCTCGGACTTATAGCCAACCATGGACAGCGACTGTAGAATGGAGTTAAGTCGTTGGCATAGAATGATGGTGTTGCCACTGCAAGACGACGATCCAAATCATCGGCCAAAGATAAAATGAATGGTAAACTGGACATTTTTTTATGAAGTTTCACTTTTTTTAACACTTGACTAGAAATTACTTTTTTAAAATTTATACTTTTTTTTCTTTAAACTGAGGTATTTCCTCTGAACGCTTTCTTATTTGTTGCTTTATTGCTTGTTTGTTTTCAACTGATGCCACAGCTGATGAAGACAACAGTATTTATACCACCGGCATTTTGAACGAGAAATTTCCAAAAAAACAACAATAAAACACACATAATGATAATCGGTTTCGGCTTCAGCTTCAGCTTCGTTGCATCGAAATATCGAGTCTCTTTGTTTATGCGTTTGTTTATCATTGTTTTGAGTGAGCGTGTGTATTGAGGCGGAGAGTCGGCACAAACATTTCGATAATTCGAGTCTCTTCTAGAAATCGTTGGTTACTCTCTTTGTTTATGCGTTTGCTATTGCTGTGCTGAGTTCAAAAATGTGTGAGCGTCAATTGAGTACTGTTTTGCAATTGATGAGCGAAACTCTCCATTGCTGAATGTTCTCTTTGCGAAGTGTTTTTTTGTTTGAATTTTTAAATTGTTCTTGTTTATTCTCTGGACTTTATTTTGCTGTTATCTTTTACAGTAAACAAAAAATTTTTTTTTAAAGCGTTTTATAAATAAATACACAAACAATTTAAAAAGCCGACAATTTCAGTTGCAGTGTTTTTTGTTTGTTGTTGTTGCTTTTGTTGGATCAAGTAAATTCTAGAAGACATTTTTATTCGATTTTTTTTACTAGTATGTACTTTCTAAAAAAAAAAAATCCCAAAATCCAAATCATTTTATTTGTTTTTTCTTTCACATCATTTTCGAGATATCGGTAATTTTCGGTTCTTTTTTTCGAAAAAATTAGGAAAAAGTCAAATTCAACTTCAAATTTATACAAGAAGAAGAGTTTTTTATAATATTTTGCTTTTTTGTATCATAGACTATATATTTATGAAGAAAATAAGGAAAATCGATTAAAAAATGGAAAAGTTATATAAAATTAAATGAAATTGCATTTTTGCCAATTTTTCCATTTTTTTTATTTCATTTGTCATAAATTTGTATGTATATTATATGGGGTGCATATCGTATAAGGTTGCGAAGCATCTGGGAGGTGATAGACGAGGCCTAGACTAACCATAAATTGCACCTTAGGGGGTCTAAAATGTACCCCTAGAGAGTTATAGGCTTAAAACCGATTTTCTGTCTTGTTTTAGAAAAAAATTTTATTGGGTGACTCTAGCGTTTTAGAGAAAACTTTTTTTATAAGAAATTTTTAGCTTATTGTATGAACTTTTTAAGAATGTATTTGGCGGCCATTGTAGAAAAAGGTCCTGTTAACATATCTTAATATAATTTTTTTTTCGAATCCTCATTAAATTTCCTTTAATTTGGTAGTACATTTGTCACACCAATTTTTTTAATTGAGGTCAGAAAAAAATACTTTTCAAGAACAATCAGCTTCAAGGCTCCAGTGCAAATCGCGCACATCATATGCAGCGAAATGCATGCGAGTAGCCCGTGTGTTACAAAGAAAATAATTTTTTTCGGCCTCAAATTAAAAAGAACGTAAGACAAGTGTAATACCGAATTAAAGGAAATTTAACAAAAATTCCAAAAAAAAAAAATATAAAATTGTATGTTATTAGGACCTTACTAAAATGACCGCCAAAGTCAAAAATTAGGGTAAAAAAGTTAAAATATCAAACTTAAAAGTCCAGAACTTTGCGAAATCCTTTTGAACTCTATAAACCAAATACACTCTTCAAAAGCTCATACAATAAGCTAAAAGTTTCTGATAAAAAAAGTTTTCTCTAAAACGCTAGGGTGACCCAATAAATTTTTTTTCTAAAACAAGTCAGAAAATCAGTTTTAACCCTATAACTCCTCAGGCGTTCATTTTATACACTCCCTCAGGTGCAATTTTTTGTTAGTCTAGGCCTCCTTCATCACCTCCCAGATGCTTCGTAACCTTATGCGATACACTCTATATAATATACAAATTTATCGCAAATAAAATGAAAAAAAAAAAAAAAAATGGGAAAATAGGCAAAAAAGCAATTCGGCCATTTTTCATTAAACTTTCCACTGCTTAATCGATTTTCTTAAATGGCATCTTATTTTCTTCACAAATATATAGACTATGATATAAAAAAACAAAATGATTTTTTACAAATTTTTTTTATCACAAAACATAAATTTGAAGTTGATTTTTATTTTTTTTTAAATTTTTTTCGAATAGAAATAATTGTTATTTTTAGAAATCAATTTGTTTCGCCGAAACTAACAAACCAACCAAAAAATGTTGTGAATGTCATTTATAGGTAATTTAATAACCTTTATTTTAGTTTGGGAGTAAAGCTGAAAATCGGTACAGGTCTTCATCATTACAAATAAAATATCAAAAGGTCCACACTAGTACCGTGTGAGCTAGAAAAGTTATCCAAGAGCAAAAGTTACAAAAATCTCTTTTTTGCAAATACATATGAGCCCTTTATTTTGAAAGTGGTCTAAGTCCATTTCGGAGCAAAAGTAATGTCATAATATGAAATAGCTGGCATTTTGTTCAGAACGAATAAAATTGAATTCTGTCTTTACAGAAAGCTTACCACATTATTTGTAATTAATATCGTTATGTTTAAAAAATAGTATCGGGCAAAAACCCGATTATTAGCACATAATGTAAATGACATTACTTTTGCTCCGAAATGGACTTAGACCACTTTCAAAATAAAGGGCTCATATATGTATGTTTACAGATATATGTAGATAACAGTAATGGCTATTACTGAAGCAGCCAACTATACTGATTTTTACAGGAGACTCCCGATATTTACTCTGGTCTCCTGATGGAGCCTACTACTAAACTATCTCCAGATTTATGTACATAATTAAAAATGTTTGGAACGGATTGAAAATCGGAAACTGGAAATTTTGGTGTATTTTTACTAATATTGATTTTAAATCAAACTCCTAATGCATAGGTAAAAATCTTCTGATTTTCACTGAAAGCATGTTGTCCGGCTTAGGTAATACTACGCTGTCTTGGATTAAAAATGGGCATAATCGATTAATCTTCACGCCAACCTCCAAGCACACAACAACTCTAACTATTATCTGTACCTAACAAATTTCATGCATCTAGCATAGTTAACGATCGTATCTATACTGTTTTTCGCAGTATTATACTGTTTTTTGAACTCAAATACTACAAACTATTTTTTTCTCCGAAATACTGCGAAAAACATACTGTTTTTCCCCCCAAAATACTGCGAAAAAATTTTAAACTTCAAATTTATCGGACTCGGGGAGGTAATGCACTACCACAAATAGAATGTTCCCATGCCACTAAATGAACTAGATAGTGATAAAATAATTCACCATCCGACACGATTTTGCGCAAATGAAAGAAACCAATACATTCTGAAAATATGGCTAAAAATAAGTTATATGTGTCTTCCCGATTTTCTGGGTCAGGTCGAAATTTTTTTTAATCGGTCTTTGAAGTTTTATATGCATGTGTTGAATCGACACACTAAATTTTACGATCCTCACATCTGAGGTATATCATGTCTTTTGAAGACTTATGGAGGATATTAAAAGAAATATTTTTGTGGAAATTTTAACCCTCTACATTTGTCATTTTTAACTATTTCTTAAAAAGTTACAAAAATTACGCCTAAAATAGTGAAATAACAGATCAATATGTGCTACAGAAATATATGCTATAAAATTTCACTTAAAGTTGCCGAACACTAAAAAGTCAAAACTTTATCACAAAAACCAAAAAATCGTCAATATCAATAAAGACCTCACACATTTCATGTTAATTAAATTTTTTGACGTATTATTCTTATGTTTTAAGCATTTCTTGACTTCGGTGACCTCTAATGAAATTTTCCGGAGAATATTTTGTGTGATATTTTAACCCATTATAACTCGTTTTTTTTTTGTAAAAGGGGTCAAACTGACCCCACAAAAATAGGATATAATGGGTTAATGTAAAAATGTGGTCCACTATGCTAAAATCCTATTAAACACAGCTAAAACACAGCTGATATTCAGTGTAGTATGGTAACATCAACAGTCTACTTTGTGCTTAATAATTAAACACGCAAATTTATCTGTGTTAAATTAAGCACTTTAGTTGTTGCTTTCCCATACGTTTCTCAGAAAGTGCGTAACTAAACATATATAGGGGAATGTCGTGTAGGTTGGGACGGGTTTTGTTTTTGGTCAGTGGTTTTATAACGGATGGAAAAATTGTTAAGATAAATAAGCCAATAAAAAGGATCATCGGATACAACTTTTTTTATAGAAAGTTATTTGCTATCGTGATCAAGTCAAAAGTTATGGCCATTTTAATGAAGACAACTTTTTCTGCCGAAAAAAAATTTTCCGTATAAGTTGGGACACTTTCAGAAATCACAAAGTAAGCCAAAAAGTTAAGTTAATCTGCATGATATAATTTTTATTAGAATATTTATTGAAACGTCATGTTTCAAAGAAACAATTTGGGTAAAAATATATCATTCCGCCTTATATGATTAGCAGTTTGTACAGGTGAAGAAACTGTTCCGCATATTTTATATTTAAGGTTCTTTTTGTTCGAGACACAAGATATCATCAACGGATTGGCGTGCGAAGCAACCAGATTTAACAATGCATCGTCATCAATGGTTGAAATATCTTTAATTTTATCATTTACTTTTTGGGTATACCTCGCCAAACTGCTTTTTGGGATTTTATAAGCTTTTCTGGTGGATCGAATGCCTTAGCCAATTTTATTTCCTTGATCTCTGCGACCGATGCATTAAAATCGGTAATTCCGCGTTCGGTTTTTCGTGCGTTAGTGAACTTGCCAAGCTCATGGCACATAAATGCGTCACAATCTTCAAAAATTCATTAATAAATGCTTTTTAATTATTATAAATACAATTGCATTCATCAAATATTGTAAAAATATAATTTAAATGGTATCGCAATGCCTTGGAATAAAAGAAAGTGCTGTCCCAACTTATACGACATGAGTGTCCCAACCTTTACAAAGTTGCCATTTCGTGAAAGCCCAAAAATAATATTTGCCACAAGAATACATTTCAATTACTCTTTCACGCAATGAAAATACACTGAATACAAGACACATTGAACACACTTACATGAAATAATTGGTTTAAATTCGACAAACTACGAACACGCAGAAACTATCGAAAAGATCTTTTTGATATGACAATTTACTCTTTGTTTGGTATGAACATAATCAACAAGAGTTCTTCGATCTTTTGCACATGAAACGTTAGGTTATAAACAGACTTTACTTCGACAGTTGAAACATAGGTGTCGCCAGTATCGGAAATTCAAGAAAAACGGCTGTTCCAACTTATACGGCGTCCCAACCTATACGACATTCCCCTATATAATAGGGTGGGCCGATTTGAAAACTGATCTCGGCTACCCCCCTATGTGAAAGTTCATTCAATTCTATGAATATTTGCCCAAGAAATTATACCTCTGCGTTCAACTTTAGTTCGGCGCATTTTTGATCGAAAATTTTACCTTTTATTAATATTTTTTTTATTTTCATACTAAATTTTTAAAATTTTTATAAAGACAAAAGTAATGTCATTATATGATTTGGCTGGTATTCTGTCAGTAATCAATTAAATTGGGTTCTGTTTACATAAAAAGTTCACTTGATGGTGTGAAATTGATGCTATATATTTAAAAAAGTGATATGGGTCAAATAGCCGATTATTGTGACCGACTTTCATATTTTTGGATGAATTTTTTCAAACAAAACACCAACCTAGGCTGAAAGTTCATTCAACCATAAACCTACGTTCAACTATAGTTAATTTTCAAAATTCTTATAGAGACAAAAGTAATATCATAATATATTTTGGCTGGTATTCTGTCAGTAATCAATAAAATTGGGTTCTGTTTTTACGAAAAGTTTTTTTGATAGCGTGGAATTGATTATATTTATTCCAAATGCCCCGAACTAAAGTTGAACGTAGAGGTATGGTTCGTTGGGCAAATATTCATAGAATTGAATGAACTTTCAGCCTAGGTTGGTGTTTTGTTCAAAAATATGAATCGTTTATTTTGAAGGTCGGTCATAATCATCAGCTATTTGACCCATATCACTTTTTTAAATATATAGCATCAATTCCACACCATCAAGTGAACTTTTCGTGTAAACAAAACCCAATTTAATTGATTACTGACAGAATACCAGCCAAATCATATAATGACATTACTTTTGTGTTTATAAAAATTTTAAAAATTTAGTATGAAAATAAAAAAAATATTAATAAAAGGTAAAATTTTCGATCAAAAATGCGCCGAACTAAAGTTGAACGCAGAGGTATAGTTCCTTGAGCAAATATTCATAGAATTGAATGAACTTTCACATAGGGGGGTAGCCGAGGTCGATAAAATTTCGTCCATACAATTTGGCCCACCCTAATATATATATTAAACATATGTATATGAGGAGTAATTTTTCAAAAGAGCGTAAAAGATTCTAATCTCCTTAACATTTTTGTTGTAACATATTTGTAGTAATTGCACAAAGTAAAAAACATTTGGAAATAAGCCCTTTTGTTTCGAAATCACTCTAATTTCACCATTTGGAAGTTTATTCTGATGTCTATAGGCATGGTATGTAAGCACCTATATAGCCTGTGGCATATAAAAAATATTAAAAGTTTTTTGGCCACTATTCGAAATACGCCTTTTTGTATCAAACTTTAAAAATTTCTATGAAATTATATGGAAATTAGCCCTTTTGTTCTGAAATGCGACTTTTGATCACGGTTTTACCTTGGAAAAATGCATTTTTTGTGATGAATTTTGAACTAAAGGATGCATTTTAGAATGGTAATGGCGATGGCGTTCTTAGGTTTGTTCGAGGTTGGAAGTGGTTTTACGCCCTTTTGAAAAATCACTCCTCATATATATATGTATTAAACATATATATATATTAAACATATATTTGATAGAAATTTTGGGTTTCTTTGAAATATACCACTTTTACCATAATTTGTATACCCTACACTTAGGGTATATTCACTTTGTCCTTCCGTTTGTAACGCAGAGAAGGAGGCGTGGCAGATATAGAAAAGTATATATATTCTTGATCAGCGTCACCTCCTGAGTTGATATAGCCATGTCAGTCTGTCTGGCTGGCTGAGTGGCTGGCTGTGTGTTAAAATACACTTTTTAGGAAAACTGAGCAAGATAACTCAATGAAATTTAGAACACTGCCTCCGTCTTCAAAGTTAGCTCAGGGGATTGAAAATGAGCAAAATCGGTCAACGGACACGCCTACCGCCCATACAAAACATATATTCAAAATGCAATTTTAGGAGCATTTTTCACGACAATGCAACCAAAATACACATAAATACTAGAAATTGTAAGCGCAAGCTCTGGAAAAAAATTGGGCGGATTCGGACAAGAGGGCGTGGCACCTCCCATATGAGCAGAAGCTTCAAAACGCTATACTGAAAGCGTTTTTTGAGATATTCAAACCAAATTTGACTCAGACACCAAGAATTATAAATGAAAGCTTTCTACAAAAATTGGGTGAAATCGGACAAGGGGACGTGCCACCTCCCATACAAGCAAAAGTTTCAAAATGCTATACTGAAAGAGTTTTTTGAGATAATCCAACTAAATTTCACTCAAATACTAAAGACTATAAATGCACGCTCTAAGCTAAAACTAGACGAACTCAGACAAGAGGGCGTAGCACCTCCTATATAAGCAAAAGCTTCAAAACGCTATACTGAAACGTTTTTTGAGATAATCTAACCAAATTGCACTCAGACACAAAAAACTATAAATGCAAGCTCTGAACAAAAACTGGGTGAACTCGGACAAGAGGGCGTGGCACCTCCCATATAAGCAAAATTCTCAAAAACGTACAGTGTAGGGTATTTATTTTTTGGCTAGGCCAAAACTTACACCCTTACTAGTTTCTTTTATAAAAGTTGGTGATCCCAAAATATTCAGAAAAGGACATAATTAAAGGCTTGCAGCCGAAAAAATATTTAAAATTGAAAATAAACTTATTTGCTTGGTTAATGGTGTCCTGGACAATTGTTTTTCAAAATATCTTAACAAAATTTGGCGGAAAGTTTTTTTTTTGCACTTTTGGCCAGAAAATTAGTGCGATACCCAGTATAAAGATGTATACAATTTTGTATGAATATGTATAGGTATATGATTTTTTTGTTGTTTTTTTTTTTTTTGCTTTAACCAATACTACTGTCCCTCAACTACAGAAACTTGATATTATAATTCTCCTCAATCCGCTAAATGCTTGCTTAGAAGGCATCTTCCAGGAAGCTACATATTTCCAGTAGGTATATACATAATGTAAGTACAAATGAATGTACATGCAATGTTTGTGCCTATACCCGTTTCATAACTCCTATGGTTTTCACACAGCTGAATCTTTCCAGTTCCATATGTTTTTGCGCTTGTGCCTGCGATTGTGACTCCCTTTTCATATCAAATGGAAATTATTCACATAGATACATGTGGTACATGTGTACATACATATGTATGTTGAGACAGACATCTGTATATGCGACAACCAGCTGTTTTGTTGTTGTCATTTTATTGCAAATTTTTTGTGTTTGTTGTTTTTTTTCTTCTTCGTCTTTTGCCGGTACATCGACCGGCTCCAGCTTGAAAACAGCATATGTACATGTGTTTGTAGGTATGTACATATACGGTATGTATGTACATGAGAATTACATTTTTTTTCTTGTTTTTGTTAATACTATACCTTCTGCACCGACCCACCGACACTGCCTCTCCAGGAGGGTATTCTCGATTGTACGTGGTAAATGTTACATTGAAACCGGTCTTTTGCCGGTTTACTGCATTGACTACTTTTTCACGTACGAGCACGCGTTGTGTATCTTTCGAATTTGTTCCTACATTGGCTTGCGAGTGAGTAGCTGGAATATTTTATGCATCTCGGCTGAGTTGTTATGCGAACTTGCACTTGAGCCTAAAAATAGAATTGCGCTGTTCTGCTTTGAGCTGATGATTTTGCTCCATTGAAAATATTAACGATTTTACCTATAACATTTTTCTTTCAATGGGACACATCCAAACGCTTATCATTCGCATTTACAACAGCAACTTAATTTTGTATTATCCAGAAAAAGGAGACAAAAGGATTTCACTGCATTCCTACATACATACATTCAATATGTTTATGGAACAAGTTTATAGTTGCATCTTGGAAATTTCTGCAAACAAGTAATTTTTTTGGCCTGGCCAAAAATTAAATACCCTACACTGAAGCATTTTAAAAATGTTGCTTCTGCGATATGTGCCACGACTTCTTATCTGAATTAGTTAGTTAGTTTTTGCTTAGACCTTGCGCTAACTATTCCAAGTACCTGTGCGAAATTCGGTTGCATTGCCTCAAGTAATGCTTGCACTACAGCATTTTGAAAACTTTGAACGTATTGAAGGTGCCACGCCTTTTTGTCCGAATCAACCGAGTTTTTGCTAAGAACTTGTATTTACTATCTTTATTGTCTAAATGAAAGTTGGTTGAATTATCTCAAAAAATGCTTTCAGTATAGCATTTTTAAACTTTTGATTATATAGGGGGAACCACGACCTCTTGTCTTATTTCGCCCTGTTTTTAGCCAGAGCTTGCGCTTCCTATTTTTAGTATTTGTGTGTATTTTGGTTGCTTTGTCGTCAATAATGCTCATAAAATTGCGCTTTAAATATTTTATTTGTATGGGCGGTAGGCGTGTCCGTTGACCGATTTCGCTCATTTTCCATCCCACAAGCTTACTTTTATGATTCAGGTAGTGTGCCAAATTTCATCGAATTTCCAGAGACAGCCAGACGGACAGACAGCAGGTAACGCTGGTCAAGAATATAAAGGGTGATTCAATACGAGGTCCCTTTTCCAACCGGCTTGTTTTGACAGCTGTTATGTGTCAAATGGCTTCTCCATATGATGTTTGTGTTCAATATGCAATACGACTCAATCATGAATAGACTTACCTACTCCTGAACAACGTTTATTAACCCAAAATCAGTGATCAGTTAGAGAATGTTATAGAGTTCTTCAACATCATTTTGGTCGTTATGAGCGTCAAACTGAAAGCACTATCACAGATTTCGAAGCAATTTTACACTATTGGACATTCATCATTCAACCAGAGTGCATAGAGCCCGTAATTTAGAGAATATTGCTGCAGTAGCAGAGAGTGTTCGTGAAAACCGTAAACAATCCATTCGTTGCCGATCTCAGGCTTTGGGCATCTCTTATGGATCATTGTGGCGTATCTTGAGGCATGATCTTGGTCTTGAATTGAAGCCGGCTGATCTTAGTGTACGTTGTGATTTCGGCTTATGGGCCTTACAACAAATTCAAATTGATCCATTATTTTATCGAAAAATTGTGTTTAGCGACGAAGCTCATTTCTGGTTGAACAGCTACGTTAACAAGCAAAATTGCCGTATGTGGGCCGATGAACAACCAGAAGCAATCCAAGAGCTTCCAATGTATTCCGATAAATGTACTGTTTGGTGTGGTTTATGGGCAGGAGGCATCATTTCCATTTTCATATATTTTTTTTTTGGAATTCTCGTTAAATTTCCATTGTTTTGGTAGTACATTTGTCATAGGAATTTTTTTAATTAAGGTCAGAAAAAAATTCTTTTCAAGAACAATCCGTTTGCTACATAGAAAATATTTTTTTCCGACCTCAAATTAAGTAATTGGTTAAACAAATGTACTATTTAATTAAAAGAAATTTAACCAGAATTCCAAAAAAAATCATAAAAGCTTATGTTAAAAGGACCTTTTTCATACTAAAATGATCGCCAAAGTCAAAAATTAGAAAAAAAATTTAAAATATTAACTTTGAAGGTCCAGAACTTTGCAAAATCCTTATAAACCAAAGACACTCTTAGAAAGCTCATAAAATAAAAAAGTCCGAAAATAAATTTTAGCCCTATAGCTACTCAGGGTTACAGTTTAGAACCTGCTCCTCTTATGCAGCTCTTTGTTAGTAAAGGCGTCCTCTATCACCACCCAGAAGCTTCGTAACCTTATGCGATACACCCTATATAAAAAATTCGAGTCATCGACTATCAAAATCATATACATAGGTATGTAAGTATGTAAATATACATATAAATGAAAACAAATACTTTTTGTCGATATATCTATACTCTTATTTATTGTTGTTGTTCTTTAATATACGTATTATGTATGTATGTACTCGTAAGTAAAATTTTTTTGCATTTTATTGAGAAAAACTTTTGTAGCAAATAAATCTTAAAATTACATGTTATTTATTTATTGTTGGTACTAAAAAAAAAAGAAATAAAATAAAAAACAAAACGAAACAAAACATAGGACTTGCTTATCAATTAAAGTAAAAGGACTTAATAGTAACACAGAAATAATGCATATCCTTAATTTGCAGTAGAATCATCATATCATTCATATCTATAGGAAAAGAAGTTGCTTGCTGTATCATTTAAAATTTTCTTGTGCAACTCATATTGCTGACAAATTTACGCCCCGCACGCCACGCTGTACCCAACCCACCGAAAGCTTCTAATTGGAAATCTCTTCAGCTGTGGCCTTAGCATCACCATTCTCACACTGATTCTTGGCCAGAAGAATTGCTACATCCGCAGCAGCAGCGGCAACCAAATCACCGGCGGCAGCTTCAGCGACAAATGGTTCTGTTAATGGTATATCGGCAATATCTTTAGCTGTAGTTGTTGTATCAACTTCCATTGCATCTGGTGGTGGTGGTGTTGGAGTCTCGCCAGCGGCATTATTTCCAGCAACTAAGCCGTCGACATTTACGCCACCATCATCTTCATCAGCTGCTTCTGCTGCTGCTGTTGTAATTACCACTACACTATCGATTGCCCCATCTGGAATGACGGCAGCGATTCCAGCTGCAATATCAGCTGAAATGCTGACAGTCATTGGAATGTCAGTGTCGTTCTCTTTTTCATTGTCGTTGACATCGTTCTCTTCAGTGGTGATGACAACACCAGCAACAATGGCATCAATTCCAGCTGGAGTTGCATTAATGTTATTGGCAACAATGAGCATCGGCTCAACGGATGCAGTTGCCGATGCCGATGCAGTTGCGGATGTGGTTGTAGTTGGGGAAGTGTTTGAAGGAGATGCAGATTCCGGTTCTGCCATTTCAGTCTCTTGTTCTTTGGCATTGGCATCACCATTGCGCTCATTGACAGCAGCCTGGGTGCCTACTGCTGCTGTTAGTGACTTTTGCTTCTCTTCCTGTTGTTGTGATGGCATTTGTGGAATTGTAGCTGTAGTAGTTGAAGTTTTCTCTTTCTGGTTGCTGTTGCCGCCTCCACCTTCTTTTACTGATAGATGTGCCGGTCCAGTATGCTGAATATGCACCATGCGGTGTTGCTCTTCCTCAGCCTTTGGCGGTGATGGTGGTGGTGGTGCCTTCACCGTGAGTATACCGTCCGAAGATAGAGTCGATAGAACTTCGTTGGGATCAAAACCCTTCGGCAGCATATATTTTCGTACGAAATGCCGCGAGATGACACCATGACCGTCCTCTTTCTCATCGTGTTGGCCCTCGACAACGATGCAGTTATCGATTGTCTTGACGGTTAACTCATTGGGAGAGAACTGCTTAACATTCATGCTGACTTGAAAGCCATTTTTGTTAACGACCGAATAAGCTGCAGCAGGCGGTTTAATGGCTGCAACAGCAGCGACATTGTTTCCTGCTGAGGTATTGCCGCTCTCCTTGTCATTGTCCTTCTCTGGAGATTCAGGAATCTGCGCTGCAGCGGCTGCTGCGGCTTTATTGCAACACGGCTTGGTGGTGGTGCCCCCTCGATAATATGGGTGTTGGCGCTTCTGGGCACTGCTAGGCAATAAATAAAATTGCGAAACTGTTCGTGGACGTCGAGCTGGCTGCTGCTGATGCAATTCATGTGGATACATACCAAAACCGAAATCATCGACATCCATGCCGGTGACGAGATTTCGATTGAATTCATTTAGCTCTTCGGCCAAGTCCAATATAAAGGGTATCAACGACATCTTGTGTTGCGGCGATTTATTTTTATTTTTTATTTATTTATTTTTTTAAATATTTTAATTAATTATGTATGCAGGTAAGGTAAACCGTTGCTGCGTTGTCGTTGTTTGTTTTATCCGTCAGCACACGCACACCCGATTCCGTTCCTAACTGGATTTCATTTGATGGCAAATTGCTGAATTTTCGCCTTTTAAACCAGTATGCAGCGCTGAATGGAAAGAAAATGGAAAGAATTTCACGCGACTTTGTTTCACTGTTCTCTTAAATATTCGTCTGGATTGGGACGCGGTTCGGCTTCTGGTTTTCTGCTTTTCGGCGCACTATAGAGTTCGGATGAAAATCGATTTCCCCAAAGCTGCAACTTGATGTTGCAACATGCATGTTGGCTAGCGCATTTTATTGTTGCTGCTTTAAGAGAGTAAGGAATACGAATTTTACCAACACAGAAATAGAAATGATGGGAAGTTGAAGTGAGGATTGAGGTTGATAACACGGTGAAGAGTATAGTGATGACATTGAAGGTATCGTACTGGCAAAATTAGAGAATGTTGGTGGGAGTATTTTAGCCATTAATTTACTATACGTATAAAACTTTTCATAAAATTTTTACAGTGTACTAAGTAGTATCAAAATGTACTAAGTCATAGGATGAAAAGTGGATTATGTCACGGGAAAAATCACATAAAATTTTATATCTCTGTGCCTATATCAGCTATCATTGGGGGTTATCGTGAATCAAGATTCTCTTGAAATTTTCTTAAACTGTAATAGAGAATTCACGGCAGTCCGAGAAAATTCCCCGGGAATCTTGATTCACGATATATAAGACCTATCGCAAAAATTCAACATATGAAATACCTTGCTCCCATGGGCTAAAAAGATTCCTATTGGTGTGAGTGTCAAGCATAAAAAGTTTGCCCCCAGGTCGTTGAAGGTCGGAAAAACGCCATTTTTATGATAATATGTAACTTTAATCGATAGAATTGGTCATATCTTTGAAACTATTCGATATAAGTGAATGAATTTTGGTACGTATATGAACAATTTTTGAGTAAATAGCAATAAAAAATAGGCAATGCCACGTCCCCTCCACCACAAATTCGTCGCATCACTGAAAATATTTGACCTAGGTGAATGAGATTCGGTATGTGTGTAATTGGCACTGGCTAAAAAATTTTCAATAAAAAATGGACAGGACCTCCCATGTAACCCAAAATTTGAAATCGCAATAACTTCGGAAATATTTCAAGTACAACAATAATATTTGATATCTGAGGTTAAATTAGTAGAACAAAGCTACTTATTAACTGGAAAGGGTGTAACCTTTGGCTTGACCAAACATTAAATACCCTACACTGCAATATTTTAAAAATTTTGCTTATATGGAAGGTGCCACGCCCTCTTGTCCGATTTCACCTAGTTTTTCTCAGAGATTTCATTTATAGTTTTTAGTGTCTGAGTAAAGTTTAATTCGATTATCTCAAAAAACGTTTTCAGTATAGCGTTTTGAAACTTTTGCTTATATGGGTTGTGCCACGCCCTCTCGTCCGATTTCACCCAGTTTCTTAGAAAAAAACCGGTTTTTTCAAAATATCTCCAAAACGGTTCGTCCTACAAAAAAATGTTCATGCATTTTGTAGAACGTTTAATTCCCTATAAGGGTCTCTTTGAACTGTTTTTTCGTTCGACTTACCGTTTATGAGGTATCGCGACTTGAAAATCATTCAAAATTGAATATTGTGCTATGCAGTGGCGGGTTCAGCATTGTCAAGAAGGGGGCCGATTGACTACATTTCCAAATAATAATAATAATATTGAATTGTTTTTAAAATCCTAAAGCTGGAACTACATGCAACGCGTCGTCGCGTTATCGCGGCACACGCTTCTGTCAGAAAAAGTTGAAACCCTGCATTCGTATGGAGTGAGCTACATAACACAACGCGTTGAAAGTCAAAAAGCATATGACGCAAAAAGTTGAGCAACTTTCTACTTTTTCTACGCGTTCTCGCGTCAATCTGTCAATTTTGTCAACAATCAGCTGAACAGCAGTTCATGCGAATTGAAATAAATAAAATAATTAAAAAAAATCGTAAGAAAAGATGATGGATGAGCAACTTATTGAGTTGGTGAAACAAAATAAAGTAATTTATGTAAATTTTGTTTTAAAATTTTTCAACTGTCAGCTGTTGTCACAAAAAACTTTGACGCGAGGAAGCGCGGCATGTAACTCGAAAAACGAGACGCTTGAAAAGCCATGACGCGGTAAAGCGATGACGCGTTGCATGTAGTTCCAGCTTTACATATAATTTAAAAAAAAAATTTAATCACTTGGTTTGAGAGGTGGGGTCGATCGCCCCCCCTTGGATCCGCCACTGGTACTATGTTCTTATTTTGAATGAATATTAATGATTAATATGCACAATTTCACTTTTAATTATATGTTTCACTATTTGTTAAGGTAATACATGCTACGAGTGTATGTCTCTAAATATTTCGACGCAAATACCCTTGACAGCTGCTAGCCAAATTTAGAAATTTAGATTTAGCCCACGGTTAATTTTTTTTCTTTTAAATTAATCTTGCGACAAATTAATTGCATGCACACCAAATTGAAATGAAAATTTTTCTCACGATCGATTTAATTAATAATTTGTACTTTATTTATGCAGTATTTATTTACATGTACACTTCGCAGTAGAAACTCATTTGAATAGATATGGTGCGGATATATACATACTATATACACAATTTTCAATTTCTATATAACGTCAATTACTTCCATGGCAAGGCCAATTTTCCTGTTTCGTGTACCCGCACCAAACGTTCATTCGGACTATAGTATTTTGTTGGTGGTGGTGGTGGCGCCTTTATAGTAAGTATACCATCTGCCGATAAATTCGAAATGACTTCATTAGCATTGAAGCCTCTGGGTAACAAATATTTCCGCTTGAAATGTCGTTCGACAAGCCCATTACCATCGTTACGCTTCTCATGATTTCCCTCGACAGTCACATAGTCATCTGTGGTTTTGACAACAATTTCATGTGGTTTAAATTGTCTAACATCGATATCGACCTGAAAACGTTTTTCATCGACATATACGCGCTCGCCAGAATAGTAATTTTGCCAACGCATCGGCCACGCCCAATCATAAGGTGTCGATTGTATTAATTGATTACGTACACGACGTGTTACTAAATCATCCATGGGACGTAGTAACTCACTGCTGGGCCACCATGGCCTTGGATCATTCCACCACGTATTCGTATAAGGATACAAGCTATAGTCGTAGGGTGAGAAATAGTGTGGTGGAGGACGTTCAAAATCACGCGAAAGATCACTTAAAGTTGTTGATGAGGTTCTTGGCACAAGTGTCATGGTTGATTTGGATTTTTACGTTCTTTTTTTTTAGTAAATTTTAATTATAATTTTTTTAATTAAAAACGCGAACCCCGCACGGCAATGCTTAACGATTCTTATAAAATTTGTTGTCACTGGCACAACGCCTTTTATACCTTTTCAGAGATGCTTCCGTATCTAGTATACGTACCCCGTACTCGTTTAGCTTTGATATGTACATCTTATATAAAATGTTTTGTTTTGATTTAAATTTTCAATTTGTAATGTTTCAAATGCATTTAAGTGTGGGCTAAATATGTAAATGCATTTTTATACTCTACACTGAGCATATTCCTACTGCATCAAATGAATCGTTTTTTATGAAAGTGGAATAAGTTCATAAAGGTCGCAAAAATAAACCAAATATGGTGGAATATATCCTTAAACGTCTTAAATGAAATTTCCAATAGGAAAACAAGAAAATTACAACATGAGGGGCTGCCAGGACGGCGTTTTACCTAAAAATTACAGTAAAATCGAGATTTTCGATAATATACGCGAGAGCACACATTTTAGAAGTAGAAGTGTGGGCTAAATATGTAAATGCATTTTTATACTCTACACTGAGCATATTCCTACTGCATCAAATGAATCGTTTTTTATGAAAGTGGAATAAGTTCATAAAGGTCGCAAAAATAAACCAAATATGGTGGAATATATCCTTAAACGTCTTAAATGAAATTTCCAATAGGAAAACAAGAAAATTACAACATGAGGGGCTGCCAGGACGGCGTTTTACCTAAAAATTACAGTAAAATCGAGATTTTCGATAATATACGCGAGAGCACACATTTTAGAAGTAGTAAACCGTGTAAGCCACGGAAACCTCGTAAGCTCGTAATAACTGTCAAGATCGTTAGCAAAAATTTACAGTTTTAAGAGTTTACGAGGTTTTAAGCGATTTCGAAATCTTTTACGAGTTGGTTTTGGAGAGATTTTGGCTTTCACAATAGCTTGAAAAACAACTTACTTAATTCGGAAATGGGGTGGTAATAGTTTGGTAATAGTTAGGCGAAAAGGCTAATATCAAAATCATTATGTACAAATTTTTGAGAGTTTTATGGATTAACGAGGTTTCATGAGATTTAACCAACTTTTACGTGTTGGTTTTGTATTGATTTTCGCGTATTCCAGCTCATGATGAATAATAAGACAATAAATCTGTGTCAAAAATTATAAGGGTATTTCCATAGTAACGGGTGCTACAGTTCATGGAATTTACACCAAGTGACATTAGGGTGAATATTTGGATTGGTTCTCTTACAAAAATAATTTTGAAATCGCATTTTCTGCTACACGGTTCTCTGGAATTGGGTTTAATTATAAGTTTGCGGGTTTTCTTTTCTTAAACAATACCTAATGGTGTTAGCAACAAAATTTAAAAATTTGTACAATCGAAAATAGATGCCACGCCAAAAATTGGTCCAAAAACGGTATTTTTGTAAAAAAGAACATCAAACCAAAACGAAAATAGTAATTTCGATGTATTTGTCGGCGATAAAACCGTATTCGGTTCCTTTATCATGTATGGTTATTAAGATATTTTAACCAAAAAGAACAAAAACACGTTTTTGAGGTTATCTAGGGGCGAACGATATTGTTTTCCTCTTTTCTACTAAATGCATCGGTTAGTACGAATCTTCGTATTCAAAATAAGCTAAGAGACTTGTATGATTTTTCCTTAAAAAGTTATGACCATTTTAGAATTTTCTGGTATACATTTTTAGAAATAAAGCCAAAAATGAATTAGGAAGGAAATGAATGGAAATAACCCAGAATTTTGTATGGAATTTTATCCAAAAAATTCTTTTGGCATCATTTCCCATTGCATTGTTTCCAAAATTCTGGCGGTATTTCCTATTCAATTTTTTCCAAAAAATTCAGGCCAGAATATTTCCTAGCTTTATTTCCGAAAGATTTTCCGGCGTTAATCCTTATGGCGTTATTTCCTTTTTGTAAGCCATACAACTTGGAAAAAACGTTAGAAAAGTTTTTGGCTTTATTTCCAATACAAAATGGAAATAACGCTAAAATTTTGTATGGATAAGTTGATATGTGTGTTCACACAGTTGTAGGGTATTTTAATTTCTTGGCCTGGCCAAAGATAACACCCTTGCGAGTGTAGTTTTGATTTGAAAAACATTATGGTTGCAGTCGCGCCTTCGTTCATGAGTAATGATTCATTCAGTTCAAGTATTTTAAGAAACCTCTGTAGCAATACGTCACAACTTATCGTGAAATAAAAACAAAACTGAAAGAATTTGCGCTAAAAAATTGAGAAAAAAAAAATTTAAATTAAATAAAATTTAAAATAAAATGAAAGTTATTGATTTAAGGTTGTACAAAATTTTAGCATTTAAAGGAAGACTTTCTAGCGTTCCGCTTTTAAAAGTTATTAGTATTTTACTGAAAGCCTACTGCACTTGTACCCCTTTGCTTCTAAACGAATTTAAAATATTGAATAACATTTTTGTTCTAAAATAAAAAATAATTTAATAATCGTTTAGAAGTAAAAGCTTTCTAAAAGCGGAACTCTAGAAAATTTTTAAAAAAATACCTCAAACAGAGAATTTTTCCAGGGTTCTGAAAATTGTAGTATTCAATTTTTTCTTAAGCTTTATTAATTGTTATGCAGCACATTTCAAACAAAAAAAAAAAAAAAAATTAAATTTTGAGAAGTGTTGTAGGCTTTCAGTAAAACTCTAATAACTTTTGAGTCCCCTCATAGAAAAATTTTGGAAAAAACATTGGATAGGGCATACTTTAGGGGTTCTTCAACCAGCAATATTTTAGTTTTTTTAACCACTTTTGAATTTACTAGGCAACGTCGACTTTAACTGTATATTACTCAAAATTTACTTTTTGTCACTTCTACCCTTTTGGTTCTAAGCCCCTCAATTGAAAAAGTCGTGTGTGTCGTGCTCGTGTTGGTTAAAACTTGTATTTCTACACTTGTATTTTTCCGATTGGATCCGCACATTCCGAGCTATCCATTGAATTAATGGTTTTTCTTTTTTCAATTGGAGAAGGAACCTAAAGTTTTATGACTAAAAATAAGAAGTACATACTGTGATATACAGGTCTGTTCCGTAATCCGTGTAGTTTCAATTACTTTTCATTTCGCAAGCTTTTTAACGAAAACGGTGAGTCGAACGATAAAAATTATTAGAATGTCTTTTGTGGAGAGTTACAGGTGCTGCAAGTAATATGTAATGATTTGTATTTGTGAAAAAGTAACTGTTTAGGATATATTCGAAAAAATCTAATTTTTCAACTTTTTGTGTTTTTTTTAGAATATTTCCTGAACGTTTACTTTTTCGATAATGCCAATCAATGTTATTTATAGAAACTGTAATTCTGCATAAAAGAGATTCTAATACATTTTATTGTTCGACTTACTGTTTTTATTAAAAAGCCTCATGAATGAAAAGTAATCGAAGTCACACGGATTTCAGAACAGGCCTGATAACTTCAAATCTAGAACAAGCTGAACTTGTTTAACTCAGTAATCTGAGGGTGTTAAACTATTTTTATTTATCATCATTTATATAACCCTTACCGAAGGATGGATCTTTAAGAGTAAAATGATAAAAAAAACAGTCTAGTGTACAAGTTTTACAATAGTGGTGAACAACAAGTTTACATAGTAAACAGCCACAAAACTACTTCCACTTGGTAATAAAAAACTTTTTAAAAATAATCTAAGAAAACTTCGAAAAAAGAAACAAAAAAATTAAGACTAATGCTCAAAATACATGAGCATTTTTCACGCATTCGTTTACACGCGTGATTCTGCACGTAAAATACATGCGCAGCTAGTGACCTGACATTTGATGCCAATTTTTTACTGTGGGCTAAAAGAAAAAAAATATAAGTTGCGCACTATCAATAGCAAATACATACATTACCTTGCACTTTCAGTCTTTTGAAGAATTTCTCCAATATTTTCTTTCTTAGAAACGCGTTTATAAAACTAGAATTGGTTTTATTATATAAAAATTTGTTATTTTTAAAAAAATTTTCCAATTGACAATTACTTTGCTTCCACTGTGTCTTTGTATTTTTCAAAACAAAAAGTTGTCAAAGTGAAATTTCCCAATTTCATCATTGGGAAATTTCATGCATTGCGTAAAAATCAATTTCATAGCTACTTGCGTGATACGCAAGGCAGGCGTGTTTCAATTTCCCACATTGTTCTATGAATTTCATACAAAAAAATTGCGTTCACGCGCGTGAAAAATGCGCATGTATTTTGGGCATTACCCTGCAAGAACTTAATAACCCATTCTCTAACACATTTACACAAAAATTACTATCGGTACCAACACTAATACAAAATATTGACATTGTTTATAATTTTTAAAAAAGACAACAAATTTTGAGCATATCTTCTGCTCTTTCTACTCCTTTGTATTTTTGATGTAAACTTAACTCTGATTTTTTTGTCAAAGTGAAATCATTCAAAAGAAGCATTTTCTATAAATGAAAATTTTAAGTAATTTTAAGTAAATTGAAGCAGAGAATTTCTACAAAATACTGCATTTATTAAGTAAGTCACTCCTTAACTTTTTAACACCTGTTTTGTATTTATTATCTTTGTATGGCTAACTATCTATTTTAAAATTCAGGCAGAAAACTTTCAAATGTATTTAGCAGTCCAGTTTTACATTTTCTACAAAAACGTGCAACTAAACAACCCGAAGGATATAAGTCGTGTTATAAGGATTATGGTCTATTCCTAAAGGATTGCGATTTCAAATAATGTTCAAGAGAAAAATAGCATTGTAAAATTATGTCGCTTTGATTCTTAAAAGGATAAAGATGATACTTCCTAGTTCCTTTGGAAGATTATAAAACGTAATATTGAAGTGTTGTTCTGCGATGAATTGGTGCTTAGGCAGCATTATTAGATGTAATTTATACTTTTGTTATATACTCTTACGTACTGAATTTAAAATGAGAAATAAATAAATATCAATTATAACTGTCAGTTGTTTGTTTGGTAGAAATATTTGATAAGTCTAATGAATTGGTTATATACAGGTTATACATGACAAGTGCGAAAGAGACCATCATAGTAACTCACTGTTATAACAACACATGTGACAGAAAGGGATACAAAATCACACGTATAGAAAAGTATGAGTTAGATTTGTCCTAACGCTCTGTACAAACTAATTGAAAGTTTTTAAATTTATAACCAATAGTTTCAGCAGCAATAACACATAAATAATGAGTTATATAATTGATACGTTCTTGCAGGGTATAAAATAAAAAATTCAGTTCAAATAATTCATTCAAAAAATAACTTCAAAAAATGTTAAAAATGTAAAAAATAAAATTTATAAATAAACTAAAACCAAAACCATTTTATTAACTTACACAATAAAAATATAATTTAGTGCTATTATTTTCTGCAAAATTTTTCATCTATCGTCATGTCGTCAATCTTGAGAATGCATTTACCCAAATACAAGATATTGACACCGGCATTCACATCTGGACTCCAATTAGTATGACAACTTGGGCAAAATTGATACCAGTGCGATGATTTTAATGTGATATTTTCCCAATGGCATTAGCACAAAGTATTGTTTTGCGAAACTCATTCAGGAGTACAATGTGCTCCATGCCATCTAAATTTATCCATGATTTTTTTTATGCAGTGCTCGTCTATAGCCAAGCAATGGTGAATTTGCAGCAATTTCTGTTGAACTAATGCAGACGAGTTTATGTCCCGGTTCATTGCCCAAAATTTCTTTTGCCATCCTATGATTAGCTTTTTCCACGCATATGTATTTTTGTAATTTCAAACGGGTAACTTTTGGTTGTAAAAATATATGCTGCCTTTCCGTAAAACAATTAAACAATTAAATTTTTTTTTTATTTAATTTTATTTATTTTTTGTTAAAACTTATTTCCTTAATTCTACAAGACTAAATAAAGAGATCAAACATAGGAACGTCTACTTTTTAGCATCGCCATCTTCTATTGATTCCTGCTTTCCTTCTTCCTGAATGGCAGGATCTTCTTTGCCAGTTTGTTGGATTTGTATGAGACGTTCGTTGGCTTGGTCATCTTCAATTGCAGGTGGCTTCGGAACACTAACAGTTAGCACGCCATCCGGAGAAAGTGTGGATATGATTTTGTCAGCTTCATAATTTTTGGGCAAAGTAAAGCGCCGCACAAATTGCTGTGAGAAATAACTCTTATTACCATCATTCTGTTCCTGTTTGCCCTCAACCACAACACAATTATCCACAACTTTCACTTTCAATTCGTCTGGTTTGAATTGAGCTACATCTATGCTCAGCTTGAAGTCATCCTTTCCAGTGTGTCTTTGTGGTCCCTCGATGGCATACTTTTGTATATCACCAAGTTCTGGCCAACAATAAAACGCTGAAGCTGCTGGCCTATAAAACGGCGAAGCCGCCATAGAAAGGCGTTCCAAGTCGTGAACCAAACTCATTAACATCGATAATGAACGCTTCTGCTTTGTTTGAAATTTTGTTTTGATTTGAACTAGCGCTGCTACCAACAGCCAGTATTTATACCATTCATCCAAAATCTAGATTTTTCTCACGAAGAAAACGTAATCGCGCAATGTTTTGATGAAATTTACGTTTTACTGTCCACATGTCAACAAAGAAAATCTACAAACGTCCAGCTTTTTCTCGTATGCTCGTATGCGCTCTTTTGTATTATTGTCTTTTTTGATTTTTTTCTGCTGAATTCAGCTCGCCGAGAGACTGTTTTCGATTTTGCTCACAAAAAGAGATTCTGAGTGATGTGTAAGGGCCGTTTTCTTCTCTCCATGCTAAAGATGTTAAAATGTCCAGCTCAGGGTGAGTTAAGGTGAGCATGTATTCTCGGCGAATAAGATTGCATGATAATTTATCATTGATAAAAATTTCGTTTTCTTCACTACATGCTCTCTGAGGGTTCATGTTTTAGCAGGCATGCCCAGAGAAAGCACCAGAATGCGGTTTTTCTAAATTCATTGTTGTCTTAACGAAAAACATTCTGTGAAATTGTACAAGTAAAATTTACTGTTTATGGTTGTTTTCAAGAACAATTTATGGAATATTCTTCCATATCAAACAACATTTAAATGTTATTTCATTTATTTTAGTTATAATTTTTGCAGCTGGAAAAATTTTGTGAAAATAAAAAGTAAATATTAATAATAAAAAAGAAAAGAGCTATTTTTATGTCTACAAAATTCCAGCTAATACTCCTGGGAAGTAAAGACGTACAAAGTTCATTCGCACATTTCTCTTATTTCTCCCTGGTTGCTCTAGTTACTAGACTCTAGTGCTTCTTCAAAGTTCACTTCGGCTGTTCGCTGAAGTATTACCTCGAAGCCAGCCATTTCCACTCTTGGTAAAAAATCACGCTCGTCTATAGCAATATTATGCAGAACACAACATGGTGCTATTAAATGTCTTACCGTTTCCAATTTAAGTTGGATGCCATAGGCCAGTATAGGGAAACGACGCTTCAATTCCCCATACGAACGTTCGATCACATTCTGAGTGCGAATTCGGCTTTCGTTATAGAGACGTTTCACTTTGCCGCTTGCTTCGAGAAAAGACATTTCAAAATATATAGTATTTCGATAGCCGCAATCGCCTACCAAAATAAAATTACCGAAGTCTCCATTTCCGAAGCGATACTTTATCCGCGAACCATTAATAATAGTTTGGTCGTGTGTGGATCCTGGCCAACGACACACCAAACCAATAATTTTTAAATTCAGCCGAAGACACTGTCTGCACAGAAAACCAGCCTTTTCGATTGCGAAACACTGGCGATTGAATTCATTAAATATGCATGCAATCAATAGAGCCGACGGTCCGGGGGAATTCTGCAATATTAAAGCAAGGGTGTCAGCGTAGAACAAAAGTGAGCCAATTTTGGCTCGCCTACAAAAACAAGAATATTTCAATAATTTTTTAAATTTCTGAGGACTACAACACACACGAAAAATGTTTGTTGTTTTTTTTTTTTTTTTGAGCTCGTCAAAATTCGCGGAATTAAAATATTTATGAAAAATTGTTTTTGTTGCTTTAGCACTCTAAAAAAAACAACAAACATTTTTCCGTGTGATGTAATCCTCAGAAATTTAACAATATATTGAAATATTGTTGCAAACGAGCCACCTAAAAACCAACAAAAAATTGGTTTTGCGATTGTTGT
Source organism: Calliopum simillimum (assembly GCA_951812925.1). Lineage (NCBI taxonomy): Eukaryota > Metazoa > Arthropoda > Insecta > Diptera > Lauxaniidae > Calliopum > Calliopum simillimum. Next base: position 102,421,778 of record OX638371.1, read on the forward strand.
ACTTCGAGGAATGTGAAGTTGTTGTAAAAGCCAAAATTTTGTGCTGACTGCGCTTGGCTCAGTGATTTGAAAACGCTGACACCCTTGTATTAAAGAACACTTTGGCAGCAACAAGTAAATCATCCTGTGTGGAGGGTATTTGTATCATATCGACAGATTTCATTGCAAGTGCCAAAGAAACTCGTTTTATTATCCGGCTAACGAACGGAACAAAAACTCTTGCGAAATCAGCAATTACCACTTCCATGGAACCGATTGCATAAAATCGTAATGAGATCAGCAACTGAGTAAGTGATGTTATGTGCAGCGACCTGTAAAGGTGTTACCTTTGGCTTGGCCAAACAATAAATACCCTAAACTGCAGTAATTTGAAAATTTTGCTTATGTGGGAGGGGCCACGCCCACTTGTCCGAGTTCACCCATTACTTAGTTCAAAGCTTTCATTTATAGTTTTTAGTTTTTGAGTGAAATTTAGTTCGACTATCTCAAAAAATGTTGTCCGAATTTGTCTCGTTTTTGCTCAGAGCTTTCGCTAACTATTCCTAGTATTTATGCGTATTTTGGCTGCATTGTGGTAAAAAATACTCCTAAAGTTGTATTTTGAATATATTTTTTGTATGGACGGTAGGCGTGTCCGTTGACCGTTGCTCATTTTTAATCCCACTAGCTAACTTCGGCGACGGAGGCAGTGTATCAAATTTCATTGAATTATCTTGCTCAGTTTTCCCAAAAATTTATTTCCACACACAGCCAAGCCAGCCAGACAGACGGACATGGCTGTATCGACTCAGGAGGCGACGCTGATCAAGAATTGTATATATTTTATTTCTTACCTGCCACGACCCCTTCTCCGCATTACAAACGGAAGGACAAAGGCAATGGAACAAGTGCAGTGTTTGGCTTACCGCTGTTCACTACGAAATTTCAAAGAATCTTCAATCAATATTAATACGGTTGCGACTGTTCTTTTCTCCAAGCGAAAGCGGTATACGAAGTCTACGTCATTCCATTTATCCATATCAATTCTTGGCAGCATTTTATATTGGCGTCGTTCACGTGCCAAATACTCATCCTCTATCTCATTAAAGCGATCGAAACGATTTTGAAAATCCTGTAAATAATCCAAATGTTCCATAATTGCACAAAAAAAAAACGCGGTAGCATTCACTGACGAGAAGAAACAAAATTCACAAAAAAATTTCCGAAATCTGATACTTAAGCAGCTAACAACCCAACTTTCGCTTGCTCGCTCAGATTACATTCTCACCGAGAATGAATCTTGCGAGAATTCAAAAAATAGCATTCTCACCGTTATGATTGATTGAAGGACACGAAATATTGCAAGCACCTATTCTAAATCGGGGTGAAAATCCATTCTTGACTTATCATGAAGTGAAGAAAACGGCCCTTAAAGTGTTTATAGAGCAAGTCAAGTTTTTAATTTGTTTCTTGTTGTCAAAGGGGTAAAAAGGCTATTGTAAGTGTTGTTATTGTTTATGCTGGCGCTGTTTTCGTGGGTTGTTTATGTTCTTGTTTTGACATTTTTTTTAGGATTTTTGTATTACAGCTCTCAATTTCTCCAAAACGAAGCGAGATATTGAAAAATATTATTTAATTTTTTCGACTTATTTTGTGTCTTTATATAAAAACCTCATCAAATCTTGCATTTATTTAAATTTCGTCAACACTTACGCATTCTTTAAGCCTTGAAATCTCAAAAACGAAGCAAGGTATGGAAAAATTTTATTTAATATTTTGGACTTATCGACTTATAAACATTGTCAAATCGAGGAATCAACGTATCCCCGGAAAATTTACCACTTTTGATATATATTTTCATATTTTGCATAAATTGTGTTGAAAATTATCCGTTTAAGGTAAATTTACCATCTTTTGGCAACACTGTTAAATAAAATTTGTATTGCAAAAAAATAAGTAACAGATGTTTAAGAGAAAAATGTTATTCTCTTTGCATTTATTTACAGTTTATTGCAGTTTAAAAGTTTTTCCATTCTTTGGATATTTCGAGAATTACATAGAACGAAATTCGAGAGCAGTGTGGTTTGATTCGATTTTTAGTAAAAATACAATTTGTTTCACATGCATTCTTTGTAATACAATGTAGTAACTACATTGTGTTACAATTTGTAATTTACAAAGTATGCATGTAAAACAAACGCACTCATTCTCTTTCTCATTCTAATAAAAGTTTCATCATTCTCTTCCTTGGTTCTCAAAAAACTCTTTCTACGCAATAATCTCACTCTCACTTATATTCAGCACTGAGAACTGAGAGCTGAACCACTTGATTTTTATGTATAGATTTTTTCTAGAATTTGCTAGCACTTTCTTTTTGTGTCTGTCCGCAGTCAATTTTACTATAAAAAGCAAATGTCGTTGGTAGAGAACATCAGTTTGAATCAAAAAGCCGTTGAGTCGAGTGAATACTTTAAGTAAAGTGTGCGATTTTGTTCTTAATAAAAGTAAAATAAAAACAAAAAATAAAATGGCAAGTCTACCATTGCTTTTGAGTTTGATCGATGAGTTGGACCGTGAAACTTACAACCCATCGTATTTCGGAAACGATTTTGGACTTGGGCTGCATCCACAGCATATTCATCGTAATCAGCAGCAGCTCCGTCACCGAGAACCTCAAACCACTAACATGGTTGGCTACACGCTTCCACTAAGCTTGCTGAGCCGTTTATCTGACCAGCACCTTAAACATCGTGGTGGTGGTGATGCAAAAGAATCTGGTGGCAAATTGGCCACAGTTGGAAAAGATGGATTCCAAGTTAGCATGGATGTGGCGCAGTTCAAGCCGAATGAGTTGACGGTTAAGGTTAAGGACAATCATATTGTGGTTGAAGGAAAACATGAAGAGCGTGAAGATGAACATGGACATATCTTCCGTCATTTCGTCCGACGTTACACAGTGCCAAAAGGGTATGATGCCGATAAAGTTGCCTCTACACTATCGTCGGATGGTGTCTTGACAGTCAGCGTTCCAAAGCCACAGATCGAAGACAAGTCGAATGAACGTGTGGTTCAGATACATCAAACCGGACCAGCTCATTTGAATGTCAAAAAGACGGAGGATGAGAAATCGTGTGGTGAAGGTGGTGGCTCTAATGGTGAAGGTGCAGAGAAGTAAAGTTTCACGATGGCGTCATCCTTCTGTAGAAGTGGAAGTTAATAAAAAAAAAAGACATTACATTCATACAAAACCAAACTCATTTTTAAATATGAAATATCATTCCTTAATTTATTGTTCTTGAAGTGGATAAAATTTTAATTTAATTTTATTTTAATTTAATTTTAATTTAATTTTAATTTAATTTTAATAAATAGCTATTTGTGTTAAATTGAAATTTGACTTTTTTTCCTTATGTGTGCATGTAAGTACGTGAAACGCTTTGATTGGAGAAAAATAGGTCGAACGGCAAAAAGTATTAGAATCTATATTTTGGAGAATTACAGGTTCTACAAATAATATTGATTTTTATTAATGAAAAAGTACCAGTTTAGGGAATATCCTTAAAAAACTGCAAAAAGTCGAAAAATTCGATTTTATCCTCAACGGTTACTTTTTAGTTACTACAAATCAATATTATCAGGCCTGTTCCGTAAACCGTGTGATTTCAATTACTTTGCATTTGGGAAGCTTAGATTAAAATGGTAGCTCAAACGATAAAAAGTATTACAACCTCCTTTGTGGAGAATTACAAATACAGGCCTGTTCCGTGTGGTTTCAATTACTTTTCACTGAGGAGGCTTTTTGATGAAAATGGTGAGTCACACACTAAAAAGTATTAGAATCTTTTTTGTGGAAAATTACAGGTGTTACATATGTATAATGTTGAGTTGCATTAAGGAAAAAGTAACCGTTTAGGAAATATTCTTAAAAAACTGCAAAAAATCGAAAATTTCGACTTTATCGAATATTTTCGAAACAGTTACTTTTTCGTAAAGACTTACCAATATTATTTGTAAAACATGTAATTTTCCCCAAATAGATTCTAATGTGACTCACCATTTTCATCAAAAAGCCTTCTAAATGAAAAGTAATTGAAACCACACGGATTACGGAACAGGGCTGATAATATTGATATATACGAAAAAGTAACCGTTTAGGAAATGTTCGATAAAATCCAATTTTTCGACTTTTCGTGGTTTCTTAAGAATATTTCCTAAACGGTTACACTTTCGTTAATGCAAATCAATATTATTTGTAGAACCTGTAATTCTCCACAAAAGAGGTTCCAATACTTTTTATACTTTACACCCAGGGTATATTCACTATGTCCTTCCGTTTGTAACGCAAAGAAGGAGGCGTGGCAGATATAGAAAAGTATATATATTCTTGATCAGCGTCACTTCCTGAGTCGATATAGCCATGTCCGTTTGTCTGGCTGGTTGTGTCTGGAAATACATTTATTGGGAAAATTGAGCAAGATAATTCAATGAAGCACATACAAAAAATATATTCAAAATGTTTGAATTGTAAGCGCAAGCTCTGAGCAAAAACTGGGCGAGTTTAGACAAGTGGGCGTGGCACCTCCCATTTAAGCAAAAGGTTTCAAAACGCTATACTGAAAGCGTTTTTAGAGATAATCGAACTAAATTTTATTCAGACACTAAGAACTATGTATAAATGCAAGCTCTGAGCAAAAACTGGGAGAAATCGGACAAGAACACGTGGCACCTCCCATATAAGCAAAAGGTTTCAAAATGATATACTGACAACATTATTACGATATTTTCTATTAGTAAAGGATTACCCTTAAAAAGAAAGGAGGAAATACATCCAGTACAACATATATAAAAGAAAATCCGCGTTAACTAAATTTGTCTTAAGTTGACATTTGCATAATTTTCATTACCCAAATACCCAAAAAAAAACAAAAACAATCACACCCCCGCTGTTCAATGATGGAGCCCCAACAAGGTATTAGATGCCTCCCGTTGATAATGGTTAGAGGAAAAAAGGCCACAGTCGAAAAAAAAACATCAATAAGTAGGTTTAATTTAATGTTGAACTTATTGTAAAAAACACATTAAACTATACAGGGTGGGCGGTACAACACCGGAAAATCTAAGATTCGTGGGACTATTTTCGTAGTTCCATTTTTCGAAACTCACAAAACCAACGGAGTTATTGGAATAAGTCCATTAAGGGACAAAAGTAATGTATGTAATAATATGAATTCGCGGACATTTTAATCGAAATGAATAAAGTTTTGCTGTTTTATTGAAAAGTTTACTTGATGGTGTAAAATTGATGGCACTAAGTTGGAAAAATTATATCGGTCAAATAAACGATTATTAAGATGCATATTCTGAAAGACATTACTTTTGCCCCTATACACACTTTAAAATCAAATGAATTGTTTTTTTTTTTTAAGTGGAATGAGTCGGTTATATGACCGATAACGCTTTTACAACTTAATGCCATCAATTTTACATCATCAAGTAAACTTTTCATGAAAACAGCAAAATTTTATTCAGGAATCTTACATTTTCCGTTGTTCTGACGAATCCCTCCCACCCTGTACGTTATTAAACATAATAAACTCTTAATTACAAATTAAGTATCTCATAAAAACCTTCTCGAAGTTTGTATTTGATTCTACTGGAAAAAGTTTTTTAAAGCTCCATGTGAGATATTCAACCACACTTGTGTAGATTCTATTCAAAGCTCCTATTTAAATTAAAATTCTCTCTTTCAGTTCTCTTAGGTTGCTTTTGCAAGGGATTTTCTATATATAAAGTCATCATCCCCATTATACATCACATTCGTGAAAAAATTTTGCAACAGCACAAGCACAACGGAATAAAATTACCAGGTTAACAATTTTTATTGAATTTTAAAAGTCTATTGAATTTTGATTTCTTCTTGCAGCCAAGATGTCAGAGATTCCATTCGTTCTAAGCTTGGATACGCCAGCATATTATGGCCATGATGTGTTCCCAAATCGCATTTATCGCCAACTACATGCTCGACATCATGATTCTCTTGATTTGCATACTTTGGGTCTAATCGCTCGCCTTGGTGCACACGCACACCACAATCGAAAACTGGCTGAAGATGGAGCAGGAAGTTATTTGAAAAACGATAAAAATGAATTTGAAATAAATCTGGATGTTGGGTACTTCGCACCAAATGAACTATCGGTGAAAGTAGTGAATGACTGCATTGTCGTCGAAGGTAAGCATGAGGAACGTGAAGATGATCACGGTTTCATATCGAGACACTTTGCGCGACGCTATGCATTGCCCAAAAACTACAATGTGGACAATATAATGTCGACGCTATCATCGGATGGCGTTCTCACAGTTCATGTACCAAAGCCAAAACTAGAAGATAAAAGTAATGAACGTGTTATTGAAATCAAACAAATTGGGCCATCTGACTTATTTTTGAAAAATAATAAAAAGTCTGAAGAAGAACCAAAAAAAGATGAATAAGAGCATTAACTTATTTGATTGTCTTAGAATATAAATATTTTTAAATGTTAGCTTAAATCGAATGAACAGTAAAGCAACGTCGGTACATAATAAACGTCCAGACATTTAAACACTGCCTAACTAGACAAATTTTTAAAAATGTTCTAAGAAAATCCAATAAATAAACTATAGTCGGTATATGAAGATATGTGTTCTCCAATGATCAAATTCCATTTTTAAACAGTATTAATATACGAAATAAGACTTTTTTAACTGCACTTAAGACTTTTAACATAAAAAACTTATACATTTTAATTAATTGCTTCTTTTATTGATATTAAATATTTATATATGTACGTAGTATGGTATGTGTGTATCATTTTTCAAAGGATAGGGAAATTTTATAAGAACCATTTTTGTTACTCAAAATTTAGAGCTAAGGGAGCAAACTCAAAATCCCATTGAACTTCAAATAATAACATTAAAATGTGGATATCCAGTTGTAGTTAGTTTTAGCCCGACGATATAATTTCATAACGAATAATTGCCGACAATCTTCGAAATCTCATTTGTACTGGATGCAAGGTTTCAATAGTCATCATTTTCTTTCAAAAATAAGGACAATTTTCGAAAGAGTTCCTAAGTTTCAATTCTTTTTTACTACATATGTACTCAAGTTATTTAAAAAATGATAAGGAAAAATTTTGCAATGCTGGAACTGTAAACAAAAGTTTACTAAAATATTTCCAAACAATGTAAATTTTTCGGAAACATTAATTTATATATAATTTAATTAAAAACTGATTTTATTGGATCACCCTAACGTTTTAGAGTAAACGTTTTTATGGGAAAGTTTTAGTTAACTGTACGAGCTTTTTAAAAGTGTATTTGGTTTAAAGGAGTTAAAACGATTTCGCAAAGTTCTGGACCTTTAAAGTTGATATTTTGAATTTGTTTTCTTTATTTTTTTTATTTTGGCGACCATTTGAAAAAGGGCCTATTAATATACCCTTTTATTAGGGCTGTGCAATGAGCTGATCGAACCTGTTCGAGTTTTCGCCACACACAACGAACAAGATCGATCAGCTCAGCTCAACTCAGTTCGTAAGTTCGTGAGTTTTGAGCTGATCGTTTGATCGATCAGCGAATTCGTTGTGAGCTGATCGTTTGTTTGTTGAGCTCGTTAGTTATGAGTTTTCTCGTTTGTTTGGTTACGTTCAGCGTGTTCGATATGCATTGAATATGATTGCAAGTTGCAACCAGCGTTGCAAAAAATGTGTAAGAATTGGGATAAGTTTAAGGTTTAATATTATACACGAATATTAAACAAATATTTTGCATAGTTGTTTTTTGTTTGAACTTCGGCTCTTCGCTGTACACAGCAGAAGCAACTTTCATTATTGCCACATGTTTTTTTTTTTTTTTTGTAAAATTTGCTTAAACCATACATTTAAAAAAAAAAAAAAATTAATTTTAGCCTTTAACCGCTTAGATAAACTTTAAAAAAATCCAACATATTTTTTTAGGGTTGCCACCTTTTCTTTCAATAAAATCAATATTTTCTATCAATAAATTGCTTAAATCATCATTTTCTCTCTATAAATTGACATCTTGGGTTCAAAAACGACGAAACAAAAATTTAGGGTTGCCATATCAGGGTTGCCAGACGTTTTTTTGGAAAATTGCATTTCATTGTCAACTTTCTTTATTGAAAGTTATAGAATCGACCCAAAAACCCATAGTAAATTTTTTGGGGTTGCCACCTGGTTTTTTTAATAAAATCAAAATTTTCTTGGAATAAATTGCAAAAAACATCATTTGCTCTCTATAAATTGACATCTTGGGTCCAAAAATAACGAAAGAAAAATTTAAGGTTGTCATATTAAGGTTGCCTGATTTTTTTTCGCAAAATTGCATTTGGTTGTTAATTTTTTTTATTGTTTTTGAACCCAATATGTCAATTTATAGAGAAAACAATTATGATTTTAGCAATTTATTGAAAAAAATTTTGATTTTATTAAAAAAACGAGGTGGCAACCCCAAAAAAATTGGCGTTAGGAAATAACGCCCAAGGAAATTAATGTGGGTTTTTGGGTCGATTCTATATTTTTCAATAAAGAAAGTTGAAAAATAAATGCAATTTTCCAAAAAATATCTGGCAACCCTGATATGGCAACCCTAAATTTTTGTTTCGTCGTTTTTGGACCCAATATGTCAATTTATAGAGAGAAAATGATGATTTTAGCAATTTATTGAAAGAAAATTTTGATGTTATTAAAAAAACCAGGTGGCAGCCCAAAAAATTTACTATGGGTTTTTGGGTCGATTCTATAACTTTCAATAAAGAAAGTTGACAAAGAAATGCAATTTTCCAAAAAAACGTCTTTTAACCCTGATATGGCAACCCCAAATTTTTGTTTCGTCGGTTTTGGACCCAAGATGTCAATTTATAGAGAGAAAATTATGATTTTAGCATACTTATTTTGATCAATTTGTTCAAAAAATTCCGTTTATAACATCCAAATTTAGTTTATTTTATCTACAATAACAACGTAGCACGACGTTTGAAAATCTAATTTCAACAGGTCTCAACGTTGCGTACCGCTACTTTACGATTTCACTAATCGCTTACACGCTTCCGCCATTTGATAGATTTTGACAGACGTCACGTAACGAAACGCTACTTCTTGGCTAATTGTACCATAAGACACACGCGACCGACAACACCCGAGAGCACCTCTGTACTCGGTCACGGACAAAACGAAAGACCGCGATATACCCAGTGAATATGGGAATTCTGCCAAAAGATTTACGGATTTATTTTGAAAACGTTTAAAATATTTAAATAAATATGGAATAATATCGTCACGTCAATGCTACAACTAGATAACTCCAAGATTCTAATTTTGAGATAATTCAATTTTAATATTTTTAAAAATTTGAATTTACACTGAATTTCGCAGATCATCATGAAAAAAAAAGCAGTACAACTCAAAAAAAAAAAAAAAAAAAAAAACAATACACTTTTTTTTATTCAATTCATAACTTTTATATAAAACATTTTAATGAAAAACAAAATGTAGACACAATATAAAAACACTTAAAACTATGAGAACATAACAAAAATTATTGCATTTTTTGCAAAAGGTACAACTCTGACATATTGTTTTCTTATGTGTTATTTATTTGTGTCCTTATGTGCCCCCTTAAATGTGGTTAAAGCACTTCTTAATATAAATATGTTTTCTTTTAATTAAAACAAAAAAAAGTGAAAGTTTATAAAAAGTACCTCACAAAAACTTATTAGTATTTATCACTTTTTTGTATAAACTTCACAACTCCTTTTGTTCCCTCCACGGTTTTCAAAAAATTATTGAATTCAATACAGTTATATCCGTTATTAGTTTTTATAATCAGTTCACTTTCTAAATTTTTCAATAAAAGCCTATTTCGTTCCTTTCTCCAACATAACTACATTAAACTGAATATTCTTTTAGAGGCAGCATTTGAATGAGGTACAGAAAAAATAAAATTGCATACTTTTTCAAAATTCGGAAAGAAACCACTATTTAAAAAGTCTTTCCATTTTTCCTCAACTGGCTTTTCTTTTTTCAGAAAAATTCGGAAAGAAACCACTATTTAAAAGTCTTTTCATTTTTCCTCAACTGGCTTTTCTTTTTTCACAGTTTCAGAAAAAGTTTTCAAGTGAATAAACTCAAACCAAAATGAAAATTTTCTCCGCAGTGTTGCTAGAAAGTTTAATAATAAAGAGTTATACAGAGTGATTTAAAATAAATTATTTTCATTAAAAATTCATTGCGTACGCACATGAGCAAAATATATTTTTCAACACATAACATGTTATTAGAAAAAACAGTACAAAAAACAGTACACCATTGAAAAAACAGTACTTTTGGGTACTGTTTTGGGTGTAGGTCATAAAACAGTACTTTTTCAAAAAAACAGTAAATGTACTGTTTAAAACAGTACGTCTAGCAACCGCAATTGACGTGACGAAATGTAAATAAATAAAATAAAATAGCTGATGAGGTAAAAAAAAATAGTTCATAAAAATGTGTGCCTCACAGAAATTCGCCAAAAATGGTAGAATGCGTTCAGAAACTGCATCTTCTTTAAAATAGTTTGAATGTTATTTGCTACTTTTGAACGCGACCTAATTGAAAATTGACATTTCGCAAATATAAAGTGTAAACAAATGTAGTAATTATTAAAATAAATTATTAAAATAAAAATAATAAAAAAATAAATGCAATTTTAAAAGATTTGTGAAATGAAACAATAATATTGTAGTGTGTGATTGTAATTTTTACTTGAATCAAAGACCTTCTAGTCAGCATTTTATCACTGAGCCACTTGAGCTGCAACATTTAACTTTTTATAGCTTTTTATACATATATACCGAAGAAGTGTAAGGTTACATTGAATGTGCCATTGACATTTCCATAGGTGATGAAATGGAAGAACGTCGTTATTCTTCCTGGCTACTGGAGCGTATTGCCATTGGTGATGTATTTAGGTTACGTTTAGGTTCAAGCAGCATCGGACGACATCATTCATCTGTTATACGTATTCTTGATTCAACCTACGTCTCTCGAAATCACGCTGTAATATCTGTTTCCGATGATGACCAGAAAGTGCAGATAAAAGATTTGGTAAGAAGACTATGCCTATATACATAAGTTGTTAAAAAATTCCATTTATAAATTCATACTCATCTGTTTTTGCATATAGCCTGTTTTGATTGTTACACAAAGTACATATTTAGACGACTTTGGGAAAAAAAGAAAAAAAATTTAATTCCTTACAACAACCCAGTGTGCCAAACGGTTCATATTTCCGCTTCTTTATCCGTTACGGATCCGTTTGGCACACTGGGAACTCTTTGTTAGTGAAACTTGATTAAAAAGGTTATGTGCCAGACGGACTGAATATGCAAAATATGAGTACCAAAACTGAGCTCAAATTCTTATTGGATGGACTCCAAATAAGAAAGCAGATGTTGCTAGGCGGTCCATTTTTTTGTATATTCCACCCCCGTCCAGTGCATATATAGTTTTCCGTTCTCGTTATTTATAGATGTTTACGAATATCTAAGCTTGATTTTTTCTATCACATCAGAATCCTGGAATATTTTTGCTTATAAGTGCAAAAATCACTCTTTTGATGACTACTTAAAATTACATAACAAAAACAGCAAATAAATATTAAACCTATTTTTTGTCAACGCATTCGGCTAGACAAAATTATCCTTTACAAGCCGTATTCATGCCATTTTTCAATTAGATTGTTATTATCTGAGTTAAAAGCCTTGAAAACGGGTATCCCTCAATAAAATACAAAGGATTTTCACGGACCAAAAAATTTAAAAAATTAAAATTTTGTTATTTTTATCATTAAAAAAAAAACTTCGAACTTTAGTCGACCTGGATCGGTTGAAAAATGACTGTTGTGTTTTAGAATTAGTGAATGAACCTATTAAATTACTGCTTTCTGAATTAATAAAACAAAAATTTTATTTGTCAGCCGATCTTATCATTCTAATTGGAAAATGGTATGAATTCGGCATGTTAGGGACAATTTTGTCTATCCGAATTCGTTGACAAAAAATAATTTTGCTATTTGCTGTTTATTTGTAATATAGCATTAAGTATACTGTATACCTCAAAACCGTGATTTTTGCACTTTTAAGCAAGGATAACTCAGGATCCTGACGTGTATGTATGTATGTATGTATGTATGTATTCTCCTTTAACTCCTAGGAGGAGCATAGGGCCAATATGAAATCTCTTCATTTGTCACGATCCCTTGCGATGACTTTGATCTCTTGCCACGATTTTCCCGATTCTTGGATTTTCTTTTCCAACGACCTTTTCCAGTTGGTTTTGGGCCTACCACGTCCTCTACTGCCTTGTGGATTCCACTCAAGGGCCTGGCGACAAACTTCACTGTGTGGTTTCCGGAGAGTGTGACCAATCCATCCCCATTTGCGCAGCTTGATCTCGTTTGCTATAGCCTTCTGTTTGCATTTTTGATGTAGCTCGGCATTTGTTATAGTGCGAGGCCACCAAACCTTTAGTATACGCCTTAAGCATTTGTTGACGAATACTTGCAGCTTGTTCGTTAGTTGCTCAGTAACAAGCCATGTTTCGCACCCATATAACAAAACCGATTTCACATTCGAATCAAAAATGCGCACTCTCGTTTTGGTGGATATAACGGATGAAGACCATATTTTGTTCAGTTGAGCAAACGCGCCTTTTGCTTTTGCTATTCTTGAGTTGATATCCTCTTTTGCTCCACCATCCATGGAGATAATGCTGCCTAAATACGTGAAGCTATCGACTTTTCCGATGTCATCACTGCCAGCTTTAAACGTGATGTCATTGCTTGCGTTTAGCTTCATGCTTTTAGTCTTGGATACGTTCACTAAACGCCTATAAATACCAAAAACTGAACACCACGTTTGGACTGGACGGGGAGCTGTGGATGAAAAAAATTGACCAACGCAGATCCTTTTTTTTTTTTTTTTTGTTATTTGGGATAATACCTACATTCTTAGAAATTTAAACACCGAACTGTGTTTGAAGAGGACCAACATTGATCGATGTCAACAACATGCGATTGAATGGTGTTTATTTATTAACACCAGTCGATGTTCAAATCTGAACACCATTCGGTGTTTAACTGACAACATCGAACGGTGTTAGTTTTTATCCCAAAAGGAGTGTGTGTAGAACACCGAGCGATGTTCATTTTTTATCCGAAAAAAATGTTTAGTGTTCAATGTATATCCTCTACACCGTTCGGTGTAATGAACATTTGAACCAATTTGTTTGAAAATGATATAAGTCCATCTAAAATGTGTAATCAAAATGAATTAAGTTTTAACGAATTAATGTCACATCTCAGGGACTTATGATATTTTCAAATGACTCCTTTTATTTAAAAAGTGTTTTGTTTGCTTTAGATTATATTTATTAGAAATATATCGTTTTTGTTACAATGAAATAACTTACTACCTCTTCTACATTATCAGTATAATGTAATGTACTTCATCTTTTTAATGGTGGAATTTATGTAGTTGTTTCCGTTTGAGCGGAAATTGACTTGAATTGTTCTGAAATGAAAAAAGTATATTGATATGATTTGAATAAGGAAAAGTACGATAACTGTAGCCGTAAAATTTGAAAAAAGTTTATTGTTCGATCGGTGTCAATAAATAAACACCACTCACTCGGATGTTTTTACACCGATCGGTGCTGGACCTACTCAAACACCGTTCGGTGTTTACATTTCGGAGAGTGTATAAGTGTCTGAGCTCAGTTTTCGGTACTTCTATTTAACATACTCAAGTCCGTCTGACGCACACTCAAAAAATTCATTTTGTTCATTAAGTATCTTTTAAAAAAAAAGGATAATCTATTAAATCGAATTTTCTTCTAGGGTTCGGTGAATGGTATTTTTGTTAACAAGTGCCTTCATCGCAATGAGACAGTTGAAATAAACGCTGAAGATGAACTCGGTATTGGTGTTGTAGTTAACGATGATGCGAATCCAGTGGATCCAGTATTTATTTTGAAAAATTCACCTTTACGTCTTCATAGTAATAGAAATGTATCAGCGCCAAATTCGTTATTACCAGCTGTAGGTGCTAAGCCTACAGTCGGTAATCCATCAGTTTCATCAAACGGTGCAAATAATAACACATGCTCTGATTCTACTGCAAAGTCTTCTGGCAATAATTGTCATCCTGCAGGAAAAGAAAACATCATTATCATTAGCGATGATGATGATGATGATAATGATACTAACATTAGAGAAAAGCCAAATGTACCTTTAACTATTTCCAACGTTAAAATTGAAAAAACTGACATGAACGAACAGCCGTCGTGTTCACATCATGTAATACGTAATAGCGTTATAACTGCAGCTGCAGTAGACGATACCATGAATCGAATTCACGATGAGCTGCCTACAAGCTGTAATGTAACTGCTTCTACATCTCTTACTGTAGCAGAAAATGCAATAACAAATCAAGAGATTTCTACGAGCTCAACAATGGCTGCTCCTACAAAACTAACAGCCAGTAACAATAAATCCATTGCTTCTAAGGTGATAGAAAATGATACTAATACTGAACCTCCTGCCATCGTTGGGACGGCGCATATGCCAATTATTTCAAATGTAAAGCAAGAGCTTGTGCGCACCGTATCTGCTGATATAAAATCTATATTTGGTGGTACGGATGATGTAGTGTTGGACACAATTAAAAATATCAATCCCTACGTTTACAATGAAATAGGTGGAACCAAATCACTTGTTTCCGGCGATTTCATTTCTGTTTCTAGTGATGATGAAGAATGTGAAAAAATTGGTGATCTTATTTCCCCAAATGATGAAGAAGAAAACGCTAGTCTTTTTAAATCAGCTGAACAACCAGCTCAAGCGCGAAGTCCTAATATATTTGAAACGTCTGCAAATACTTCCAATGAAGAGGAACTTTCACATCTTAAAACAAATGCAAAATCAATTCCATTGCAAAAATCCACCATACCAGAGGAAGACTACGCCTATGAGCCACAAAGTGGCGACGAAGACATTGAAGAACTTATGTTTTCTGAAGTTGTCATAAAAGAAGCAGAGCAGTCGAAAAATAATTACAACAATACAGCTCCAGATAACCCCAACTTACCAGCGGATAATGAACCACAAAATGAAGAGGAAATTATGTTTTCTCAATACGCCATCAACGATATGAAAGCAGAGTTAGCGGATGACAATATTGATGATTTCGTTGCAGACATCGGTCAAGTTATTGATGAAATGGAATTAAGTAATAGTGAACTGGCTTCACACGAGTTCGATAAAAAGATAGATGCAGATTCGTCAATTAAAAAAGAACTTGAATCATCATGTTGGATAATTAGCGACGATGAAGACGATAACGAACTGAAAAGTAAAGTATCTGGCTGGTCAGCAAAATTATGTTCGCAGAACCTAACACAAGGAAATATGTCACAAATTTATGACATTGAAGTCAGTTCAGATGCTGAAGATGAAGAAATTGATCAAGATGACAATGCTGGGAAAAATTGCACATCAAAAGATGATGACGGTGATGTTATACTGTTCTATACAATGAAGGATAATGAAGTGAATGATTTGTACTTGTCGAAGAAAGAAAAATGTAGGGTTGAAACTAAAAGTAATGAAGATCAAATAGATGCAAAAAAAGCAGACAATTTAGACGCTACCAAAAGCAAAAAAATGGAATCTTGCAGCACCAATGACAACACCGCTTTATCCGAGTTTGATAAAGAATTTTTGGATGAGCCGTTTACCGCCCTCAAAGAAAAACTAAATTCTCAAGAGACAATAGATGAAGCCTTACATTCAAACAAACTAGAGTCACCAATACTTAGGACAAAGTGCATTAAACCGCAAAAAATAATAACGTCCTCTTCCTCCTCTAGTGACTCACAAGCTGACGATAGCGAACAATTTTCAAATATACTAGACTCTCCAGTGATTAAAAAAAGCCGCACTAAAACGAAAAGAGTTGTTACATCATCTGAATCAGAAGAAGATGTTAACGCCATAAAATCAGTAGATTCCTCCATAAATGAAAAGAATACAATTGCAAAACTCTCACGACAAAAGTCATTTGCGAATGACTGTAATATAGCAAATAAAATTGGCAAAAAGCAATTAGAAGAACGCAGTAAGATAAAAGAGGGAATATCACTTGTAAGAGCCAACAGCAAAGATGGCAATATAAGCTCAAATCAGACTAAAATTCCATCCATAATTGATGAAACTAAAGTCACAATTGGAAGTGAAATTACAGCAGATGAGTCGACTAAATCGAATAAAGAGAAGCCGGTTTACTTTGGTCTACCTAACGAAAAACGAGGTCCTGCTATAATCGAAGCTCCGCAATTGCCGCAACATAGGGGAAAACTTAGAGGTATGTTTTTTGTGGTGGAGTCATTTCCTTTTTTTTATGTAGTTATTTAGATTTAAGGTTATTTGATAATACATCAAAGATACTTCGAAAAGCCGTGAGCAAGCTTTTGATTTTTCCATTAGTATTAATACTGCTGTAAGCATTTTACAACACTCCACTGTAGAATATATATCAATTCTATGTATCCTTTCACCTATACTATTTTTAATATGTACTACTGTTATTGATTTAAAGGCTCAATAAATTTACTAACTTGCTTGTTTTAAATTAAGTTTATCCGTTGGAAAATAAATTTGCGATATCAATTTCTTTTCGTCAATCTTATGTAGACATATGCTTACTTTAAGAGAAAAGCTTTGTAAAACTCCAAAGTTTGTAAATTGAAAGCGAAATTCAACAACTCTAAAATAAATAAAATAATAATGATTGTATATTATTTTGTATATTTTTAGGAGTTTCGGCCGAAAAGCTTTCAAAAGTTCAAGAAAAAATACGTAATGAATGTTATGCCAAAGATCTAAAACGTAAATGGTTGGAAAAACCCAGTATTACAAAAAAACGCGAAAAAGAGAAAGCAAAAGTAATCAAAGAATCGCGAAAGGAACGCCTTAAAGAAGTCGCAAAAAAACAACAACAAGACAACCAAAGGACTGCTGAAAAGCGTAAAACTTCACAAGACGAATTATCATTTCCAGAACATCATAACAAAAAACCCAAGGTCAAAATAACAACTGTGAATCGTGGAGCCTTTTTGGCTGAAGAAACTGAACGGCTGCAAATAAAACCATCATATAAAATACCGAAGGTACCCAAAGTACCAACAAATATTTCTGCCATACCAAAACTTTCACCTAATGAGCCTTCAACTTTATCAATGGATACAGCAACAAAAACCGAAAATAATTCAGACTCATTTGCACAACAGTTAAGTAAACCAGATATTCTTCTGCTAAAACGACAAAATTCAAGTGACAGCACAGATTTAGTACCAACATCTACGTCCTGCTTAAAGAAACGCCAAAATGGTGTTTCTGAATGTAAAGAAAAGGCAGCAGTGCGATCAAAACGTACAACAAATAAATTGACATTTGACTCGATGCAACGAAATTTTGTAGAGTCCCATCAAAACCAAAAGAAACTTGAATCAATTTCAAGTGTACGATCATGTTTGTCAAGCACAAATAAACCTATTGAAGCGCCAGTGGTTCCCATAGAGAGCCCATTAAAAACACCGGAGGCATCAACAGAGGTACCAGTTGAACGCAAAAAGAAAAAAGTTCGTTTTAATGACACCCCTATAATCCATTATATTGACCGCATTAGTAGCGCAACGAAGAAGGTTGATCGCAAAGACTTGATGCCTCTATCAACGATAAACGACAGACGTCATATTATTAAGCAAAAATACCCCGTTATAGAGTGTACACATAAAATCATATCAATGATATTAAAATGGAGCAATGAATGGCTTGCAAAACGCAATGCTGAGGCACAAGCGGCTGGGGATGTGATTCTGCCAATGCCAAATCAATTCAATAATTATGATAATTACAAAAGCATATTATTCCCTCTTATGAAACTAGAATATTTATCAGTTTTGGAACGCGAGTATAATACACGCAAACTTAAGCCCTTTAAAGTTACACTGGAATATGTAACGAATGCGGAAGATCGTATGGTTCTGATAACAAAATGTACGTATTGAAATCTTTTATTTTTTGTCTGTTATTAGCTGTGATTTAGTGAAAAGTACAATATTTTTAACATTTTAAAAGCATTTACTTGATCTATAATCTTGAAATAGTCTGAGTGTTCGTTTACTAGTCCAGAATTAAAGTTACAGTCCAAAAAGATAAAAGTTTTATGAGTTTTTACGGATTAAGTAAACGAACATGTCAGTTTATATTATGGTATTACTTTTGCACCCTTAATGCTGCAAAAAATTCAATTATTGATTTACTATTATACTTTTTATCCAAAGAAAATAAAATCTAGTATTTTGTTAAAATTAATATCTGTCTGGTATTATTAAAAAAAAAACCAATTATACTTGCTTACTTTTGTGGCCCAAAATTGCTTACGAAAAACTTTGTTTTAGATAATGCACGATCTGAAGTACTAAAATGTGATTTGGTAATACTCGATTTTAACGATAAACATAGCGGAACTTTTGCTTATGTGTCAGCTAATCGAAAAGGGACTGGTTAGTAAATTTTATGTGTACCAAAAGAATTATAATTTGTTTTTATAATTAAATACTTACAAAAATATTTGATATTTAGGATCCTGCAGTACATTTGTATTTGAAATTATTGGCAAAAACTTTACAAAAGAGTACTTAAATTGTATCAAAGAAATAGATGTTCGCCCGGTAATCGATAACATACGTGTTGAATTTGGTGCTTTTAATGCTGTGTTTCAATTAGAATCGACACCTCTTTTTGAAAAAATACTCAACCCCCTTGAATTACTCAAGTCAAAATCATTAACAAACGTAAAATTCAAATACAAGGGTTTTGATAAACTCAATACCAAGCAGGAAAATATACTACTTAATGCATATGGAAAAATTTTAGATGAAACAACGCCAAATATCACACTGATAAAGGGCCCTCCTGGCACTGGTAAATCATGTGTTATCACTAATTTGGCACTACAAACGCTGTATGGCGACGAAGTGCGTTACATGGATAAGAAAATATTAATTTGTGCACAAAGTAATGGTGCAGTGGATGTAATTGCCTCAAAATTATTTGATGTACAACAAAGGATGCGACCGAACATAATGTTTCGTGTCATACGTTATGGCATAATGGATAGAGTACATAAAAATGTAATGCCCATAATGTTACAAAAAATCGTTGAAAGAGATCAAATGCGTAAGCTTGCGGAAAGGAATTCAGCTATTCAAGAAGATAACAAGGAGAACCTCAAAAGTGAAGTCAGTCACTTGGATTGATTTATTGAATTGTAAAAATAAAATTTTGTTTTATTGTTACATTGCAGATATTAAAGTTAGAAGCGAATATTAAAGAAATGCAAAGCAGAAATATAAAAGGAACTGTTGAAGAAGATGAGCTGATTGATAAGCAAAAGCAGTTGCAAATGATGCGTAACATCATTAATCAATTTATGAGACCTGAAGATGAACGAAGTATTTATACTTGGTATCTGACGAATGCTAATATTGTGTGCACAACTTTATCTAGTTGTGTTAAGTTAGCACAGTAAGTTTACAGCAAAATAAGTAAGACTTTTAAAGCTAATGCATTAAATTGGTTCGGATTGTATGAAGCAAAAAAATGTCATCTCTACAACGCCTCAAAAGTTGAAAAGTTTCTAAAAAACAATATCTGCATAAACTGGCTGACGGCCCAAGGTAGCAGATATGTATACCTTCAAAGTATATACTAATACTACTCAACCCGACACATTTTGTTAGTTAGAACATAAGTAGCGTCTGGCGGCACTGGGATCTTGGACTAATGTTTTTTTTTTTTTTTTCGAAACGTCATCAGAAGAATCAAAAGTGCTCCACAGGTTTTTCTCGGTACGAAAAAAAAAAAAAAAAAAATAATGCAGATATAAATTTTAAGAGTTCTTCTAACATTTGAGACGGTGTGGGATGAATTTTAATTTCAACCCTATCTTTAATGCATTACTTTGAACTTCAAGGTCGGTGTTTCCCACCTTTTTAGGGCTCCATTGGGAGTTAATTTTGAATACAAAAAAGCTTTATTATTGCTACTAAATTCATCATTCAAAACTAAGACATATTTTCCTTGAAATACTATTTCCTTTTAGGTATGTTGACTATTTTGATGTATGCATCATTGACGAAGCCACACAGTGCACTGAACCCTGGACTTTACTACCACTACGATTTGGCATAAATTCTCTTGTTTTAGTTGGGGATACACAACAACTGCCAGCGACAGTTTTATCAAAGGTACAATATTTGTATAGAAAATACTTAAAACTAGCGATTGTTAAAAGAAGGGAGTTATTGAGAAACTTGCGATGGAACTATAATTGGCTTAGTAGAGAAAAATTAAATATATAGAAAGACTAAGTTTTGCTTTATTCTGAAAATATTTAACATTTCTAACTCATCACTTGCTATATAATTGAAGAACTGAGTAGATCAACAAGTTAAGTGACATTTTTAAATAAGTAGACAACAAAAAAAAAATGTGCTCTATCTTGAAAATCGTAACTCACTTTTAGAAATTTGCAAACTCATTTTATAGTTTGTTGAAAAATCTATCTAATGGGACGAAGTGAATTGATAAAAAAGGGCATTCGAGAGTAGTTTAGCATCTTTTGAGCTGATCATAAGCAATTAATCAAATTATAACTTTACATGTCCATCCACTAAGCTCTTCAATAAGATAATAATTAAAATTATGCATATTCAAACTCGAATCTAAAATTTACAGTTGTGGTAAGGTACAAACTTTACCATGTATTTAAATTACAACAACATTAAAACATATTAATTAAGTGTAAAGACAATATTGTATTACTTTTTAACATTTAAAATTTTTTATTTTTTTTTTTTCAATACTGTTTCAAGCCGCTTCAAAATTAATTTGATAAAAGTTAACTACCTGCCTACCTACCTTCTCAACTCTAACCTTAATTCAATAAGTCGATCTAAAAACTAATACTCTATCTTGTTTTTGTACCAATAGAAAGCAATGCAGTTAGGTCTTGGTAATTCAATGTTTACACGTATTCAGAAATGTCTAGAAAACGTACATGTCAATGCAGGATCACAACTTCCCAATGTTATATGTTCACTGCAAACTCAGTATCGTATGCATCCCGAGATTTGCAAATGGCCAAATCTATATTTTTATAAAAACGAACTTATAAACGCTCCAATTACTCAACAATTCAAATCACCTCTAGCACCATTTTCGATTTTGAATTTAGCTTATTCACAAAATGAGCATTGTAACGATGGAAAAATTTCAAATAACTTAGAAGCTGACTTCGTTGTCAATTTGCTAAAAGCCTTGGATGGATATATTCCAAGCAAATACAATAGCTATGGAGTGATTACACCGTATGCAGAACATCGCACTCAACTAGAAGTATCTATACGGTAAGCTTGTATAATTAACTTGAAAAACTATTTGCTTAAACTTTGACTAATTTCCATTTGAAGAGCGTCTGGCATCAGTAATATCATGGTAAACACCATTGATTCATATCAGGGAGTAGAAAAAGACGTAATAGTTATTTCAAATGCGCGGACTCAAGGAATTGGGTTTTTGGCAAACTACCAAAGATTGAATGTGGCGCTCACAAGACCAAGGAAATGTTTGATACTGTGTGGCAATTTTAGAAATTTAGAAGTGAGTATTAATAAAATGTGATTTTTATTTCTTTATAAAATATATCGACTCATTTATTTTAGTCTGTACCATCGTGGAGGAGTTTACTCAACAACGCTAGGGAGCGGAAAATATTTCATGAAATAAGTGCCACAAATGCCTTAGATATTCATCGAAATGTTATATCAAAAATTAAAATTTAAATCTGTTAACTAAACTTAGTGTTATTATATTAGTTTAAAATATGTTAATAACAAAGTATTAAAGCTAACATATTATAATTTTTTTTAAGTACTTTTAAGAGTTTAGTTGATAATTTTTTACGAATGCAATTTGTTTTAGCTGAACGCAAAGGTCAATATTCATATATATTTACAAATTTCTCAACGCATTTTCTTATACAAATAAAGAGGAAATGTTTAAGTATAATGATTTTCTACTGCAGCCACGCAATCATTATCAGACCAATTTGGTTTTATTTTCAACGAAACCTTTTGTGATGCCATAATTTGTTAAATAAAATAGCATTGAGAGATTTTTAAGTTCATAATATTATTACTTCATTATTTTTTTTTTACGTTTTCCGAAATCATGTTTTGCTAATGAATCATGAGTAAAACCTAAGGAAAAACATGACATATGTTTATATATAGTTATATATAATTAAATATTGTATAAATAAATCGTTTTAAAGTTTAAATTGAATGAAATGTACAAGATAAATAATTTTTAATTTCATGATAAATATATTGGCGCATAGTCATATCCGTCATAAAAGCCGGCTTTGTCAGCAAAATACTAAAAAGGTAGAGAGTACACTTTAATTCTAAAATTACCATTGTTAAGAACATGCGACTACGTAGAGCAGAATACACTCAAATATGGTAACGTTTTGCAAAAATTGAGAAGAAAAACTTAAATTAAAAAAAAAAAAATTTTTAAATTAAAAAAAATCAAATTTCGTTTATTTTGGCGATGACAGAGGAAATAAAAGCAAGTAAATTAATAATATTTTCTCACAATTATTTATTTAAGTAAGGGAAAGAAAAGTGAGCACAACAGGAGTGCTGCCGAAAAAGATTGCACAATATCAACGCTCTGAAAATGATCATAAAGAGAATTTTTGAGAGTTTGGCAATACTTTTTTGTCTGTTTTAAAGAAAAAGGTTACTTTACGCGATAGAGTATGGTTTAAATCAACTATGACTGACTTAAAGCATACTCTTTTTAAAAGCATACTTTACTTTATTGTAATATGATTAAGATGTGAGCTTTGCGGTGGATCAGTGTAATACTTTGTATCGTTATTGTTTTGAAAAACATAGGAATATATATTCTCAAGAATATAAAAATATAAATTTTTTCGGTATATATTGTGTGGGTAATTAAACGTCGAATTCAAGTTGTGATTTTTAATATTCGGTTACTTAAATTAAAAAGTACATCATTGATTCCTATACAACTGATTATTGAATTTTTAAACTCGACAAAATCTGATAACATGACCGTTTTTTGAAAAAATTCATCAACATTCCAGCTAAAAATGCTCCTCGGCAAAAATATGTTTATTTTTAAAACAAAATCGACCTAAATTTCGAATTTTAGTATGGAAAATTTTTCTGAAGTGTGGCAACACTGACAGTATAAGACCATTGCGACAGTTGGCAACGCGAAAAAAATGACAACATCACCAAGTGACAGCAAGTTCTTATGAAAATATTTTTTAGGCAATAAAATAAAAATGCATTTAAAGCAAACGATTGAAGAACGCGTTATTGCGCGAATTAACAAAGAAATCGGCAGCGACTTTAAAAAGCTACATCGAGCTTCGCTGCTGGTTGATGAGTACAAACAACGAATCAAGGAGCTGGAGGGAAAAGTAATTACTGTAACTTTACAATTTTAATCACATATATGTACTACGGATTAATTTCATTAACTCTAGCTTAATTATGAAGATGAGCAAAACGTCTCCAGTTTCAAAGCCGCATTTCAAAGCCAGGAACATGCTAGCAAAAGCATTGAATTCCAAATGGAAAAACTAGACCAGTTTAGTAAAAAACTTAGCATTAAAATAAAGGAATCAACAACAGCTTTAAAAGGAGCTCAATCCGATTTAGATGAAGTTAGAAAGTTACAACAGCTAATGCAATACTTGAAAATAATGCAAGACATTCAAGAGATCAGGTAAGCGCCATATAACTCTAAAATGCTTATAATTACGGTGAAAACTTATGTGCATGTAAATTTTATTTTAAGTCAATCATTAACAAATGCTATAAATGGAAAGGATGAATCCAAAATGGTGAACATCTACCTGACACTACACGAGAGTGATGATTATGAACACAGCGTCATTGGACGTCTTCATTCAGTAGAAGCACCCTTTCTTAAATCTTTTGCAACTCGCACCGCTGTGTATTGGTATGCATTACTAAAGGAGCGATTTTCAAAGTAAGTGTATCTAAATATATAGTAAAACCTTACCACAAAACTGTTTGAGGTAATTTAAATATGAAAATGATTTTTGCAGCGAATTTGAATCGGTTTTGAAAAGCATGCGTTGGGCACAAAAAGAGCAGGATCCACTTACATATTCACCATCCCGTGATTACACTGCCAAAGCACAGTTGCTTGCTGAATATCTATTTTTGGTAAACTTATTATTAGCATATTATGCGCTTATAAAATAATACTAACTTTTCCTTGCTAATATTTTCTAAAAATTAAAACAGATAAAATCACCTGCTGAAGAAGTAGATCCAATAGAAATTATAACACCAAGTATATTATGCCATCCCGTAAGCATTGTTACGAAAACGCTTCTGGCGCCTTATAGACAAAGGTGTTAAAACCAATTAGTTTTTTGCATTCATAAAATTAAATTTTTTGTTTGCATTTATAAAATTAAATTATTTTTCCAGATTTACGTTTCACTTTACCGGCGTGCGTCAGACAAACCGCTTAGACAAGCCAGAGTGGTTTTTTACTCAAATTTTAAATTGGGGTAAAGAATCGCACCTTTTCGTAGGTAAGACTTTTCAACCATCTGCTGTAAGAGCAGGAAGACTAGATTTTAATATACGCGTAAGTATTTAGTTTTTGCTTCACAATATTTTTATTCTTCACAAAATTGGTAAAATATTTTTTAGCTGGAATTTATGCGTGGTCTTGTACAGCTGACGATTGAAAAACTCGCTAACGATATAGAAGAAATCAGTCGTGATGAAAATTTGTTTGCTCATTTACTTGATGAAACTTTAGCATTTGAGGCCGAATTACGTGAAACTTTTGGCTATCCAGCAAGTTTTCCAAGTGCTATTTGCGTAATAACACAACCAATGTATTTGCTCAAATGGATTTCATTAGAAGAACGCTGTAAAATTTTTTTTTTTAAGATTTTTTTCTTAACTAAATAATTTTAATTTATGTTCTTTAACAGTTTGTGCTGATAAAATGGACTGTATTTTGCAAGGAGAAAATCCCTGGTTATTGATTGATCCAAATATTTTTGATGATGAACTTAAAATACCAAAATGTGCCGATCAATTCATACGTTTATTAGAAGCCATTAAAGATCGCTATTATTCACTTATCCAACCAGGACATCAATTGCAATTTCTAACTTTACAATTAGAGCTAATTGATAATTTTAGACGCCGTTTAGTTCAACTGCATAGCAGTGGCACAGTTGCAAGTATACCCATCTTAAATGCGATTAATTACATAACAATGGTTCTACGAGAATGGGGTGAAAATGTCGTACGTACTTAGTATAATTTTGAAGAGAAATTTTTAACTAAAAATATTCAATATTTTAAGCACTATTTACACTTGCATGCTGCACTAGTTGGGCCTAATGCCACTGAAATAAATTCAGTATTTGATCATTCTGTTAACGAACTTGAACATTGGACGCATCAATTGTTGAAAAATTTGGCAACTAAAGCAGTCAACGAAATAAAGGCAAAATCTATGTCATATAGGCATGATTGTTGGTCTACAATGCCGGAACAAAATTCAAAAGAACCATTTTTACTGTCTACAAGTGCTGGAGAAATGTTTCAGGTATTTAGTGATTCTTTAAAGTTGTATTTTTTATAAAATTACATTTTATTCTAGGTGATGGTAACAACGTTGCACAATCTGGAACGTGACCTTTCAGCAAATTTATTTAATCTGACGCTTCGTCTTATTGCAAAACAAATCGATGACTTTATGTTAGATAGTATGGTAATGAATACAAAATTTTCACCTGCTGGAGCAGCACAATTTAATTATGATATGACTCGCAATTTGTTTGCTCTATTTGGACAGTATAGTAGAAGACCTGATTTATTGTTCAAAAAGTAGATAAAATTATCCAAAGGGATATTGCATAAGCGATTTTGCAATATTCCCAACGATATAATTTACAAACTAAAATTTTTAATAAACATATATTCATTGCAGGGTGCATGATGCTAATAAACTGCTAAACGCTGCACGTGGCACAGCTTTATTGTTGCATGAGGTGCTCAAAGGCGAAAGCTCCCCTGAGGATAAAACGAAGACATTAAAAGAAGTTGGTGTAGTAAATTTGAAGTATAGCACTTGCATTGAAATTTTAGAAAGGCGTAGTTTTTAAAATAAATTAAACCGTAATATTGCTGGAGTTTAAATAGTAGTTGTGCTTTAAAATAAATTAAACCGTAATAATGCTGGAGTTTAAATATTACTCCTTCCCATAATCTTTGCATTACCTTATTATTGGGCCATGTCATGAATAAATATTCTGAAGAATTTGTTCACAGACTAATGGAGATTATTTAGGAGATATTAAACATAAGGTATTGAGTCATGAGTACGCAAGTACGAAAAGCTCTCGTTTACGCAAAAATCGTACTTAATCGAGAGCTTTTCGGGCAAAAACTTGTTAAGCTTTGTAGTCACTCGATTCGTTTCGTCTTTCATGCTAATGCTCGAAATACATGAGCATTTATCACGCATGCGTTTACGTGCGTGATTCTGCACGTAAAATACATGCGCAGCTATTGACCTGACATTTGATGCCAATATTTTACTGTGGGCTGAAAGAAAAAAATATAAGTTGCGCACTATCAATAGCAAATGCAAACAATACCTTGCACTATCAACCTTTTGAAGAATTTCTTCAATATTTTCTTTCTTAGAAAAGCATTTATAAAACTAGAATTGATTTTATTATACAAAAATTTGTTGTTTTTAAAAAATTTTTCCAATTGTCAATTACTTTGCTTTCCACTGTGTCTTTGTATTTTTCACAACAAATAGTTGTCAAAGTGAAATTTCCCAATTTCAAAATTGGGATATTTCATGCATTGCTTAAAAATCAATTTCATAACTACTTGCGTGACACGCAAGGCATGCGTGTTTCAGTATCCCACATTGTTCTATGAATTTCATAGAAAAAAAAATGCGTTCACGCGCGTGAAAAATGCGCATGTATTTTGGGCATAAGGCTAATAAAATGTCTGTAAACGAACACACATTTTATTTGTCTTAGCATAGAAGTCTTCTTAAACTTTGTGGTAAGTTGAATAGACATAAAGTAGTAAAAAAGGCACTGCTTTTGCAACCCTCTCACGATGTATTTAGAAGGTACAAGGTTTAATAAGCACAACAACTGCAGCTTCTGGTATGTCAACAATTTCTTCGGTTTTATTTCAAGAATGCGTAGAGATTCTAGAACATAGAATTACAAATTTGGAACAATTTTACATGTCCGACTGTTGTTGTTTGTTTTTTATTTTTTTTGCCCAAATAGGGCTCTGGGAATTAATTACAACAACAACAACCTCTGAGCGCATCTACTTTCGGAGATATAGCCATCGGAAGATCGGGATATATCTTTTATAAAAATCGATATAAGTTGGGAACCCCTGGATGGATTTCAAAAATATTGGTGTCATA
Organism: Calliopum simillimum; assembly: GCA_951812925.1. Lineage (NCBI taxonomy): Eukaryota > Metazoa > Arthropoda > Insecta > Diptera > Lauxaniidae > Calliopum > Calliopum simillimum. The sequence continues at coordinate 102,449,486 of OX638371.1, forward strand.
TGAAAGGTATTTTACTGGGCTATATAATTGACCTGCAAAGCTTTTCAATTTGAGGGATAGTTTTCGAGATATGACAATTTTTCAAAATTTAACCCCATTTTTTTTTGCAAAAAACCGTTATTGTTCCCGAAAAAATGTGTTATTAACCTATAATTTTAATAACTAAATTAGAAAGCCTAATTTATTTCCTTTCATTTGATATGCATTATGTATCTGAAATTGCATCATTAATAAATTTTTATAGAAAAAAACAAAAATGGACCAAATCAATTTTCTTCAAATTTGGAACTTTAAACAACAACAATGCCAAAACAGACAACAACAACAACAACAACTTTACTACTACTACAACAACAGTAATTTTACATAAGAGTAGGGGTAATTGGGCGGCCTGCGGCCGCAGCTCAGGATTTAAAACTCCCAAAAATCCGACACCGGCTTCGCGGCCAACACATAGTTTCCTAGCCAAATTGCGCGCGCAATTTTTAATAAAAATTTTAAATTTTTTTAATATAATAAGTAGCTGATCCTCTTTGTTGTTGTTGTTAATTAATTATTATTATAGGCTTAATTGGTCAGTGAAATAATATGTAAAAAATAGTAAAAACGACTATTTTACATTTACTCCCTACGTTTCGGCGATATGAATGCTGTTTTTATTTAAAATTTCTTTGATTCTGCTGATATTTTTGTTATGAAATTGTTGATCACTTATTGTGAGAACTTTGTTGATAAAATTGTTTGCTGTATTAATTTTCTGGCTTAATGGTTGTGTTGAAAAAAAGTTAATTATTCTGCCTGATGATGTATCCTTAGTATACCAATCAAATACTATTTTATTGTTCATTCTATGTATTCTTGTGTCTAAGTAGGGTATGCAACTAGTGTTTTCCATTTCTATTGTGAACTGCAATTTATTGTGATATGTATTAAGTGTATTTAGAATTGCGTTTGTTTCGTCTTCTCTGACGATAGCAAAAATATCATCAACATATTTGACAATGAATTTTATATGTATGTTATTCTCTTTAAGAATCATTATCGTATAATCGAGTAGACTATCCAAAATTATGTCAGCTATTACTGGGGAAAGAGGGCTTCCCATAGGCATACCAAATGTCTGGTGGTAAAGTTTCTTTCCATATGTAAAATAGTTATTATCTTTAAGACAAAATCCCAAAATTTTAATGAACTGAGCTTTAGGTATTTTTGTATACATATTTATCTTATCCCACTGTTTTATTATATTTTTGATGGCTAAGTATGTTGGTATATTAGTAAAAAGAGATACAGCATCAAATGAAACTAATATTTCACCAGTATTCAAAGTTACATCGCTAAGCATATCTTTTAACTGATAAGCGTTTTTTATAATGTAAACGTTGGAGGCTATGTTTTTAAGTATATCACCTAAATGTTTTGACAACTGATAACAAGGTAGATTATAAGAAGAAGCTATTGGACGCAGTGGGACATTAGGTTTATGAATTTTGTTGTTGTTGTTGTAGTAGTATCCAAGTTGTTGTTGTAGTAGTTGTTGTTGTTGTTGTTTGTTCTGGCATTGTTGTTGTTTAAAGTTCCTAATTTCAAGAAAATTGATTTGGTCTATTTTTGTTTTTTTCTATAAAAAGTTATGAATGATACAATTTCAGATACATGTTGTATATCAAATGAAAGGAAATAAACTAGGCTTCCTAATTTAGTTATTAAAATTATAGGTTAATAACACATTTTTTGGGAAAAATAACGGTTTTTTGCGAAAAAAATGGGGTTAATTTTTGAAAAATTGTCATATCTCGAAAACAATCACTTAAATTGAAAAACTTTGTAGGGCAATTATATAGCCTGATAAAATACCTTTCATATGACACCAATATTTTTGAAATCCATCCAGGGGTTCCCAACTTATACCGATTTTTATAAAAGATATATCCCGATCTTCCGATGGCTATATCTCCGAAAGTAGATGTGCTCAGAGGTTGTTGTTGTTGTTAATGTGACTAATTTTTAAAGTTCTATCTGGGCATAAAAAATAAAAAAAAAAACAACAACAGTCGGACATGTAACATTAAGCCAAAAATTTTGAGATCTCTCTGGGTAAAACTTGAATCTTTGTACCACAAAGTGATAAGCTATTTTATACATCGCGATGCCAAAATTTGCAAAATTAATCTCCGGCCCCCTAGGAGCTTTATGGGTAGCCCCTTGCCAATATTTTTTGACTTTTGTTGATAAAAAATACTGAACTGAATGACAGTTTTAAATGTTTAGGGTGATTATAAAATCATGCACCTTCTGAATCTGACAATTTTTATGTCAAAAGAATTTATGTCATTTGTAAATTTTCGCATTTTAATTTGTAGAGCGAAACTAAAAATAAATTCTATAGATAATGGTTTAATTATAATTAATTGTTTCTTTGTTAACTGTGCATTAAAATGTTGTCGCTCCTACAAGAAAAGCGTTCACTTAAAAGATCTCGTTTGGGACCACCAGACGTTTATCCACAGGAGGCCAAGCAGCGAGAGGATGAACTGACGCCCACAAATGTAAAACATGGATTCGCTACAACGACATCAATTTCTGATGAATTCGGAACGGCACATAATTCCAATGTTAATTCCAGCAAAGTGGGTGCGTTTTTTAACTCCATTTTGGCCAAAAAAGAAGAGCTGATGACACTGCAAGACACTGTACGCAAGAAGCACCAAATAAATTGCAAGGACAACTTTTGGCCTGTACGCACCAAGAGCGCTTTAGATGCTTGGTTTAAAGACTTGGCAGGAAATAAGCCGTTGCTAAGCTTGTCTAAAAAAGCCCCTTTATTCAACAAAAAAGAGGAAATCTTTATAACACTCTGCGATAATCAAGTTAATATGCAACGCGCAACATGGTTTATCAAGCTCAGTGCAGCATACACATCTCAAGTATCTGAGTCAAAAAATAAGAAACGTAGTATATACGATCCAGCTGCTGAATGGACTGGCAACATAATAAAATTCATGAAAGAATTGCTACCCAAGTTACAGGATTACTTTCATCAAAGTATGTAAATATTTTTTTCTGTCGATCTTATTAGTCTATTTCTGTGCAAAGATGGCGAAACTAGTTATCGAGCATTTTTTGTGGAAATGAGTTATGTAGTCCAGGGCATTGTTCTATGAGATCTGGCAAAACCAATATTAAAGTATAAATTAAAAAAAGAGTCTGTCTATACGGGGCGGCCCGCGTACGCGAAAGCTCCTCTCTCTCTCTCAATTTACTCAATTAGCGTACGCGAAATCCAGTGAAGTTTTTTCCCCCGGGACGCATTTTCGTTACAACAGTAATTTTACATAAAAGTAGGGGTAAGTGGGCGGCCTGCGGCCGCAGCTCAGGATTTAAACCCGTCAGACATCCAACACCGGATTCGCGGCGGCCTTCGGCCGCGGATCAGTACATAAATTAATCAAGTTCCCCGGGGGATAAAACTTCACTGGATTTCGCGTACGCTAATTGAGTAAATTGAGAGAGAGAGAGGAGTTTTCGCGTACGCGAAACGCCCCGTATAGACATTTCCTTAAAAAAACTAGAACGGGTGTAACCTTTGGCCTGGCCATTAAATACCCTACACTGCAGTGTTTTTAAAATTTTGCTTATATGGGAGGTGCTACGCCATCTTGTCCGAACTCACCCAGTTTTTGCTCAGAGCTTGCTTTCATAGTTCTTAGTGTCTGAGTGAAATTTGGTTGGATTATCTCAAAAAACGGTTGCAGTACAGCGTTTTGAAGCTTTTACTTAAATGGGAGGTGCCACGCCCTCTTGTCCGAGTTCGTCTAGTTTTAGCTCAGAGCGTGCATTTATAGTCCTTAGAGAGAGTTAGTTAGATAATCTCAGAAAACTCTTTCTGTATAGCATTTTAGCCCTCTTGTTCGATTTCACCCAGTTCTTGTTGAGAGCTTGCATTTATAGTCCTTATTGTCTGAGTAAAATTTAGTTCGATTATCTTAAAAAACGCTTTCAGTCACGCCTTCTTGTCCAGACTTGCCCAGTTTTTTTCAGAGCTTGCGCTTACAATTCGTAGGATTTATGTGTATTTCGGTTGCATTGTCGTAAAAAATACTCCAAAAGTTACATTTTGAATATATTTTTTGTAAGCGCGGTAGGCGTGCCCGTTGACCGATTTCGCTCATTTTCAATCCTATGAGCTATCTTTGACGACGGAGGTAGTGTACCCAATTTCATTGAATTATCTTGCTCAGTTTTCCCAAAAAATGTATTTCCACACACAGCCAGCAGGCCACCTAGCCAGACAGACGTACATGGCTATATCGACTCAGGAGGTGATGCTGATCAAGAATATATATACTTTTCTATATCTGCCACGCCTCCTTCTCTGTGTTACAAATGGAAGAACAAAGTGTATATAATCTTGGTGTAGGGTATAAAAAAGAAAAAAATTATAAAAACTTCTTCGATTTTCATTGAGTTCATTGAGGTTCATTGAGGTTTTATGAGCCCCCGATTATAAATTTGATTTCAATTTCATAAGTTTGAAAATAGCGGATCCAATATGGCGCCTCAAAGAAGTTTAATTTTAATTTTTTTCTCCGTCATTTTTAATAAAAAACCAAACCAAAAAATCTGCCCAGACAGATTAATTGAAAATGCTTTAACGAAGATATTGAAAAAAATTTCGTTTCAATCGGTTAACTATTATGGTCAGAAAGTTGATTTTAACAAAAAAAGTCACTTTTACGCCAAATATGCTAACGGGATTTTGTTCAACACCGTATTTAGACATGTTTCCAACAAAAAATTTCGAATTCCTTACAGCCATACCTAAATTGTAGCGTTAGACGAGCGTCAGCGTAATTTAACCGTCTCTGTTTCGGTATGCTCCATATAAATTGTATGGCGATGAAACAGACAGAGATGGTAAAATACGTCTGACGCTGGTCTAATGCTCTAATTTAGGTATGACAGTTAGAAGACCTCGTATTTTATGAAACTTTTTATCGATTTGTTTCATTTTGATCTTTCACTAGCGCAGAATCAAACATAAAAGTTCAGTTCTTCTGACCAAAGCTCTGTATCCCGACGTATTTTTTACGCTTATTCCAAATCAAAAACGATCTATTGCTTTGTTAGGAAAAATCATTGAGAACTACTAAATATCTTGTATTGTAGATTGGGAATAGTACTATACAATGTAGTTTATGGAAAAGAGCAGAAACATTTTAAGCGTTTCGTACATAACCTCAAATACAGCCAAGAACAGTGGAAAAATGTTACAAATATAATTCAAAGTGGAATATAAAGAAAAAGGCTAATACTTTAAGATGTCAAATCAGGTTTAACGGTTAAAATTTACACTGTCTCAAAAACTATAAACAATAGAGCAATTGTGATTCTGGATTCGGCGTAAAAAAATAAGTCGGAATATATAGCTTTGTGCTCTAAGGACTATGAATTTTTTTTGTTGAAAACACGTAATCCCGTAAAAAAATGTGGGGTACTCGAATCTTTTTTTAAATAGCCAAGAGACTGGCGTGTATGAGGCTTGTACAAGGTGATAATTTTGAACATATCGGGCTGATTCTAAAGAGCTGAGCTTACAAAAAAGTGCGCAATGGAGAAATTTGCTTTCGCCGTTTTTAGCTTATTACACAGTTGCACTCCCATTTTAAACATTTTTATTTTTCCTTCAGACTGTTAATTATTTGATATTCTTTTTTTTAGATTCTTCAGAAAAATCAACGCAAAATAACTTTTTACAGACTACTACACAAAATGCCGTAACTTCAAATCTTGGTTCCAATTCGGTTCCAGTCACATCAATGACAAGTCCAGTACCAATGTTGAGTCCTGCAAATAATCAAAATTCCAATTTAAACGCAATTCCTAATACTTCAGCCAGTAACGCAGGTATTCCTAACATCGGTAGCGGCTTTGAAGATGGAAAAAATGCACTAAAATATTGGAACTACTGTACGCAATTAAGTAAATATATGCATGAGGAGTCTCTTTTAGACCGGCAAGAGTTTCTTTATTGGATACTCGAACTACTCGATAAAATGCGTACACAGAATTCTTTTGATGAAAGCTTAAAAAAATTGGTGCTTACATTTGCACTTCAATATATGCACGATTTTGTACAATCAGAACGGCTCTGTCGTAAATTGGCCTATATAGTTGCAAAAAAAATTGCCAATCTTTTGAATGCAATCGTCGAACAACAACAACAGCAGCAGCAACAACAACACACAAATGGTATTACTAATTCATTTATTAAAATGCCCATGTTATCGAATGGAACTATTCCAATGGATATTGATTATATGGACAAAGATAAAAGCTGCATGAAAAAAACTACACTGAATCCCTTCGAAAGTGCAATGAATGATTATATGAATTGTCCACATCACCATGATATAATGTTGTACTTGAGCACAATTCTACAAATTATAACAATTGAATGTCCCACCGCTATGGTTTGGTGTGGTATTGGTGATAATCGTGCCCCCTCTGCACTAAGTGGTAGTCCATTGGATAATTTACCAGTTCCACCGTCAGCCCTGCCAATGCCTGCAAAATGTGAACGTACAAATGCTGAAATACGTCGGCAGTTGTGTGCTGTTGAAAATGATATAATAATACGCTCAAAGCATGCAGAAAAACGTTGGTTTGCTGAAAAATGGCAGAAGGCTAGTAAGAATGCATATACCGATATCTTAAATGTCTTGGACTATTTGGATACACATTGTTTTGAAAAAATGGATTCTAGTAACTCGATTGATTCGCTTTATGTGAAAATATTTAAACCGTTCATGGCGGTAAAACAGGAAGTCAGCTCAAATGGAGAAATCAAGGAAGTAAAAATAGATTACGATCCTAAACAGGATGCTACCATTGTAAAGATATTATGTGAATGGGCTGTATCTAACCAAAGGTAAACTTTTTTATAACCTTTACAATTTAACGCTTGGTAAAAGTTAATTTTCAAATGTTTTTATAACCAATTTTCAAACGTTTGGAAAATGTTAATTTTTAGAATTTTCGCAATTGATTTGTAAGGTTAAAATAAACAATTAGAAAATTTTTATTTCCAAACTTTTAAAATTTTTTTTTTATGTTTATTTTTCAATGCCTTATCGAGCAAAGTAAAACACAAGACATTTGAATCATAGCTGGCACGATATTTCAGTTGATAAAATTGTCGACTCATAACTCTGAAATCATAGGTTCGAAACTTAGTAAACAAAATTTTTTTTTAAATTTTTAATTAAATATAAAAGTGTTTGGAAAGAATTATTTAGTAAACAACAAAATGTTTATTAAAAAATTTAATAATATTGTACAAAAACATTTGGAAAAAACTGTATAAAAACTTTTATAATAAATAAGCCTTTTCCAAATGATTTCTACAAACTTACTATGAAGGGTCCAATATCGATTATTAAACAATAGCCATGTTCACGATCCGGAGCATTTAGACTTGCAAAGTAGCAAAATAGCAATAAATTCTATTTAAATTCAAGAATTTCGAAACATTTTGCAAGTTGATTTCTAAAACGAAATGTATGCGCAAAAGAAGTTGTTTTCCGAAAATTTTTGTTTGATAGGTCTATATTTTGTTTATTTCCGTTTATATGTAATATATTTTTCATAAATGTTACGAAAATTGATTTGTTTTGATAATTATAATTAATTTTATAGGTGGGGAGAACATCGTGCTATTGTTGTGGCAATACTTTTAGATAAACGTCAAATTGATGTTACATCTGGCGAAAACGATCAGTATAATAATAATGGCAATGCAATTAATGACGATAAAGAGTCAGTCGCTTCCGGCGTTGGATTAATCGGTGGTCTGCCAGTGTTTCAAACTGTACTGATGGATTTTCTTGATCATGATGCTCCGGTTTTAGATGAAAACGGTACTCCACAAAATCGTACTCAATTCACAAATCTTGTTCATCTTTTTAGTTCTCTTATACGACATGATGTATTTTCGCATAATGCATATATGCATACCTTAATATCCCGTGGCGATCTTCAAATGGAAAATGCAGTTGTAACAAATTCGGAAACTAAAGCAACACCTACAAATGCTATTACCGGCACAGGTCCAGTTTCTAATAAGCCACCGTCGCCAAATCAAAATTTCGATGATGACTTTACTTCGGGCATGGACTTTAAGCAGAGTGAATTTGATGATTCCAACGTTGATGATGATTTGGATAAGCTATTACAAAATATAAAAGAAAAAGGACAACAGAGTGCGCTTGAAGCGCCGGATAGTCCAAAAATTCCAGATCACACAACATCACAATCGAACGATTCACCCATTTCACGACATTTTATTTATACAAAACATTTTCCCATTCCACAAGATGATCATACACAAACATATAGTAGTGAATCAAATCAGCGCTATATATTACTCTTTGGTGTTGGCAAAGAACGCGATGAAAAGAAACATGCTGTTAAAAAGATGTCAAAGGAGATATGCAAACTATTCTCAAAAAAATTTAGCATAGATGTTGCCGAAGGTGGCAAGGTAAAAAAACATTCACGTAATGAATTTAATTTCGAAGCAACTACTAGTAAATGTCAGAATATGGCATATTTTGATCAACATGTGGTAACTTCTCAGTGCGCTGCCACAGTGCTAGAACAACTTAATAGTTTTACACTTGCAAATAATTATTATCTTCCTGTGCAAGAGCATGTAGCTTTTCTATTTGACTTAATGGAAATGGCACTTAACATTTACAGTTTACTAGAATTATGCGATCAAATTTTGAAAGAATTGCCCGAAGTTGAAAATCAATTGGTTGCGAAAAAATCAAATTTGGCTAAAGGCTATACCACATCACTTGGCTTATATATTGTTGGAATTTTAAGACGTTATCATAGCTGTTTACTACTATCGCCTGATCAAACAATCTCTGTATTCGAAGGACTTTGTAAAGTAATTAAACATGTCAATAATCCAAGTGAATGTAGTTCCGCTGAACGTTGCATTTTAGCATATTTAAGTGATTTGTATTGTTCATGTTTCATTTTGGAAAATAAGCACCAATCTCCGGAATATTTTCAGCAGCTTGCAGCAATAGCAAAATTCAAGGAAATATTTAATTCAACGGAACAACTAAGGTAATTTCCTATTTGCATTAATTTATTTATTTATTTAATAAGTCAATGGAAACAATAATCCTTTCTGACTATAATAACTTATTACACGCTAAAGTTAATGTACATTTCTTTTCAGTATTATTCCACAGTCATACAATCCACAGTTTTTACAAGAACTATTTACATCACCCAAACGTGGCGGTAAAATAGAAGCGATTTGGGTTCGACAACTAAACGAATCACTTTCAAACATTTATAGTTTTGTTTCGAATGCCATTGTTGCAGTCTGTCGTGAAATAGATAATGATCGTTTGAATGACATAGCAATATCATGCGCTGAACTTACTGCCAGCTGCAATGCGCTCTCTGAAGAATGGATTGCCGCTTTACAGAGCATTTGTAACGCAAGTAAAAAACCACGCTATCCACATCTTAGCGGTCAAATAGATATACACAATGTCAAGATCCATAACTCACTTGCGATTTTCACATGTATCCTCGTTGCTAGACATTGTTTCTCTCTTGCCGATTTTGTTGGTTATTTTGCTCTACCAGCATTACCAAATGCATGTCAAGTTGGTGGCGGAGGTGAAATAACAGCTGATGCCGAAGCGGGAGCACGTCTTACATGTCATTTGGTGTTAAAACTTTTCAAAACTATTGAGATTCCACAACCGGGACTTTATTCTGTTAGTAATTCACCAAATCCAATTAATGCAGTGGGTCCGACAACATTAAATATTAAATTAAGTTGCGATCGTCATCTTTTAATGGGAGCACATAAAAATATACCAATCGAAGCAGTTTTAGCAGTACTGAAAGCAATTCTTTTAGTGGTCGATACCACGGCTCTTAAAACACCTGCTTCTGTTACTGGCAATACATTTAGCAGTGGAAAACGTAGTGGGTTAAATACACCAGTACATCCGGGTAGTACTCCAAAAAGTAACGATCGTCCCGTCGACTTAAGTCAAATACTTGGTACAAGTGATCTCAATAATCTCAGTGTAGATCATGACCAAGATATGATGCTGCAACAAAATTCGTCCTCATCTGCAACTACAGGTGAACAAATATCTCTACTGGAGTTTGCACATCATGTGCTCAAGCAAATATGTTCGCAAGAATATGTTCTCGAACGTTGTCTGAAACATGCAGAAAAGCTATGTGACATCATCATTGATGATATGCTAACTACCAAGCAAGTGCAGCGTGTTTTGCACATGATTTGTTATTCGGAAAGCGAGTACAACATTATATCTGATATGGATCAAAAGTCAATGATAGTGCGTATACTGGAAAATCTGGGACAATGGACTTTACGCATATCATGGTTAGACTTACAGCTTATGTATCGCCAATCCAAAAGTAACAGTAATAGTGCTGAGCTAAACAATTGGTTAGATACAGTAGCGAGAGCTGCTATAGATGTTTTTCAAATGGATGATGCACCAACTGCCAACAACAAGTTTGAAGATGCAGAAAAGAAGGCAAAACCTTCGACATGGCTTGTTGCTCCACTTGTTTCTAAATTGACACCAGCTGTTCAAGGACGAATTTTACGCGTCGCTGGACAAGTTCTTGAAAGCATGAATTATTTTTCAAAGGCACATAAGTCAGATAACAATAGCTCTGGCAGCGGCGATGAGCGTGAGAAAACGAATTCTTCAGGAAATGGGACAAGCAGTTCATACAACGGAAATAATTCTAGCTATCGGGCTAAGAAAATGCCTCTTAATTATCAACCATTTTTAGGATTAGTGCTAACATGCTTAAAAGGACAGGACGAATACAAGGAAGGATTACTTGTTTCATTGTATTCACAATTAAGTCAATTCTTACAGTCTGTATCAGAGGTTTGTTTTAATGTTTGTTTTTTTTTTTTTTTTTGCAATGCACTGTCAAACCTAAATAACTGGAACTTTGATAATTCGGAATTTTAATACATAGCTCGAACTAAATTCAGCGGTATAACATATGCTCGTACGATTGTTCAATTATTCGAAATCTTAATAAGCCAAAATTTATTTCAATAATGGAAGCTCGAGTTACGATGTTTGTATTTAATTGTTTATAATTTTCATACTTGGAACAGTATTTTTTTTCCTTTAAATATTATTTCGCGCATAATCATAAATATATTACTTTAATTTTTTAAGCATGATATAATTGGCGGAATCGAGGATTCACAAAACCGCGAAGAAATGTTAGACGCGCTTCAGCTACGCTTCTCATTAGTTGGTGGGATGTTTGACTCGATACAGAAGAATGGAACGTCAACTACAGATTGGGCCATTTTGTTGGCTCAGCTGGTTTGTCAAGGTGTTATTGATTTAAGCTCAAATAGGTAAACGTTTTTTGTGTTTTGAATTGGCTTTGTTCAATACTAAAATTTCTCCTTTTTACAGTGAATTATTCACAACTGTTGTAGATATGCTGGCAACACTTGTGCATTCAACATTAGTTTCTGAAAGTCAATTAGAACGCGATGAAAATAAAAAGTTATACTTAAATTTAATGAAAAAGCTAAAGAAAGAAATTGGAGAAAAGAACAACGCTTCCATAAGAGTTATACGACAAATGTTGCCTTTATATAAACAAACGACAGAGGTCTGTTTTTAGCTCAAGAAAAATTTTTTTGAATGCTATTTTTAATTAAAATATTTCTTTAGGTAATTTCATGTGAACCAGCTGGAGTGGATACAAAAGGTAATAAAATCTGCGATATAGACAAAAAGCAGCTACGTATATCCGATAAGCAACGTATTAGCGTTTGGGATATATTAGAAGGTCATAAAAATCCGGTTCCATTATCCTGGGTGTGGTTTGGCGCTGTTAAATTGGAACGAAAACCCTTAGCCTATGAGGAATCACATCGAAATCTTAAATATCATACACACAGTTTGGTCAAACCAAGTAGTTATTACTATGAACCTCTTCCATTACCGCCGGAAGATGTAGATCCTGTACCGGAAAAAGTTTGTATCGTAAGTCAAATCAGAAACAACTTACAAATAGTTTGCTATTTTGAACTATATTCTCATTATGTTTTTTAGAAAGATGAAATGAAAGCTGATACACCATCGTCGGTGGATCAATCACCCAGTGCTGTTGTAACTGGACGTGGTCGTGGCAAAGCGCCAACACGAAAACGTAAACCGAAAAATCCAAAAACTCCTCCAGTCAACACACAGGCACAACAACCTTCGTTACAACAATTGCAACAACAGACACAACAAACAACACCACAGCAAATAAATTCAAATCAAATGAATCAAATGCCAATGAACATGCAGGTAATAGAATCACATCTTCATAATAATTTTTTTCTTTTTGTATATTCTACTTTGACACTTTATAATAACTTTTAAACATAAAATTGCAACATTTACAAATGTTCGTATTTAAATTTAAGGTAAACATGCAACAATTTGCTCCAAATCAAATGATGCAGAACACTCCAAATCAAATGATGCCAACACAGCAAATGCAACAAGTGCAAGGTAACATGCAACAGCAAATGGTACCAGGAAACCCACAACAGAATACACAAATGGGATTTTTAGCAAGTGGCAACTCCCAAGGTCTAGTCGGGCAAGGATCTCATCCGCAACAGCAGCAGCAACAATGGCCTGGTCAAAACCAATATATTCCAATGTCGCAACAACAGCAGCAGTTCTATCAGCAACAAGGAATGCAGAGTAAGTAATGTGCATAGTATAAAATCATGCCATACAAGTTCACTTAACGTCATAAGATAACGATACAGGCCCACAGTGCGACAGTAAATTACGTACGCTGAGTTGTGACTAGTAATGGGACGATTAATCGAAAAACGATTAATACACATACCAGTCGATTAATCGACAATACAATTCAATTAAATCGTTTCGGATTACCGTACGATGAAATACGATGCAGACTGTAAACTGTTTCATCTGCATTTGGAAATCTCTTATTGAATTCCTTAACTTTTCTTTGTTTTTGCGTATTTTTAGTGAATCGATTACCGCAAATGAACAACTCGAAACAGGCACTCTCGAATATGTTGCGTCAAAGGCAGCCACCTTATAACCAAAATAAACCTGCAGCATTTAATGCAGCCTTACAACAGCAGCAGCAGCAACAACAACAACAACAACAGCAACGACAAAATCAGGGAATTCAACAGCAAGCTGGACTCAATTCAGCACAACAACAGCAGATGCAACAACAACAGCAGCAACAACAACAACAACAACAGCAGCAACAACAACAACAGCAGCAGCAGCAACAACAACAACAACAAAATCCATTTGTACGCAGCACCTTAAGAGGCATAGCACCAAGTCAAATTGGCAGCGGTGGACCGAATCAAATGAACATGAATCCTGTAAACATGGGTCAGGTCAATCAAAGTGGAAATTTACAAGGAATGACACAAAATCCGATGATAAACCAGCAACAAATGCAACAAAATATAAATACACAGAATACTCAAGGAATGGGAATGACACAAAGTTCTGGTATGCTTAACAGGGGTGGCACTACCAATGCTAATATCATGTCACAAGGATCAAATGCTAACATGGGCAACAACTCAGGTGGCATAATGCAGCAAAATGTTGGTGGTGGTGGTGGAATGGTAAATCAGGGTCCGGCTGGGCAATTCCAGAACTTTAATAATTACAACCAAGAAGGAATGAATCAAGGTGGGCCTAATCAGCAGGCTGTGCTAATGGGTAATTTCAACCAGATGGGTCAGCGTAATAATCCAAATGATTTTATTGCACAACAACAACGCGCTGGCCCTGGGGGTGGTCTTCAAGGTAATCGCGGACAATTTATGAATACAACTCCGAATGTGACAATGAATAACATGATGGCGCAAGGTTCCGTTCCATTGTTTTCAAGGCAACCAGGTGGTGGGGGCAAACCACAGCAACAGTTTCAACAGCAGCAAAGAATGCATCATCAAATGATGCAAATGCAAGGTAATAAAAAAATATTTTTCTGAATTCTTTTTTTTTTCTGAAAACATGGATATTTTTTTAGGTATGGGACCCCAAAACTCAAGTGGTGTTGTTATGGGTCAAACACAAAATCAAAGTATGGGTCAGCAGCAAACACCAAATTTGGTTGCGCAGTTACAAAGGACAATGCCAAGTCAACAGAATATGATGGGACAGCAATTTCAACATCAGCCGCCGCCTTACTAGAAAGTGAATAAGAAGGAAACGACTTTGCAAGAATAGTTTTAAGTGTACAAGTCATTTTATTTATGGCACAAAAAATTCCACGTTATTTAAGGATTAAAATTTCATATTTATATTACGTATATAACAGTTGAAAGTTTTTTCATTTATCTAACGCTTGCTTATTAGAGTTCACAATTCTTTAAAAAAAAAAAAAAAAAAATGAATTCTTCAAGGCAACATTAAGATTAGGAAATGTCTATACGGGGCGTTCCGCGTACGAGAAAACTCCTCTCTCTCTCTCAATTTACTCAATTAGCGTACGCGAAACTCAATTAGCGTACGCGAAATCCAGTGAAGTTTTTTCCCCCGGGGAACTTGATTAATTTATGTACTGATCCGCGGCCGAAGGCCGCCGCGAAGCCGGTGTTGGATGTCTGACGAGTTTAAATCCTGAGCTGCGGCCGCAGGCCGCCCACTTACCCCTACTTTTATGTAAAATTACTGTTGTAACGAAGATGCGTCCCGGGGGAAAAAACTTCACTGGATTTCGCGTACGCTAATTGAGTAAATTGAGAGAGAGTGTAGCGTGTGCCTAGGATTCTGATTTTTTTAAACTATGCATCCGTAAGATTTTTGTTCCAAACGCCAAGAAAAACCCATTTTAAAATCCAAATTTGCATTTGTTTTTTTTGTTTGTTTGCGTCTGCTAAACTAGTTCACACATACATAAACCTATGTTGGATAAATTGCGTACACATGTTGTTGTTGTAATATTATGCAAAAATATGGAAAAACAAGATTGAGAAAACCGTGTTTTTGAGTAAATATTTTTTTAAGTAAAACATTAAAAAAAGGTTTCAGACTTTGGTTGCCTTTGTTTGAAATGAAGATCAAATTAAATCAATTAGATTTTCATTCAAAAACAAGCAAAATTCTTTTCATCTAAATGCATAAAAAAAATGTAAACAATGGGCGCGGCCATTATTAAATTAGCTGTTTTTGCATAGAAAAAATTACAACAACAACAGAAGACACCTAACTAATATTTGAACTGCGTAAGAAAGTGCAGATCAAAACAAAAGAAATGCAATTTCAATGTCACGGTCAAATGCATATCTATTTTGGTTTTTTTTTTTTGTGCGCTGCAATTTTTCATGAGCGCCGGATAGAACAGCTGTGGAGACTGACCCATTACGAACCTAGGGAATTTGAGCGGGACTTAGAAAATATATTTTTTTAATGACCAAATGCATTATTTTTTTTTGTGTAGTTTTTGGCAAAGAATGCCAAGGTTATCCTTTTTAAGGACATTGACCCTAAAAATTCTTTTGGAACAACACATATAAAAAAAAATCAAATAAATATAAAAAAAATTTGCCCAAAGTCTTAAAATAAAAAGAATCACCTGATCTCAGTAAAACGGAGTCCCAAGGCTATCCTGCCAAAGGACATTGACCCCCAGAAAGATCAAAAACGAATTCTAGGTAGAAGATCAGACGATTCCGAAAATCAGCAACAACAGCGTAACGAATCGTTACAGTTCCGACACAAATGAAAGATAGGCAACAAGTAGGCAAAATGAAAATTAAAAAATCAGTTCTGATTTAAGCACTAAATTGCTCGGTTCGGCCCGTTCTATAACGAAAAGTTTAAAAAACAAGTTTTAAGGACATTTAATAAATAAAGTTTGTTCCTGTTCGTCCTTCTAAAATTTAAGTTAAAAAAAAAAAAAAGTAAAAAAAAAATAAGAATTTTAAAAGGATATTTAAAAAAATAAACAATTTTAAAAAATTAATCGGTCATTTACAGAGTGAACGTTATTCTAAAATAAAATTAACCGACACAAAAAAGGACAAAATAAAGATCGGGCGCTTTCGAGCAATAATTCAACAAAGAAATAAAAATATGTGAGGACTAGATCCTATAGTGCTTATTGAATGATATTGTTTTTTTTTTTAAAAACTAAAAGAAACCGAAATAAAAGTTTTTGCGAAAAATAAATATAAAATTCACAAAAATAAGTTTAAGAAAAACTAAATTAAAAAAAAAAAAAAACTAAGTTTTGCAAAAATATATGTTAAAGAAAAAAAAAGAAAAGAATAAAATTCTGAAAAAAAAAATCATATATACATAAAATCCTTTAAAAAAAAAGGACTATTTTTGTCATCTAAAAAGGCGTTGAGCAGCAGCAGGACGACGAACCAGAACCGTAATAAGGAATGTTTCCAGAAAATTCAAAAGGATGTGTCATCAGAATTAAAAGCTAAGTCCAGAATTTTTTTTTTCATCATTTATCGTATTGTGTTTCTAAGTATTTATTTAAAAAGGAAAAATTAAAAAAAAAGTATATAATAAAAAAATAAAATTTTCATCTTCAATAAAAAAAAAATAAATTTAATTTTTTTTCTCTATCTCGAAACTTATATTTTTTTCTAGACCTTAATTTTAAATTAATTTTCAATTTAATCATAAAAAAAAAGCGACTGTATGTAATTTTGATTTTTCTTAATTTACGATTTGTTGCATGATAAAATTTCAAAATTTGTATTTTTGTTCAATTAAGGGGATATTGAAATTTAAAATTCTAATTTATATTTATTTCTTTATGTGAAATTTTTGCAACCATAGCGCGTTCATTTATTTTTTTTTTTTTCATTTTTATCAATTTATTTAGGGACCTAGTACTCCTCAATAGAGCTCTTTCGAGGTAGGTAGGGTGCCGTATTTACAGAAAAAATTTTTTTTTTAAATTACAAAGTACAGTAAAATCGAAAAGTGAAAACAAAATTTCGTGGTTGTTAAGATTAGTAGCGTTTAGTGTAAGATAAAAATAAATCTAGCTTTTATATTAGAATAAATATTAAAGATTTAGATACATCATTTTTTTCTAATTTGTTTTTTAGGTACCTATGTGGTTTTTTTTTGTTTGAATTGTGTTTCAAAAAAATGTTAAAAATTTTGTTGTAACTCTTATTATTATTACCCCTTAATTATAAATTTATTTAAATGAGATGAAACTTGAAGAATTTGTTGATAAGGTCGTGAAACGCTAAATAAAACTTAAGTTTGTTAATTATTTGATAAAAAGAAAAGGTTGCTTGTTTTTTTTATTTGTGTCGGAATTTTTAGGATGAAGTCGGTGTTGTTGCTGATTTCGGAATTTTGATCTTGGTTTTTTGATCTTCAAAAAAAAAAAAAAGGTATCAATTTTTAGAGTGGCTCATAGAAAAAAAAATGAGTTGCTAAAAGGCAAAATATTTGGGGTAGCTTGAGGGGTTCTTAAAGGGAAGATGGTGCCATAACAAATTTAAAGAAAATGTGATTTCTAAATCATAATTTTTTTTGTTGTTTAAGGGGTAATTGCATCCGACATGCAATTACTACGGTTGGGAAGGGATCGCTATTGGGTCATACCATCGGGCTCACGTGAATCTGGTCGGATTATACAACAGATAGTTTTTTTTTGAGTTTTTTTTTTTTTATTGACTATCGCACTCAGATATATTGACTCGTTTGAGAATTTGCTTCGTTTGGTTTTGCAGTTTTGTTATTTTTTTTGTTTTAATTTCACATGTCGAAAGATGTGTTTTGTTGTGCCTTCTCGACCGGATGTATTGGGTCGGAACACTCACCCTGGCGTAGACGAGCTAGCTAGCCGGAAGGATACATCCGGTACGATAAAATGGTCGGTAACAATAAATGGCGCCCAAACAAGTGTAATTGAAGAAAGGGATACGTACATCTAATCCCAATGTTGCGCCATTGCAATAAATGGCGCCCAATAAGTGTAATTGAAGAAAGGGATACGTACATCTAATCCCAATGTTGCGCCATTGCAATAAATGGCGCCCAATGAATTTTATGGATAAAATTGTGTCATTGTAATAAATGACTCAATTTTTCAAATTTCATTTAGTTTTTTTTTTTTTGATTTAATTTTTTTTATTTTTGAGTTTAGAGAAATGTGTGGCTATAACTCATTTGTTTGGCCTACAGTGACGTAGCAGTGGATAAAGTTTTCACTATGCTATTTGCAATGTATGGTTTAAGGACATGGGTCATACCACAAAACATTTTTCTTTTGCTCTTTGTTTTTTTTGGAAATCCTCATTTGTTTTGCCCACAGTGACTTGGCAGTGAATCTTTTATTTACTAGGCCAATTGCATTGTAGTGTTCAAAAGCATGGGATCGATAATAAATTTTTTTTGTTTTCTATTGTGTTCGCTGAGTTTTTTTTGGAGAAGCTCATTAGCTTTGGCGACGGTGACTTGGCAGTGGACCATTATCCACTAAGCCAATTGCAACGTGATGTCCAAAGGCATGGGTCAATCCATTAATAACTTATGGTGAATTTTATTTTCTTTGGTTAGGAATTTTTTTTTGTTGTTTTGTGTTAAATGTATAACCAAACGAGTCAGATAGCGTTTGATTTTAGTGGCCCAGATTCTGTCAACAGAAAGCTGCGATGCACTAGAGTTAAGAAAGGTTGGTCTGTGCGATTAAATAATTAAAGTTAGAAAAAAAAAAAAAAAAAAATAATAATAATAAAGTCAAAAACTCAAGTTTATCCGGTCACATACATACATACATATGTATGATCACGAATTTTTTTGTTTATAGCGAATTACATGGCATCATCACCATATCATTACCTTTATGAATCCCAAATTCAAGTACCCCTTATAAAATTTTTGAGAAATTTCGATTGAATTTATATACATATAGGTGTTATACACAATTATATTATAATAATTTTTATGCGTATAATTTGAGGCGTTATGGAAAGCGCAGAAAAAGATAGAAGAAATAGAGAAATACGAAGAAATTTACAATTTGATACCAACAGAAATCAGAGTGCTACTTTTGAATTTGTTGATGCAGCCATGCCTGTTCAACATTCACCAACACACTCTATTTTTGCCGACCCAACGGTTAGAGATTTATCGGGTTCATTTCAAAGCCGCGATGCTGCACAGGCAGCTCAAAATATCGAAATCTTAAGAAATATGGAAATATCTGAAAACCCTAGGCGTAATTCCAGTAATGGAAATTTAGACAATAGAAATGTTAATGACAGGCAAATACCAAATCGAAATTCTTTTCCCGATTTTTCGCGACCTCCTCCTAGCATGCAAAGTAACCAGAATTTGGTAGAGTTGGAAGAAGCGTCGAATGCCCAAGTAGGCCAAAATAATGATAGGCCGGAAAGAAATATTTTGTCTAGTGAAGTAGTTTCTGCAATCAACGCTGCTGTAGCTCAAGCACATGAAACTTTTCGAGCTTCACAAAATAGTTTTGTGGAAGAAACATTGAAGTCAGGTTTTGTAGGTTTTATGAAGGAAATTAATGACCTTATTAGGCCCTTACAAGCGTCTCATATCTCTCGGGTCCAGTCGAGTGAAAAAGGTGCTATACCTCGCGTTCCACAGGCAAGTAAAACAGTGCAAAATGAACAGTTTCCGTCGGTAGCTAAATCACAGCAGAATTTTGATCAAAATCACAATGATGTCCATGCGTTACAGTATGGTCAGCAACGTGTGCAACGTATCGTTCAAAACATGGAGTCATTTGCAAAGAGATATCCTGCTAATGGCTTTAATCATCAAAATAATTTGATGGGTGAAGAGGTAGGCGCTGCTCAACATCGTTCACGTATTAACAACTCTGCTGACATAATACAACAGGCCAACAATGGTCAAGGACACATACAAGGCCAACGAATACCTCAACAACCGTCATACCCAAATAGTCAAGCAATAAACCCAATGCAAGAAAATTGGCGCTTCGGTGATAATCGATACGTACCTGATTCTACTCGAAATCAAAATCCAAACGGTTATAGGCAGTTTTCGAATGATTATACCAATACTCAAGATTTTCATTCCAATCGAAATAGTGTTCGTGTGGATAAATGGGATGTAGTATTCGACGGAGACCGTAATAAAATGACAGTCGAGGATTTTATTTTTCGTATCGAATATTTACAAGACCGATATCAAGTAGGTTGGACTGAAATTTTAAGAGATTTTCACAGGCTTGTAAGTGGGCAGGTAAAAGATTGGTATTGGATTTTTGTTCAGGGAAATCATGTAGATAGCTGGCGGGTTTTGAAAACAGCTTTATTAAGACAATTTCAATGCCATCATAGTGAGTTCGAGCTCATGCGCGAGCTTAATGAGCGTAAGCAATCGCCAGTAGAATCTCTTGATACTTATTTTCACGCAATGCAGAAACTAAGATCTCGACTTAAATCGCCCATCTCAGAACATGACATGGTTAAAATACTAAAACGTAATTTACGTAGAAATTTAGCGAGTTTGGTATTCTCTATCCCGGTATATAACGTTGAAGAATTTCGCCAAGAGTGTCATGAAGCGGAAGCAACATTTTTAAGGCATGAGAACCGAAACTTTCAGCCTCAGCAACCACAGCCTCGTTATCAAGCGAGAGCTCAAGTACATGAGATTAGCTATGAGGGTGACCAACAAAATTATATCGACGATAATAATGTTGAACTTGTAGAAGAGATTCAAAATGACAGGTTGAAACAGTCTCGTCAACCTTCACGCACTTTGCAGTGTTGGAACTGTGACGTCAAAGGTCATACCTTTTTTAATTGTACGGCAAAAAGAAATATATTTTGTTTCAGGTGCGGTCTTAAGGGGGAAATTACGCCAGATTGTCCCAATTGTAGTGGGGAAAACTCCAAGGGAGGCGTGATGAAGAAGGGCGAAACACGCCAATCCCTAATGCCCAAAGGAACAGAAACGCCAACATTGTAGATGATGAAAATGTTCAAGGTCCGATAGATAATAAGAAAATTTTGATTAATAATAAAAATAAAATAGTAGATGCAGGCAAAAAGACAGAAAAACATGTTAAAGTGATTAAGCCAGTTGAAGAAAGGCTAAGAAATTATTTACAAGTACGCGAAAGAATTTTTGAAGAAAATCAATTAGTAGGTATGAAACAGATTTCAAGGAGAATTCAGAAAGCTAGGGAAAATTACCAGAAACGACGACAAGCTCGGCAATATGTAGTCGATTCGGTGAAGAAAGCTGACAAATCAGATCCCCGTGCATTCGCCAATGTTGAAATTAATGGTAGAGTGATAAAAGGCCTCTTGGATACAGGTGCTTCAATAAGCTTGCTTGGTCGAGGTAGTCGTGAGTTTCTTGAAGATCTAGATATAGTCCCTAATAGGTATTTTTCGCGGGTACGAACTGCAGGTGGCAGTGCCCACATGGTAATAGGAAAAGTTATGCTGTCCGTCCGATATAGAGAAATAACCCGTGAGATACTTTTTTACGTCTGTCCAGATTTGGATCAAAAACTTTACCTGGGGATTGATTTTTGGCAAAAATTTGAACTTGCGCCAGAAATAATTGGAGTATCTGAGGTATCTTTAGTGAATAATAATGAAGTAGATAATCACGCACAAAGTCACGCGCAACACGATCTTACTGAGATTCAAAAACAGAAACTAGAAGAGGTCAAAAATTTATTTAGAACGTATGAAAAACACGGTCTAGGAAGAACAAACGTAATTAAACATACTATAACCCTAGTTGAAGGTGCAGAACCGGTCAAAGATAGGTATTACCCTGTTTCACCTGCCGTGCAGGAATTGTTGTATGCGGAGATAGATACAATGCTGAATTTGGGCGTGATAGAACCTAGTGAAAGTCCATGGAGCCATCGAACTACTCTTGTTAGGAAACCAGACAAAAATCGATTTTGTCTGGATGCGCGAAAACTGAACGAACGTACAGTTAAGGATGCGTATCCTATTCAAAACATCGAAGGGATATTGAGTAGGATCGACGAAACCGTCTTTATAAGCAGCGTCGATTTAAAGTATGCGTTCTGGCAAATCGAGCTAGATGATAGGAGTAAAGAATGCACAGCGTTCACGGTACCAGGCAGGCCTCTGTACCATTTCGTTGTCATGCCTTTTGGGTTATGCAACGCTGCGCAGAGGTTGTGCCGACTGATGGATAAAATAATTCCACAACGTTTGAAAGGAAATGTGTATGTTTATTTGGACGATTTGCTAGTAATATCGAAAGATTTTGATACCCATGTGAAAGTTTTAAAGGAAATTGCAGAATGTCTCAGTAAAGCCAACCTGACGATAGGTTTAAAAAAGTCAAAGTTTTGTTTTAAAGAACTTAAATATCTAGGTTTCGTGATAGGTGGGGGTGTTTTAAGGACAGATCCTGAGAAAGTCGTGGCGATAACAAAAATACCAATGCCAAAGACACCAAAGGACGTCCGAAGATTTTTAGGTACCGCAGGGTGGTATAGGCGGTTTATTAAAAACTTTGCCACAACCGCAGCACCGCTCACAGAAACTCTTAAGAAAAAAGGTACTAAATTTCAAATGACCGAGGCAGCGATTGAAGCATTTAGTGCGCTCAAAAATGCGTTAACGACAGCCCCTGTTCTCGCGCACCCTGATTTTAAGCGCAGATTTTTCATTCAGTGTGATGCATCCCAATTAGGTGTAGGCGCGGTTTTGTTCCAAGTTGATGAAGAAAAAAATGATAGGCCCATTGCTTTTTATTCGCAAAAATTAAATGAAGCGCAGCGAAATTACAGCACAACGGAAAAAGAGTGCCTCGCTGCGGTGCTTGCAGTTAAAAGGTATAGGCCCTATATAGAACTTATGCAGTTCACCATAATAACAGACCATGCCAGCCTAAAATGGCTGATGAACCTGCGGGATTTGAGTGGCCGACTCGCGCGATGGTCTTTAGAACTCCAAAAATTCAGTTTTAACATTGAGCACCGCAAGGGGAGCGAAAACGTTGTTGCAGACGCGCTATCGCGAGCAATAGAAGCGATTGAGGAAGACGATATTTCAGAGGAAAATTTGTTAAATTTTGAAACTATTGAATTTCAATCAACTGAATATTTGGATCTGATAAAAACTATTCAAGAAAGTCAAGAACGGCTCCCAGATCTCAAAGTTAAAGATGGTAAAGTTTTTAAGCGCATTGACCGAAATTCAGATGAGTTGGATGAAAATTTATGGAAGCTATGGATCCCTGAAGGTATCACCAAACCTTTGATATCCAGAGCACACGAATCTTTAACGGCTGCACATGGAGGCGCCACGAAAACTCTTCATAGGCTCAGGCAATTTTTCTATTGGCCAAGGATGACCACACAAGTGCGAAATTATGTTAGAGAGTGTAGTACTTGCAAAGAAACCAAACCCGAAAATCAGATCTTACGACCAACTATGGGGGCTGAAGTAGTGACTGTTAGGCCTTTTCAAAAATTATATATCGATTTTTTAGGGCAGTATCCTCGGTCTAAAAAAGGCAATTCTTACGTGTTTATAGTAGTTGATCACTTTTCCAAATTCATATTTTTAAAAGCCATGAGACAGGCAACTACAACTAATGTAGTTGATTTTCTCACACACGAAATCTTTCATAAGTTTGGTACACCCAAGACTATACAAAGTGACAATGGAAAACAATTTATAGCAAAAGATTTTAAGGCCATGATTGACGCTTATCAAATCAACCATGTAAAAACTGCTTACCACGCTCCACAAGCCAACGCTTCAGAACGTGTAAATCAGTCTGTTCTTGCAGCCATACTCGCATATTTAGAAGAAGATCATAGAGATTGGGACATGTATTTGTCAGAAATTGAATGTGCGTTGAGGAGCTCCGTACATGAATCAACTGGTGTGAGCCCATATTTTGCCTTGTTCGGCCAATACATGTATACCCATGGATGCGATTATGAGCTTGCCAGAAAGCTGAATGCACTGGAAGAAACGGAAATAGAAACCTATAAAAGATCAGAAAAACTTCAACTGTTGAGAGAAAATATTAAAAAGAATTTGCATAAAGCATACGAAAAAAGTGCCCGTCAGTATAATAAACGAGCGAGGGAAATTACGTTCCGCCCAGGTCAAGAGGTTTATAAAAGAAATTTCACCCTTAGCGATTTCAAGCGTAATATCAATGCTAAATTCTGCAGGAAATTCATAAAGTGTCGCGTAGTGAAACCAATTGGCAAAAATATTTATGAGTTAGAAACCTTACAAGGAAAATCCTTAGGACACTATCATGCGAAGGATTTAAAACAATAAAAAAAAGAAAACAAAGTGCAATATAGAATAAGGATTTAGACGCAAAGAGAACAATGTGCAATATTTACAATCTAGCTATAATTGTGTCGTCCTTATTCGTTATTTATTTTGTGGTGATTTTTTTTTTATGTATCGTTTACTCATTGTTTTAACACATGATTATGCGTTACATAAAGGCAAAGTTTATTGTATTCAAATCGTTTGCATTGCCCCTTCATCAATTTATAGACTCAACTCATATTTTATAAAACGCCAAATAAATTCTTTCATACACACAGTCAATTACGCTGGTGATCCTTAACATAAGTGCATGGAAAAACGAAGAAGAAGATACACAGATACTAAATTTTAAAAAATTACAAACTTCAAATAAAATATTGTTATCCACACACAAGCAAACGTATTTCATCTGATTTCCTTATAACAGATACACACTTTGCCCGGCTGGATCCGTAGAGTGTGAGACTCTTTCAGGGTGTGGGTGTTCCCCGCGTTGTTTTTTTTTTTTTTTTTTTTGTCCATAGAAAAGAAAAGAAAATATTTTTTTTCACAAAACAATAATTACCACACTGCCCTTTTCCTTTTCCTCGACAGGTCTTGAAAATAAAAAGTTTTGTAGCGTGTGCCTAGGATTCTGATTTTTTTAAACTATGCATCCGTAAGATTTTTGTTCCAAACGCCAAGAAAAACCCATTTTAAAATCCAAATTTGCATTTGTTTTTTTTGTTTGTTTGCGTCTGCTAAACTAGTTCACACATACATAAACCTATGTTGGATAAATTGCGTACACATGTTGTTGTTGTAATATTATGCAAAAATATGGAAAAACAAGATTGAGAAAACCGTGTTTTTGAGTAAATATTTTTTTAAGTAAAACATTAAAAAAAGGTTTCAGACTTTGGTTGCCTTTGTTTGAAATGAAGATCAAATTAAATCAATTAGATTTTCATTCAAAAACAAGCAAAATTCTTTTCATCTAAATGCATAAAAAAAATGTAAACAATGGGCGCGGCCATTATTAAATTAGCTGTTTTTGCATAGAAAAAATTACAACAACAACAGAAGACACCTAACTAATATTTGAACTGCGTAAGAAAGTGCAGATCAAAACAAAAGAAATGCAATTTCAATGTCACGGTCAAATGCATATCTATTTTGGTTTTTTTTTTTTGTGCGCTGCAATTTTTCATGAGCGCCGGATAGAACAGCTGTGGAGACTGACCCATTACGAACCTAGGGAATTTGAGCGGGACTTAGAAAATATATTTTTTTAATGACCAAATGCATTATTTTTTTTTGTGTAGTTTTTGGCAAAGAATGCCAAGGTTATCCTTTTTAAGGACATTGACCCTAAAAATTCTTTTGGAACAACACATATAAAAAAAAATCAAATAAATATAAAAAAAATTTGCCCAAAGTCTTAAAATAAAAAGAATCACCTGATCTCAGTAAAACGGAGTCCCAAGGCTATCCTGCCAAAGGACATTGACCCCCAGAAAGATCAAAAACGAATTCTAGGTAGAAGATCAGACGATTCCGAAAATCAGCAACAACAGCGTAACGAATCGTTACAGTTCCGACACAAATGAAAGATAGGCAACAAGTAGGCAAAATGAAAATTAAAAAATCAGTTCTGATTTAAGCACTAAATTGCTCGGTTCGGCCCGTTCTATAACGAAAAGTTTAAAAAACAAGTTTTAAGGACATTTAATAAATAAAGTTTGTTCCTGTTCGTCCTTCTAAAATTTAAGTTAAAAAAAAAAAAAAGTAAAAAAAAAATAAGAATTTTAAAAGGATATTTAAAAAAATAAACAATTTTAAAAAATTAATCGGTCATTTACAGAGTGAACGTTATTCTAAAATAAAATTAACCGACACAAAAAAGGACAAAATAAAGATCGGGCGCTTTCGAGCAATAATTCAACAAAGAAATAAAAATATGTGAGGACTAGATCCTATAGTGCTTATTGAATGATATTGTTTTTTTTTTTAAAAACTAAAAGAAACCGAAATAAAAGTTTTTGCGAAAAATAAATATAAAATTCACAAAAATAAGTTTAAGAAAAACTAAATTAAAAAAAAAAAAAAACTAAGTTTTGCAAAAATATATGTTAAAGAAAAAAAAAAGAAAAGAATAAAATTCTGAAAAAAAAAATCATATATACATAAAATCCTTTAAAAAAAAAGGACTATTTTTGTCATCTAAAAAGGCGTTGAGCAGCAGCAGGACGACGAACCAGAACCGTAATAAGGAATGTTTCCAGAAAATTCAAAAGGATGTGTCATCAGAATTAAAAGCTAAGTCCAGAATTTTTTTTTTCATCATTTATCGTATTGTGTTTCTAAGTATTTATTTAAAAAGGAAAAATTAAAAAAAAAGTATATAATAAAAAAATAAAATTTTCATCTTCAATAAAAAAAAAATAAATTTAATTTTTTTTCTCTATCTCGAAACTTATATTTTTTTCTAGACCTTAATTTTAAATTAATTTTCAATTTAATCATAAAAAAAAAGCGACTGTATGTAATTTTGATTTTTCTTAATTTACGATTTGTTGCATGATAAAATTTCAAAATTTGTATTTTTGTTCAATTAAGGGGATATTGAAATTTAAAATTCTAATTTATATTTATTTCTTTATGTGAAATTTTTGCAACCATAGCGCGTTCATTTATTTTTTTTTTTTTCATTTTTATCAATTTATTTAGGGACCTAGTACTCCTCAATAGAGCTCTTTCGAGGTAGGTAGGGTGCCGTATTTACAGAAAAAATTTTTTTTTTAAATTACAAAGTACAGTAAAATCGAAAAGTGAAAACAAAATTTCGTGGTTGTTAAGATTAGTAGCGTTTAGTGTAAGATAAAAATAAATCTAGCTTTTATATTAGAATAAATATTAAAGATTTAGATACATCATTTTTTTCTAATTTGTTTTTTAGGTACCTATGTGGTTTTTTTTTGTTTGAATTGTGTTTCAAAAAAATGTTAAAAATTTTGTTGTAACTCTTATTATTATTACCCCTTAATTATAAATTTATTTAAATGAGATGAAACTTGAAGAATTTGTTGATAAGGTCGTGAAACGCTAAATAAAACTTAAGTTTGTTAATTATTTGATAAAAAGAAAAGGTTGCTTGTTTTTTTTATTTGTGTCGGAATTTTTAGGATGAAGTCGGTGTTGTTGCTGATTTCGGAATTTTGATCTTGGTTTTTTGATCTTCAAAAAAAAAAAAAAGGTATCAATTTTTAGAGTGGCTCATAGAAAAAAAAATGAGTTGCTAAAAGGCAAAATATTTGGGGTAGCTTGAGGGGTTCTTAAAGGGAAGATGGTGCCATAACAAATTTAAAGAAAATGTGATTTCTAAATCATAATATTTTTTGTTGTTTAAGGGGTAATTGCATCCGACATGCAATTACTACGGTTGGGAAGGGATCGCTATTGGGTCATACCATCGGGCTCACGTGAATCTGGTCGGATTATACAACAGATAGTTTTTTTTTGAGTTTTTTTTTTTTTTATTGACTATCGCACTCAGATATATTGACTCGTTTGAGAATTTGCTTCGTTTGGTTTTGCAGTTTTGTTATTTTTTTTGTTTTAATTTCACATGTCGAAAGATGTGTTTTGTTGTGCCTTCTCGACCGGATGTATTGGGTCGGAACACTCACCCTGGCGTAGACGAGCTAGCTAGCCGGAAGGATACATCCGGTACGATAAAATGGTCGGTAACAAGAGAGAGGAGTTTTCGCGTACGCGGGCCGCCCCGTATAGACAGACTCTTAAGATTATTAGTACCAAAACTTCTGCCTTCTATTGCAAGAGGGAAGGCTGTGCTCAATGGGCCTTATCGTAAATAAATATTTTCGAGAATTTATTCTATCACTGCTTAGTTTGCCATCGCAAATAAAATTTTCTAGAAGGGAAAAATAAGACAATCGGCAATAGTTTGGGAGCGAGTTTTTTCACGTCTATTGCAAAAATGTACTCCCTAACTTTGTGCTAGGGAATAATAATGTATAAATGAATAATTATAAATAACGTTTGACAAATTAAAAGCTTTAGTACAATTTTATTGAAATAGCTTCCATATGACACTAAAATCTTTTATATCCATCCAAGCGTTTCCAACTTATACCGGTTCTACTAAAACAACTTTCCACTTATTTTTTTTTTTTCACTTTTTCGTGCCAACTTTTGGTTTTTAAATCCACTAAAATGAATAAAAAGTCATTTTTTAATTAAAAAAGCAAAGCATTCACTTAATTTTCACAAATTTTATTCAGATGTTTATCTTTCTTTAAGTTAGATGTCAAAACCCAGTGGGAAATGGAAAGAAATGTCAACGATATTGGCAAAACAGCGTTGCCACATGTTATTTTTTATGCGAAATGTCTACGGTCTTGGAAAAAGTCAGCGTTGCAAACTCTTTATTTCTGAAAAAGTCAACGATATTAAAATAAAAAAACATTCCTGCAGGAAGGGGAGTTTCCATTCATAAAATATGTACTACTTCTAGTGCTCCCTCTCTAAGAGTGAGTATATTTTCGAAAATGGAAACTCCCTTCAGATTTACGATACACACCATCGATCATGTTCGTCAGTCAAATATGGCCGCTGACTGTCACTGAACCACAAACCATTTTGTGGTTGACTGATAACTGACGAAAAATAGCGGCTACACACGCAAACAAGAGAAACTTGAGCAAAACTGACGAACTTGATCGACAGTCTGTACCCTCTTTTAGGCTTTATAAGTCGCGCTACAAGCTATGGAGCGACTAGATGACATTTCACGCATTTTTATGGTCACTACGAGCAGGCGATAACGAGCGAAGACCAACAGCAAGCGATAATCGAATTATCTTGCTTAGTTTTCCCATGAAAAATATTTCCACAGGAGATGACCATGATTAAGAAAATTTATACTTTTCCATAACAGCCACGCCTCTTTCTCTGCGTTACAAATGGAAGGACAAAGTGAATATACACTGGATGTAGGGTATAATAATACAAATAAAGCTTCTTTCTAGTTCCAAATAAAAAATTTTAAAACGCGAAAGCAATGAAATTTTTAGGCAAATACAAATTTTTTAAAAATAGTACCAAATCGTAAAACCTTACCTTGGTACCATGGTTCAATAACATTCAACCATGCCTTGGTACTATGTTATTCATATTTATATTCAAATAGTATCAAATTTGGTACTAAAGTACCGCTCATGCCTACACTGTTTTCAGAATAGGAAAACGAAATGACAGAAAGTTCACTTGTCAAACTATCAGTACGTTTTAGGTTAGAATTTCGACAATGGCTGTTGTGGACGGTGTTGTTTCGCCTGCAGTTGCAAGTAATTTATACTTTTTTAAGTTATTTCCTATATTTATAAAAATATTTTCTTTCAAAACCTGAGTGGAATAAAAATGTGAAATATCTTGAAAAGCTGTAACGTTTTTAAAAGCTTAGACTCAAAATTAAAATAAAGTATTACTCATGCATTTCATTCATGTTGTAAACTGGCAAAGACCCCTGTGAAAAAATTTTTGTTATTGCGTACAATTTAATTGTATAAAACAAAAACTTTTAATTTTATTTATAGTTCGCTCTAGCGTTGGAATCGAACTTTGGGCTTCGTCGGGACCAAAACTGCCCTACGAGCACAAAGAGCATCTTCCACGAGAGGAGACGAAGAATTCTCGATCGATTACGTTCAGTCCAGATGGTCGCTATTTCGCTTATAGCAATGGAACTGAAATTAAAGTTCTGCAAACATCGGATTGGACACTTAAGTGCACGCTTCCACGGCCTAAGGCTTTCTATTTAAAATTTTCGCCACGTGGTAACTATTTGTGCACCTGGGAACTATATACAGTTACCAAGGACAAGCCAGAGGGTGCACCCAATATGTTTGTATACGAGTTGGCGACAGGCAATGAACTATTCTCTGTCGTTCAGAAGAAACAAACCGATTGGGAACCGTCGTGGTCAACAGATGAATCGATATTTGCTCTGCTTGTTGGCGGAGAAGCACTGTTTTATGAGTTGGGTGAAGGAACGGCAGGATTTGGATCTACATCGCGTAAAATTGGTGGTAATCGCGGTGGTGTAATATCACTTGGTCCTGGTAATAGTCCACCGTTTTTGGCTATCTACACTCCAGGTGCTAAGGGTTCACCGTCCATGTGCAAGCTTTATAAGTATCCAGCATTGGCCCAGAATCAAACGGTTGCTTGCAAAAGTTTCTTTCAGGCGGATCGTGTAGAGATATTGTGGAATAAACGTGGTACCGGCTTGTTGTTGCTCACTAGTACCGAGGTAGACAAGAGTGGTGCATCGTACTACGGCAATCAGGCTCTGCATTTTATGGCCACCAAGGGTGATTCTTGCTCCGTGCCACTGTGTAAATATAACGGCTATATGAAAAAATTATTTTTTTTTTAATGCTTATTACATTTTATTTTAAATTAACAGCGAAAGAAGGTCCCGTGCACTGTGTGAAATGGAGCCCAAAGGCGACTGAATTCGTGGTTGTGTATGGATTTATGCCTTCGAAAGCAGCACTGTATAACTTAAAATGCGATGTTATTTTTGATTTCGGCGAGGGACCAAGGAATTGTGTCTATTTTAATCCTTTTGGAAATCATATCCTTTTTTAAACACATTTTAATTTCAAAATAATTTATTACAGTGTCGTTGTTTTTGCTAATATTACTTAATTTTTTTTTTGTATACATATTGCCTAAATAGTCGATGAAAATAAGAAGAACATTCTGACTACGCTAAATTACACTAGTTTACAGCCAAAATCACCTTTGGATGCCATTATTCATTTTATATGTAAAATCGGCTGCTGATTCTGAAAATCATATTATTTTTTTTTCTTTCAAGTCGTTTTCGAGTTTTTGGTCATTTTCGAGATGTTGGTCATTTTCGGTTTTTAGACCCAAAGAAAATTCGTTTTAATTAAAAATATCTCGAGAGCAATATTTATGTTTAAACATTTTAAATGTCAAAGTTAATTAAATTACCTATAAATAATATTCACATCACTTTTTGATTGAATTTGTTGGTTTCGGCGAAATAAATTGATTTCTAAAAAACTTTTTTTCGGAAAAATTAAGAAAAAGTCAAAATTAACTGCAAATTTATTCAAGAAAAAATGATTTTTTTATAATATTTTGTTGTTTTTGTCTCTAAATTTATGAAAAAAGAAGATACCATTTGAGAAAATGGATTAGAAAATAGAAAAGTTATATAGGATTTTATTGAATTCCATTAGGAGTTATAGGGTTAAAACAGATTTTCTGTCTTATTTTGGAAAAAAAAAAATTATTCCGGCCTGTTCCGTAATCCGTGTAATTTCAACTACTTTTAATTTCGAAGACTTGTTGATTACTTTTTATTTTCGATGTGGATGTGAAGCCTATTCAACGACTGTTCAAGACGTTTAACTTTTCACAGTAGAAATGCAAACTTTTTCGCTGTCAGTCAAAAAATGCACACAAGCAAACAAGATTTATGAATAAAAATGCTTTTTTTTTTTTAATTTATTAACTTTAATTGAGTTTCACGTTAACAACGGCTGAAAATAATTTATTAGACGAGATGCCCAATTATGGGGTTTCCTCTGATTTGAGGAAATTTCAGAAAGTTTTTCATGCTCAGTGCATTTTATTGGGTTAATTAGATGTTTTATTGCAATTTAAGAAATAAAATCAGGTGGCATCCTGTTTTCGAACTATTCTTACTAATACTTACTTACCATGATATAATGAAATGTCAAATAATTCACACAAACACTGACTTCGAAAATGCCAATTTGCCGACTTTTTACTTGGCATTGGAAAAAATATTTTTTAGTTAGAGTTTTTTATTCCAGCATTATTTACAATATTACATTTGCAATAAAAATTAGAACTACTCGCTAAAAAAGGGAAAAACTCTGGAGCTTATACGTGTGTATTTTTTATTAAAATTTGATTGGTAAAATAGCTTTAAAAAAGCAAAATTAATTGAAAAGTCGTAGCATAATGCCGACTTTTGAAAAAAATTTGCATTCCACTTTTTATCCACTTTCACGTGAAAGTGGAATTGGGAACAGGGCGGATTGGGTTACTCTAGCGAAAACTTTTTTAAAAGAAGCTTTTAGCTAATTGAATGAGCCTTTTAAGAATGTATTTTTTTTTTTGTAGAGTTCAAAAAGATTTTGTAAAGTTCTGGACTTTTAAAGTTGATATTTTAATTTTTTTTTCCAAATTTTTGACTTCGGCGATTGTAGTATGAAAAAAATAGTATTAACATATCCTTATATAATTTTTGGAATCCTCGTTAAATTTTCTTCAATTCGGTAGTACATTTGTTACACCAATTTATTTAGCTGAGTTCAGAAAAAAATAAAAAAAATCATATGCACCGAAACGCATACGAGTAACCAGTGTGTTACAAAGGAAAGTATTTTTTTCGACCTCAAATTTTAAAGTTGGCAAGACGACAAATGTAATACCGAATTAAAGAAAATTTAAACATACAATTAGCTAAAAGTTTCTCATAGAAAAGTTTTCTCTAAAACGCTAGGGTGACTCAATAAATTTTTTTTTCTAAAACAAGCCAGAAAACCAGTTTTAACCCTATAACTCTCAGGGATACATTTTATACCACCCTTCAGGTGCAATATTTTGTTTGTCTAGGCCTCCTCTATTACCTTCCAAATGCATTTGCGATACACTTAATTTTAAGGAATTGTATCTATTTTATTTAATCCTTTTGGAAATCATATCCTTTTTTAAAAGTTTAAATTAAATTTAAAAAATATCACTTGGGTGTGGAAAATTGAAATGGAAAAACTGTATTAGTGATCACAATGATTAAAATCAATCCCAAAAAACAATGATGTGGCTTTTAAAAAAAATCTAAAATGATTTTTGGATTTTTTATGTGACAAGCTTTATTATAAGCTTACAATAAATTTTTATGCAATTTTTTGTTACGATTTCCTTAACTTCAGTGCACTTGTCGTATTAGCTGGATTTGGTAATCTACCTGGTAACGTTGAAATGTGGGATGTTACTTTTAAGGAGAAAATTGCTAGCATTAAATGTGCAGATAGTACCTACTTTGAATGGAGCCCTAATGGTGAATATTTTGTTACTGCAACTACGGCACCGAGACTAAGGATAGGAAATGGGTAAGAAAAAGTAAATCTTAATGAATTTAAAAAAATATAAAAAATTCTTTAGGTTCAAAGTTTACCATTATTCCGGTGCACTAATGCATGAAACTATGTGGCCTCAGGGACAAGAACTTTTAGGCATTGAATGGCAGCAATTTCCGGAAAACACCTTTACTGAGCCAGCAATTACCAAAGTTAAGCAAGAAGGAATCAAATCTAGCCAACCGGAAGCAAGCAACAAAGTGTACACACCACCTCATTTGCGTTTAATGAGTGAAGGAAAGAATCCAGAAAAGTATATTCCGCAACCATCAGTTATTCCAGGATTACCTTCAGGTAACCGTTGGAAATATTGGCATAAGCAATACGACACACAAAATCCGATAACGCGTCGAAACCAAGAACAATCAAGTTCTTCGAATAGTAATAGAAATCAACAAAATCGTAAAAACTACCAGTATCGTTCTACAAATAGATTTCAGCCATATAAGAAATAGCCAACTTTTGAAAGGTGGAAAATAAATTTTTAGTCATAACATACCTTTCGGTTAATTAATTTTGGTTTAAGCAAGTGGCAGTGTTCCTTTTATCTTCTGTTTATATGTCTGCATTGAAATTTATTGCGTTTTGTTCGACTAAGATCTTAACCCTTGCTAATTTGAAATAGGCTGATCCGTAGCTCTTTGTTTTTTTGACTAAAATCCAGTGCCGATTTTTCATTCGTTACAATTAAGTATTAAAATGTTTCAAAAAAAAAAAAAATAGGGCTTCAATTTATATATGTGACTTGGTCTAGGTACTTAGGTGCCAAAAAAAAAAATTTCCAATTTTTTGACGATTTGTATAGAATTGACCTTTAATAGTTGTTTTCCAGCTGTTTTCTCGAAAAATTATTTTCGCACGTAGCCCTCTTTTCATAGACCAGGTCACATAGTATAAATATTCGATAGGATTTTTTAATTGGTGGGTTCCATTAGAATCGAGAGCTATTCTATTTAACTGATCCTTCTTTTCATTATCAAAACATCATTTAATTTTGAAGATTCTTTGATCGATTTGGCGGGAATTGTTTTACCTTCGATTTTTCATATGCAAATAAATCGTTTTTAGGTAGGTATTCATATTGTCGGCTGAGTATTGTTTTGCCGTATATGCCAATTTTACATTATGAGGATATCGCATTTTTAAGTTTACGAATTTACGGAAGAATACTGGAAAACTCAGAACTGGAAAGGCGAATGTTAATTGAATTAGATTTAGATTGAGCCTATTTGGAAGCTTAAAGTTGCATCTCCAGTTTAAAAAATCAATTTTTGGCATTTACTGTATCGCTCTTTTAAGTTTTTTGACTTGGGGAAAGAATACTGAATGACTCAAAACTTGAAAAAGATACTGCAATATAATACTTAGATTGATTTTATTGAGTGTTTTACATGGGCATTAAATTCTCTTCGATTCATTAATTCAGTTCACATAATTCTATTCGGGGCGTATTGTTAGGCTTTTGCTTGTTTCTTTAATTCGATTCGCAAAATCTTTAAATTTCAGCTCGATTTAGAAGCGTTCCTCCCACAAATTATAATAATTAAATGTTAAATCTTTTTATTTATTAAAGGATACTCAGGGCAGCGTAAAGGCTCAGGAACTCCACGAACAAATAATAAAAAACTAAATAAATCTAAAAATAAAGAATCGATTGAAGCAACAGCTGCAGCAAATGATTCGAAGGAACCAATTAACACTAATAATAGGGAAGAAAACACACTTTCAGGTGAAAACCAGCAGAAAACGCAACAGCAACGTCATGTCAATCATAGGAGACAGCAAAATCAAAAGAAGCAGCCGCCACAACAGCTTCCCAACCAAAATGTTGCCACTGCTGCCATCACTACTCCTAAACAGGAAAACGGCTGTGCTGAGCCAACAACAAACAAGGAAACTGCTCCACAGCAACAGCAGCCTAAAAAGGTTGCAAACCCCGAAAAAGAAAAAAAGATTCGGAACGTTGCCAAAAAGTTGTCAGATATCAAGAAATTAAAATCGCGTCAAGATCAAGGTGAAACTTTGGAGTTAAATCAACTAAATAAAATTTCAATGGAAGCAAAGTTTTTGGAGGAACTTAAAGCTCTTAAACTGTCTGCATGATTTTTCGTCGTTTTTGAATGCGGTCAAGTACAACTGCACGTTAACATCTTTTTGTCGACATTCTCTTTTGTATAATTCCTACATTGGTTTTCTATAAGAATCGAGCAATTTTCTTTAAATTTAAAATTCAAACTATCCGCTGCTCATCTTCTTTGTTTTGTACTGTAAATTCAAAATTAAACAAAAAAATATAGTTTTTCTTTATTTTATTTCCGTTTTATATTTACAACAATTGTGATTATTTTATTATGGTAATAAATTTGATTTCTAAATTTTTTTTTTTGTATAAATATGTAAATCTAAGCAATCATCACTTTTCTACTTGTTCCAGTTCGAGTCTTTTTTGATATAAATTTGTTTACCTTCATCTTGGACTGCGGCATAGTAACCCATGTTTTCATATTTGGACCGCATATAAGCGATATAACCTAAAACTCCGGCAAAACAAACGGCGCCAATTCCCATGATAACCATATTCTGTAATTCAAATTACTAGCTTTATCTATCAGTACATTTCTGTGGAAACGTATAAAAATAGCCCAAATTGACTTAACACAAATGGAGTATTTCTATATAAACCACACATGAAACCTAAGAGATAATCAAATTTAACAAGGAACTAATGAAAATCATGTTTTAACTCCATTCGTACTAAGTCGACCCATATGTTACTACACCTTTTCAAGTTCAAAATGAGGAAGGGTAAAATCATAATGAGAATGTGTAAAATTATAATAAGAACATATAAATTGATATTGAGAATTGTAAATTCATATTGAGAAAGTATAAATTGATAATGATAAATGTAAATTCATATTGAGAAAATATATATTGATAATGAGAAATCTAAATTCATATTGAGAAAATATAAATTGATAATGAGAAATAGTAAAATGATAATGGGAATCTGTAAATTGATAATGAGAAGTGGAAATTCTTATTGAGAAAATAAAAATTAATAATGGGGGTTATCGTGAATCAAGATTCCCGGGGAATTTTCTCAATCTACCGTGCATTCTCTATTGCAGTTTAAGAAAATTCCCCGGGAATCTTGATTCACGATAACCCCCAATGAGAAGGTATAAATTCATAATGAGAATATGTAAAATCAAAATTAGAATATGAAAATTCAAAATGAGAAGCTGTTATTTTGTGAAATAGATGCAAATTTTTTTCATTAAGTGCATCAAAATATCTACTCTCGAGCATTCATATTGTTAAATGCAAATCCTCAAAAACGTGGTTGAGTGTTGTACAGCTCTCCATTATTGCAGCCGCTGCTCGCACACACCGAGGGCATTATCAGTGGGTATATGAAGATTCGATTTGACGTTCATCTTTACTTTAGCAAAAATGTTCTCAGTTGGAATGAGCATAGGCGAATAAGGACCCTGCCGAATGCTCCACCTCTGTTGCGCCTATGTTCTAATGATTTGGGGCGTTATTGCAAACTATGTATAACTAAGTCTCGTGCATTATTGTATCTTTCTTGTAATCGCTCTATGACCATTCCAACCCAATTACCACATGTATTGGTAGTGAATGATCCCCAAATACGAACTATTCTCATTTCGTTTTTACATTTTCTCATTATGAATTTATTTCTCATTATCAATTTCTCTTTTCTCAATAAGAATTTCCACTTCTCATTATCAATTTACAGGTTCCCATTATCATTTTATATTTTCTCAATATGAACTTACATTTCTCATTATCAATTTATACTTTCTCAATATGAATTTACAATTCTCAATATCAATTTATATATTCTCATTATAATTTTACACATTCTCATTATGATTTTATACTTTCTCATTATGATTTTAAACTTTCTCATTTTGAACTTGAAAAGGTTGTGAATTTATACTTACGGGCTTTGCATAGAGCTCAAAATTTATTACACGAAAAACATTGGTAGTTTTTATTGATCGCACACCATCCCCAGGTTGTGCAGATGTTTTTGAAGGTGTGTCTTTTGAAGCCATATCAATTAACTTTCTATTTTGTTTCTATATTAAATAGAAAATTTAACCGTAAAAATTAGAAGGATTACGATATTCTTTTCTCACATTATTTTTCTTGTGACGCAATCGGTTCCACGGTTGCATATTGTTATAAATTGAATAAGGGCTGCCGTTAGTACTTCTTTAGTTCGTATTTAAAAAAAAATTTCGTTTCTGTCATTTTCTTAATATTACTAATCTTTAAATGCAATTTATTTCGCACAGCCGTCATGCATGAGCAACAACCGATCACACATGTGCAGTGTAACTCACCCCATTCATAATCTCAACCAAATCTGAAAATAGCCGCTATAGCCTGTTTCCATCGAAGATTTACGATGTGATTTAGCCATAACACACCTCATTCATTATATATATTACTTCAAATAAATCTGAAAATTGCCGTAAATCACAAAATAAATCTTCGGTAGAAACGGGCTATTTGAATACAATTCAAATTCATTTGCATTATATTTGTTAAACAAGCTCGTTGAGCTTTTTTATTTATATTTTTTTGTTTTCCTATTTAAATTAATACATTATATGTTATAATTCTAAGTGATCCATCTAAAAATACTAAAATTTTATTGTTTGTACTTAAAAATGTTTGTAATAGCCTGTTTCCACCAGAGATTTATAGTGATTTAGCCGTTATTCACTTCGTTCATTATGTATTGTATTAAACGTCAAATAAATCTGAACATAGCCGTAAATCGTCTCATAAATCTCCGGTGGAAACAGACTATTAAATGCCTCAATAAATTGAATCTGTAAGTGCCAATTCACACGACGGGCACGTAGAGCACGTCGAATTTGTAGGCAAACGGAGGGAAATGAAAGCACCACTTCCCTCCGCTTGCCTAGAAATTTGACGTGCCCTACGTGCCAGTGCCCGTCGTTTGAATTCGCACTAAGTAATTTAAAGGAGGTACATACTACCGATCAAGTTCGTCAGTTTTGCTCAAATTTCTATTTCTTACGTGTGTGGCCACTATTTTTCATTAGTCATCAGTCAACTACAAAATGGTTTGTGGTTGAGTGACAGTCAGCGGCCATATTTGACTGGCGAACATGAACGCTAGGCGCTTTCGTTTTTTCGTTCGGAGTAGAGCTCTGAGCAGAACGTGAACACGTCGAGTATAATCTGAACAGAGTACGCTCGGAGACACTGGAGCATTTTTTGACTCAAAGCTGGTTAAACGTTAAATTATTCAAATAATTTAGGGGAATGTATGGGTATAAGACAGTCGATTTTTTCTATGATGCAAAATTAATATTGCCAATCTGACTACTATCGAACTATCCTCTTACTATGACCAAGTTTTTAAGCCAACACCGAAGTGAAAAGATCTATTGCTTATTTAAGTTATACACCCCAGGTTGCAACTCGACTGTAAAAAGTTTTTTTATGATCTGTTTCAAAGTGTTATATTTTGGATTTAATCAACTAGAAATGGGAAGTGTCATGCGTTAGCGTTTAGTGTTTTATATCTACTTTGTGAAACGATTTGGGTTTGTGCAAATATAAATGGCTAAAACATTCTTTTTTGGCTTTTCTTAAAAAGTATCATGTATTCGTGTATGAGACACATCATGTGTCCGGGTATGAGACACTTTTTTTCGAATCCAAATCGTGTACAACTGTCAAATATCGACATTTATGTAATGATTCATGTGTCAACGTACAGTTATGGTGTTTTTATTTCGTATCTTCTAATTTAAATTGCATTTTTAAAGGTGTCTCATACCCGGATACAAAATATGTAACGATATGGAAATTTTTTCTTTCGAACTAAAATCTAGTGCAACTATCAGATATCAATATTAATGTAACGAAAAATGAATAAAATTTTGTGCGAACCAGTTTTGCCAATTAAGTGCTTTTCGCACTAGAACTAGTGCTTTTTTGGGATTATTACACGTAAAATTTTTGGCCTAGTGCTTTTTAATTTTTAGTGCTTTTTTGCTTTCTTCTTGAAGACTTTGTTTTGCTCGTTGAATAAAGTTCATAAAATGCTGATGTGGACAGGCTTTTAATTTGGAATTAGAAAAAAGTGCTACGTCCTTTTGGATCAATGAAAAAGGTTTCGAAAATTCTTTGGACCTAAACCCTTTTGTAGATCTAGCAAATTTAGTCCTACGTGTGTTGTCATTGCCATATTCCAATACTGAAGTAGAAAGAGTATTTAGTTCGATGGCAGCGTTTAAATCAAAAGTAAGAAACAAACTTTCATTTAATTCTGTAAATTCTTTACTCCATATTAAATACGGATTAAAATGGAATGGTTGCTGCTGCGACAGTTATGAATTACCTGATGAAACACTGTTAAAAGTAAATACTCTGCAAGCATATTAGAAATCAGAATATTACACAGAAATCTTCGGCTAGGAGAAGCCCGAAAGTAGTGAAAATAATTTAACAGATTTGTTTTAAACTTATAAGCTACAAGTGCGCGTCATCTAAAGCCAAAGTAATGTTGATCTTAATTTTATGTATATATATTATATGTGTCGTTAAATATCAAAAGTGCCTAAGTCCCCTCTCAGATTTTTAGGCAAAATAGAATAAATTTCATTGAATTG
Organism: Calliopum simillimum; assembly: GCA_951812925.1. Taxonomy (NCBI): domain Eukaryota; kingdom Metazoa; phylum Arthropoda; class Insecta; order Diptera; family Lauxaniidae; genus Calliopum; species Calliopum simillimum. The sequence goes on from OX638371.1 coordinate 102,489,796, forward strand.
TTTACAATTTATTTTATTTTGCCCACATATCAGAGAGGGACTTAGGCAGTTTTGATATTTAACTACACGTATATAGGGTAAGGGAGGGAAATATGGACCACATGGATATTTTCCATTGCTTACATAGGATTTACCGTTATTCATATTTAAACGTTACGCCAATACCTAAAGCTTATGTCACACAGTGCTGCGATAGAAGGCATTTGCGTAAAAATTTTTTCTTCAAATTTAAAATTTTTTTTATGCCATTCTACAGCAAATAGTCCAATTAAGAAATCCCCTGACAATTTTTGAAAACTAGTGTGATTTTTAAGTGTTACAGCTTTTTAAAGTCGAACTTTTTTTCGAAAAAAAAACATTTAAGAAAATTTTCTAATCGCAGAACTTTTTAAAAATAATTGCTGCTCCTAAACCTCAAAAGCAATTGTTTTAAAATAATATGCATACGAAAGCCTACATACTCATTTATTTTTAATATTTTTTGTATGCCAATTTGATTAGCCAAATTAAAGTTATTTTAAATGATATAAAAAAAATTTTTCAAATATTGAAAACCGGAAAATGCTAATTTTCTTTAGAGCAGGAAAAAAAAAGACGGGACTTGCGGGCATTGTACTTAAACGTACAAATAGTACAGATTCCATATTTTAAGATAGGAAAAATTCACAACCCCGTTTTTCCCCGTTTACTTTAAATATTTATCTGAATATCCCGTATTTACGTAAAAATCAATGATTTTATAAAATTTACACCACAAAATTTTTTTCAAATGCTTTTGAATTTTTTTAAATTTGATTTTTTTTACAGCATACTTTTATATGTCAAAAACACATTGAACTATTAAAATTTTATATGGTTTCTTACAGCCTAAAAGCATGCGCAAACATTTTTTCCAGTTAACATTCGAAGTTTTATTTATTTGAATATCTTTTTTTCTATTCATTGCATTTGAAAATTAATTGCATTTCTGAAAACAACGTAAAAAAATGTATCAGTATGGTAAATCTCATTGAAATTGAACCAAAACTGTGGAAATGCCGTTCCGTTGTATGGAGTGACAGCACTGTGTGTCAGTGCGATTTTAGCGTTCGGTGAAGTCGCACGATTCTGTTAAGTTCTTTTTTCTAAAAAAGAGTTTGGTGATCATTTTTTTCCAGTGAGTAAATTTCATTATTTCACTTTAAAGACATGGTGTTTTTAAATAAACGGTTAACTATATAAAGTCAGTGAATACCATTTATAATTTATCAGCACAAATATGTTCATTGACCACAAGAGTTTTTGATAAAACACCATTTATTTCACTAACACGTGCTGTGGGTAATATGGACCACCAAAGAAAAAGCTTTAGATGGAGAATCTAGTGGCAGTTTTCATGACGAGTCTGATTTTAATTATTTGTAATTTGTAAACAACAAATGAATAGAAGATGAAAAATGCATATAATGTGCAACTTCTGTACCACATAAACCTGTGGGCCAATATGGACTATATAGTCCACATAACACTACACTTTTTTTATCTTCATTTTGAATATTTTCAGTTTTTAACTTTTTTTCTTTATCTTGATGATATATTTATCTAAAAGTGAATCAAAAGAAAGGTGAATTGTTTCCTTTAACGAATGACATAAATTTAATTGTTTTGTTTTATGTTTTTTGAGTTTTATTTAAAAAAGAAAGGTTGGTGGTCCATATTTCCCTCCCTTACCCTAATAATTATACAGGTTTACAAAAAAAAAAATGTCATGGCGTTTTGACCAGACTATGATTTTCCTAGGAAACACATAGTCTGGTCAAAACGCCATGACATTTTTTTTTTTTTTTTGTAAGCCTGTGTTATTTATTAAAAAGTCTTTTTATAAAAGAATTGATTTATAACTAAAATGTTTTTATTAAAAATTAATAAACTTGTCTGTACACGTACGAAACTTTTTCGTTTTTTTTTTTTGCAAATTAGAATTTAGTGCTTTTTTGGGAAAAAACGCGTTTTTTTGCGGGATTTGGTGCGTTTTCAAATTTAAAAGTTGGCAACACTGGTGCTAGCATACAGTCATGGGGTTTTTATTTCATATTTTCTGATTTTCATTGCATTTTTCTAGGTGTCTCATACACGGATATAAATTTTAAATTGCTAAAAATAAGTATTTAGAAAATTGGCCATAACTTTTGAACGTGATGAAATAACTTTCTACATCCTTCAGAAGAAAGTTGTATACATTTCTTACCTTTTGAAAGATATATAAAACACCTGAAACGGTTTGACCAGTAAAATGTTATGGCTCAAAAACAAAACGCGTCTTATACCCGGATACATTCCCTTACTAAATTCAATTTATTTTATGTTAGAATTAACCGAACAGTTCAAAATCAATAAGGGTGTTCCTTAAAACGTCTAAATGCCACGAAAACCTCGTAAACTCGTAATAGTTGTCAAAATCAATACGAACTTTGACAGTTTTACGAGTTTACTAGATTTTCTAGGCACGTTTTAAGGGAACGGTCCATTCAGTACGTCGAGTACGTCACGTCGTTTTTTTGACCGATAAGTCAAAAATATGAGTTTATATCAAGTGCGACCCAATCAGAACGTCTACGTTAACGCAACGTACAAAAGTTGCCCAACTCCCAACTTTCGACGTACGTCGTTTGATTTGACAATCGTAAAATAAATTTATTTTCAATTTCATTTGTTGTTTTTTTTTTCCTTCGTCGTTTCTCATTTATTTTTTGAAATAAAGTGTGAATAAAAAATTATTGGAGCTGTGCAAGTGCAAAATTAAAATTTCTAATTAATGAAATAAAAATAATTTTGATGTTTTAATCCGTTTTCAAAGTATTCATTGGGCCAGGCTTCTCCATCAAATGCGTCGCAGTCAGTTGAAAAAACGACGTGACGTATTCGACGTATTCTATGGACCGTTCGCTTTAAGAAATACTCTAAATATTTATTTTATTAATTTTTTTCCTTCCAAATGTCAATTTTGCTGTGCTCCGTCTCTTACTCGGTCGTTTCATGCTGAGCTCATAGAGCGCGCTCTTATTTCATTCTAAACAAAAAAAGGAACACAAATTCAAAGTGATTAAATTAATGTCGTTTTCCATTGGGAAATCTAGATTTTGCTCTCAGATCAACGGGTACAAATGTTTTGATTTTTTAAGTAGAAAACAAGGTTGTAGTAGTGCAGTGTCAAATTATTTGATGTTTGGAATTTAAAAATAAAATATAAACAAGATTTTTTCTTAAATATAGATTTTTTAAAATAAGAAATGGCAGGTAAATAATAAAATTTTTACATATCAAAAATGTAAAGTTTTAACTGAGAACATATTTTCTTAGCTGATGAAGAGACATAACTTGATTTGACTTTGAATCAGTGGAAGATGTGCAACTAAATTTGAACCGCAAACATTACAAGAATAACATTTTGATGCATTTCCCCGAAAGTTGGTTATTTTTATGATTTATTTTATGCATGTTTATTGTATTTACATACGTAATTTTGAGTACAAAAGTATTAATAAAGACTTGAAAAGTCCTTAGAATGTTATAGTGGTTGTTTCTTCTTTATGAGAAATGGTAGAGTAACTGCCATACCTAAATTGGAGCGTCAGGCGTTGCGTTATTTAACATTACACAAAAGCGTCAAGTGCCATACCGAAATAAAGAGCGTTGCGTTGAAGTCAATTGTTTGTCAAAATCATATTGTTGTTTCTTTTTTTACTTTTCTGCAGTTAACTTCACTCCACGCTTTGTAAAAATTGGAAATTCGAATTGCTGAGCGTTGGCAATTTCGGTAGGCGCCATACAAATTGTATGAACATGAGAAATTTTTGACAATAAAATAACGCTGACGCTCCAATTTAGGTATGGCAGTAAGGGCATCGTTTTCTTTCTTTCGTTTTTAACTCCAAGACAAGTACGATAACATATGAAATATGCAAATCTTCTTGAACTTCAATGCTTTGAAGATAATATGCATATATTTCTTGGCCAATATATGGCGAGTTCGCGAACCCTTGCCTCATGTGCAGCACTTTCGACAATCTAAGAAGCAAACTTTGTATTAGCTTTTGAATCCCATCCGCACCCGGCTTAGAATTTTCCACATTAGAAATGATTTTTTGCATTGAACTCAAAAATGATTTTGGTTGACTTTTTAAAACAAATAAATATATTCTTATTATCAAATGATGCTGCCACTTTGACACTTGCCCTACATGCTTGTAATAGTGTGAGTGCGAGCAAATGAAATCTGAGAAAAAATCTAGATTTGAAAAAATTGATCTGAGATCAAAAAATTTTGCTGTAGATTTCCCAATGGAACGCAAATTGTAATAGATTTTGATCTAAATCAAAAAAAGATTGCTATTTTTACTCAATGGAAAACGACATAAATTTGGTGCATTAGTAAGATTTAGGAGTATATTTTTACTAGCCTGCAACTCTGAAAAAAAGGAAGTGGAAAACACTCCTTAATTCAAATGATAACTGCCAATTAAATATTTTTGAAAGCGTAATATATTTTATTTATATAATTTATCAAAAGGGCGAATAATATTCCTGGTTTATGTGTAAATCTGCAAAAAAGACAATTTCTAAACGATTTAAAGCAGAGTTATTTAATAAGAAAAACTATGTTCAAGATTATTTCAATAGCTTCACGACGCCTAAAGCATAATGCGCTGAATTGTGGAATTAATGTAACGCGTCGTCAAAATATCAAAAGTACACCCGTCAGTCGTCAATTTTACAAAATCATGTCACACCGACCGCCACATCAGCAGATAGTTATGAAAAGGTGGCAAAAATTTCACACGAGCTATCATCTCATGAAAATCGAAACGATAAAGGTGCCTCCTTTCGCGGATTCCATTTCTGAGGGCGACATTAAGTTCACCTGTAAAGTTGGTGATCATGTAAAAGCCGATCAGGTTGTTATGGAGGTGGAAACTGATAAAACTACAGTTGGTGTTCCTGCCCCATTTGCTGGGGTTATTAAAGAAATTCTTGTAAAAGAGGGTCAAACGGTTAAAGCCAATCAAGAATTATTTAAGCTAGAAGCAGCTGCAGGTGGTGCGGCACCAGCTCCTTCTCCCAGTAAGCCAGCAGCACCTGCTCCTCCAAGTAAACCTGCGGCAGCCACACCGAAACCAGCAGCAGCCGCACCGAAACCTGCAGTCCCAGTAGCTCCCCAACCAGCAGCAGTTCCACAACCAGCAGTCGCAGCAGCTCCAAAACCAACAGTTGCAGTAGCTCCACAACCTGCAGTTGCAACACCGCCAAGTGCCCCACCTCAAGCAACTTCAAAGCCTGCATCGCCAGCAGCCTCAGCTCCACGGGCAGCAGCAGTGCCTATGCCAAAGGCACAACCGACCACAATGAAAATACCACCAAAAGATTATTCACGTGAAATAGTTGGTACACGTACCGAACAGCGAGTTAAGATGAATCGTATGCGCCAAAAGATCTCATCACGTCTAAAAGATGCACAAAATATAACTGCTTCATTGACCACATTCAACGAAATTGATATGAGCTCTGCAATGGCATTCCGTAAGGCTAATTTGGAAGCTTTCACAAAACAATATAAGACTAAAATCGGTTTTATGTCAATGTTTTCTAAAGCTGCTGCATATGCCTTGCAGGATCAACCGGTGATCAATGCTGTCATTCAAGGAGATGAAATTGTTTACCGCGACTACGTCGATATTTCTGTAGCAGTTGCTACACCGAAGGGTTTAGTTGTACCTGTGATACGAAATGTGGAAAGTATGAACTTCGCTGACATTGAGATTGCATTAGCCGCTTTGGGTGATAAGGCTAGAAAAGGCAAAATTACTGTTGAAGATATGGATGGTGGCACTTTTACAATTAGTAATGGTGGTGTGTTTGGATCTTTAATGGGCACACCAATTATTAATCTACCACAAAGTTCGATTTTGGGTATGCATGGTATATTTGATCGTCCAATTGCTATTAAAAAGCAGGTTGTTATACGACCAATGATGTATATCGCCTTAACATACGATCATAGACTGATTGATGGTCGTGAGGCTGTTTTGTTTTTGCGTAAGATTAAGTCTGCCGTAGAAGATCCCAGAATTATGCTAGCTGGACTTTAAATTATGAAAATATCAATTAATTGCGAAGATGCTCTATCGTAAGAATCAGATTGCTTAGAATCCACTTGAGTCTCTTGGTGTATTTTAACATATTTGACTAAAAATTACTATTTTTGAATACCGTTCATTTTTAAGAAATTAATTTAAATAAATAAATGCATAAGTATTTGAACATTTTAAGTTTCTTTTAAAATTTTATGTTTTTAAAATTCATAGACTGTCTTGCAATTTATTTGAATCATTGACTTCGAGAACCATGGTACAATTAACAATAATTGTATCATGTTCGAGAACAATGCAAGCTCCTTACAAGTTACAGTGGCTCACAGCTTATTTCGTGCAGTAATATTTTTTTAACTTCAAAACACTATATTTTTAAAACGAATACATATATCATTAAATTTTGAACGCAGGCTAAGACGGGCATGTCTATTGTTCATAATGAGTAAAAGATAATCCACAAAAATTGATTCAGATACGCTCAAGGCGGAAAAAATCGATTGAGTAGGAGAAATGTATGTCACAGCTTATTTCGTGCAGATGCTTATTTTCCCTTTGGAGCCAGCGTTTCGCGTTATTTAACAGGAATTTCATTTCCTATGTATTTGCAACCAGATGCAGCCATTTTTTAGTTTGATCTTGTGCATGTGAGGGTAAAAAAGTCCATTTTGCAGAAATGGATCATCTAGCAGCGAAAATCGGTGATAAGTCATCTTAAGAACAGCCAATCCCTGCGCAAAGCTGCTCAATATGTTAGTTTGAGTCCCGCCTACAATGCAAAGCACAACTGAAAGCTTCATGCAAGTAAATCGGGTCTAAAATAAGGGTTAAATTTCGTAACACAAAATTTTTAATCCCGCTGACGATAAGTTTTTATACACAAAATTAAGACAACTCACATTATCGGTTCCAAAAATAGTCACAAGCATGCAGCATGAACTAAGCAATCCGCAAAGTGCAAAAACTGTCCATTTCGTGCACCAAGACCACAATTTTAAAACCTAAGTAGCCCTTCATAAGCAAAAAAAGCCAACATAGCTTACATTCTCTTTGACATCGAGCTCAGTATTAGCACGCACACAAAGATTCGGGCTTCTAAAACAGCATCATAATCATGGATGAGTCTAAATTTAACATATTTGAACCTGATGACATGGCATACGTATGGTGGAAAAGCTATACTGAGCTGAATTGCAAAAGCTAGTAGACTATTTGGGATGTTTTTTTGCTTATGAAGGACTACTTGGGCTTTGAAGCTGCGGTCTCGGGACACGCAGCCACCAGTTTTCGCACTGTACTAGTTACTTAGTTCTTGATGTATGTCTTTGATAGTTTTTGGAGCCAATAATGTGGGACTGTATTGATTTTGTGGACAATAAATGAATCGTCAGCGGGATTAAAAATTTTGTTTTACGAAATTTTACCCTTATTTTGGACCAGATTTACATGCACGAAGCTTTCAATTGTACTTTGCATTGTAGGCGGGTCTCAAACTAACATATTGAGCAGCTTTGCGCAGGGATTGGCCGTTCTTAATATGACTCATCACCGATTTTTGCTGCTAGACGACCCATTTCTGCAAAATGCACTTTTTTACCCTCACATATACAAGATCAGAATAAAAAAAGGCTGCATTTGGTTGCGAATACTACATAGAGAACATAGAAAAAGAAATTCCCGTTAAATAACGCGAAACGCTGGCTCCAAAGGGAAAATAAGCATCTGCACGAAATAAGTTGTGACATAAATTTCTCCTACTCAATAGATTTTTTCCGCCTTGAGCGTATCTGAATCAATTTTTGTGGATTTTCTTTTACACATTATGAACAATAGACATGCCCGTCTTAGCCTTTATTCAAAATTTGATGATAAATGTATTCGTTTTAAAGATACAGAGGCTCACAAAAGTATTCGGAATTTGAAAATTTTTTAAAAAATCGTAAAATTTTTTAATTACGAATTAATTTTTTTGAATCACTCTTAATAATTATAACGCGGTAAATATCTAGTTTTATTTATTAAAAGAAGCTTTCTTAAAATGTAACTTAAAAATGAAAATGGTTTGAAACGTTGAGTTCTTTCATTATAACTAGCATTTCTAAGTGTCCTGCGATTAGTTTCATCACTTATCTTTGCTCCATTGTATTAAATGAGGCTTCTATTAATGTCCACTGCTAAAGTACGTGGTCGAATTTTAGTTTTTCGTATGATATCCGACCTGTCTTGAATGCTTAGTTTCGTTAACCTACCAAAGCGTTGTGAATTTTGGAACTTTTTTCTATTTATAATGCTGCGGATAGTCTAAATACTTCTTCCAACACCGCTTGCAATCTCCTAAAAGGATTTTCCATCCTCACGCTTTCTAATTTTTTTATTCAAGAGTGGTTTCTTCTGATTTTCTTCCCATCTTACTTTCTCTAAAAAACGAAGTTTTTCGCTTAAAAAAAAACTGACAAAACAGAACTGAGCTACCGCGAACTAACTGTAAATTGAATTCTAGAAGTGCCCCAAATACCTTTGGATTATTCTTTTATTTCGTTTTTAAAATATTGCCAAATTTTTTAGAATTCCGAATACTTTTGTGTATTGAAATCAAGTAGAATTTTGCTTATAAGGTCTTTTTTTTCATTTTTAAGTTACATTTTAAGAAAGCTTCTTTTAATAAATAAAACTAGATATCTACCGCGTTATAATTATTAAGAGTGATTCAAAAAAAAATAATTCGTAATGAAAAAATTTTACGATTCTTTAAAAAATTTTCAAATTCCGAATACTTTTGTAAGCCTCTGTATAGTGTTTTGAAGTTAAAAAATATTACTGCACGAAATAAGCTGTGAGCCACTGTATATAGGGCCATTGTTGTTTTTGGGGAGTGTTTAAAATTACTGAAAAATTTTAACAGCAGTGCTTTTGCTTCTGAAATTCGCAACTGTAGAAGCAGCAGCAATATTCGATTTTCAAAATTCTTATTTGCTTCTGCTTTTGCATTTGATTTTTTGCAGCAGATTGCTTCGAATATTTCTCTTTCTCGAAGCAAAAGCAAACACGACTGTAAAACGATCGTAGGTTCGGCTGCGGCTGCCGCTGCATTTGAAATTTATATTGGAGATTCTCCTGAATACATATTAACGGGAAAATTTATTCAAGATAACCCCCATTATGTTGCTTGCACAAATGGTTTTTTAAATTAAAGATTCTGTTATTTTTCAATGTATTTTTGCATTTTCCTCAACTTTAATATCGAAATATTCGCATATATTTCTCATTATGAACTTTCTTTACTTATGCGCACATACATGATATAGTGAAGTCACACGAAAGGCACGGGCACTTTAAATTTTGCAAGTGCAAGCTCACACGAAGGGCACGGGCACGTCAAATTTGTAGGCAAACGGAGAGAAATTATAGCACCACTTCCCTCCACTTTCCTAGAAATTTGACGTGCCCTACATGCCCGTGCCCTTCGTGTGCTTTTCAGTGTTGCCAAAATCGGAGGAATTCAGAATCCTCTTGAGGAATTTTTGAGGAATCTTTATTTGAGGAATTTTTGAGGAATTGTCTTAACACACGTATAATTCGTGATATTAACCAATTATTAATGGCTTTATTTTTTTTACTATAATAAAGGTGGGTTAGGTTTGATATAAGGATTTTCGGCAATATTTTTCAGTAGCAATCCACTAAATTCTTTTATCTGTTTTGACGCGGTGGCTTTCTATTAAAACTTAAGTTGATAAGAATAATATGAAACTCTGAAATCAAACTTGCCCTTTTGAGGGTCTGCGAAAAACCACTGATTATCTGTTACACACAATGATTTGTCTATAGTCTAAGATTGACTTTTAAATACATTGGAAATACATTCAAAACTTTAAGTTTGGTTAAGAAGAGGTTTGAATTCATTGATATTAGCCTGCAATACTTGAATGGAGGGAGCACGCATTGTTAGATCTCAAAATTTGTTCCAGAGTGCTGTTGAAACAAGATTTTTAAAGAAAAACACGTTGTGGAATCACCAAAATGTCCTAATTAAAAGACAATTTTATGATTATTATTTATACTGTATTTTTTTATTTTTTAATAACATTCATGAAATGTAAATATTATTTAATGTACATATGTGTATAAACTGAGCAATTATCCATAAGAAGAATATGATATCACAAATTTTATGACTTTTCTCATCAAATTAAAGTTTAAATTCCGTTTTTTGAAAATTTTTAAAATTGGACGTATCATATTTTGCCGTCTTTTTACAGATTTGAGGAATTTCACTTAAAATTGAGGATTTTTTCCCAATTTTCAAGGATTTTCAAAGTTTTTTATCGGCAACACTGGTGCTTTTCATTCGGTGGAAACAGGCTATGAGTTAGTAAAAAACAGTTGCCCGACTGAAAATCGCAAGTAACACAAATCCAACTTCTTCAACGCAACGCAACGCATTTTGCAACCCTGCGTTTGCTGTGAAGTGTGAAATACTTTTTTATTTCTCTCCAGTGATGCTTCAAAGAAAATATAAAGGGTATTTTCAAGATACATTGCGAGCGCAAAAATAATCTGTTGTTTTAACTTAAAAATAAACAAAAATTTTGCCATGACAATGTTAATGAAAATTGTTGTAATCCAAATAGCCTACTATTTAAGAATCTCGTTTTTTCCTAAGTCAAAAAATAAAAGCACTAGCATTTGTTTGAATGCGTCAGTTTTGAAACTTCGAAAATGAGAAAATGCCAAAATTTTTGTGACAAAATCCACAAGTCAAAAAAAATAAAATCAATACTGACCTAGATCAATATGTACAAAAATAAGTTAGGGTATTCCTTAAAACATGTAACTGCCTCGAAAACCTCTTTAACTCGTAATAGCTGTCAAAATCCATATATGATTTAAGAAATACCCTAATAGCCTGTTTTCACCGGAGATTTAAAGTGGGATTTACGACTATTTTCAGATTTAGCTAACGTTCAATGCATGATGACTGAGGTGAGTTGCGGCTTAATCTCACTTTAATATCCAGGGGAAACATGCTATTACGTCTGAATTGAATTGAATTGAATTCTTTATTGAGTCTTATATCAGCGAGTGTACAAAATATCTTAATCAAACAAGTATCTTTTGGAACATTTCGGCGGCTATAGAAGTATTGCCTGCACAACTCTTAACAATATTACAATTAATAAATTTAAAATGCCTCATGGCTATGTTCTCTTTTAATAGAATAAGTGGCTCTTGCTCCCGGAGCATTTTACTTGTTTCAATTTAACGTTTGTTAATAAAATAAACAATATACTTAACCTAAACCTAAATTAAAATAAAAGTGCATATAATAGCGCACATTGAGAAAACACAATAATCCACAAAAAGACAAGTTCAATCATGGCATGTCAATTTAAGAAAAGTGAAATTGTTTTCAGATTTATTTGACGTTTAATACATGATTAATGAGGTAAGATACAGATAAATATGAAAACAGCCGTAATTCTCTAAATTAATCTTTGGTGCAAACAGCCCCTTTAAAGCCTTCGTCTATTACAGGCTATTAAAGCCTTCGATTAATTAATTATGAATTAATTTAGAGAATTACGGTTTTTCATATTTATTTGTATCTCACTTCATTCGTCATTTATTTAGCCGTAACTCACCTCATTCATCATGTATTAAGTGTCAGCTTAATGTGAAAATTGGCGGTAAATCCAAAAATTAATCTCCGGTGTAAAAATACTGATATGTAAAAATAAAAGCTTACATTTTAATGTTATTTTCTGTAATTTTCAACAAGTAAGTAAATACTAAGCTTCCATGTTTATTCGTAAATATTTTAAAATAAATATTTGGTGGATGAGGGTATGTCATTGCATAATTTTTCTGTGCAGCAAAACTGTAGTAAATTCACTTTGTTTATGTAGGGAACACTGCGAACTTGTGGGGAATTATAAAAAAGGTATTTTGACATCACTGTTTTTCACACGTGTTTCGCGATCTTCATTTGTGTCTGGTCGAAATTTATTAACTTAACAACTGGGAATTTTGCAACAAAATATAAATTAAAAATAAAGACAATGGCATCAATTGAAAAAACTATTAATGCGTTTGTGCTTGACTATTTGGAGCGAAACGCTTCCACCAAAAGTTTAGCAGAAGTGTTCCAAATGAAAACGAAGGCGGTAAGTAGCAAATCAATGGCGGCGGTAACATCGCACATTTATAATGGTGTTTCTCAATTTTCTAAATTTAATGGATGTTCCTTAATAATTTATGCTTAAATCATATTCAGAAAATCAATCAAAATTAATTAGTCGATATATGTGATATTTATGTATACATAGTCCGTACTTAGGCATGTTGCACAAAACACGTGTTCTATGAACATACATGTTGTATTTCCCAACATTATTTGAATCCATATTGTCTTTCAGGGAGCTTTAAAAAAAGGTACACCAAAAATAGAAGATATTTTCACACATTACAATGTAAGCAGTGAAACGAAATTGCCCCCACTAAAGGAAGCAAATCAAAGTTCAAGCGATAGTGAGGAAAGTGATGGTACTAACGTAAAGAAGGTTGCACCAACAGTTACACCAACAGTTACAAATGGTAAAGGTGCTAAATCAAATAAGTCAAGTTCAGAAGAATCAAGTAGTGACGAAGACCAGAAAAAGGCACCTGTCAAGAAACCAGTTGTGAATGCTACATCAGTCAAAAGCAACTTGAAGAAAGCAAAGTCTTCGAGTGAGGACAGTAGCTCAGAAGAAGAAAATGTTGCTAAGAAACCCATCATTAAAGTTCCTTTAAAACCACCACCGAAAGAGGTAAGCAATTTTACTTTAAATGTATTTCTTTGCATTTATACATTGTATTTAAAAATAACTACTGGGAAATTGTGTGTAAAGATCAGCGTTGGCATAGGCAAATTTTAAAAAGTACTGAAACTTGGCATAAAAAGTAAGGGTTTACTGAAGAATGGAATATGCTTTAAAGCCCTTTGGCAATTCTTGCGACATTCGAAAACAGAGACTCTTGAAAATATTTGACAAACATACATACTATATAGCCCAGGAAAATTAGAATATTTCTGCGAAAAAATTCCAAAGTGAATTTTTTTCACCGGGATTATATTTATTTATGCATGGTTAATAAAGTGTAAAAAGTCCATTGAAGTTCATTGTGCGCATAAAAAGTTATTGAGACTCAAAGGTAGCTAAAATCAGTTTTTTGCAAATATCTCGTTAACGCAAACATTTACGGAAAATTGTTCTCCACAATTTTGTAACACATGAAATTTCCTATGTAAGGATGTAAACAATGTTTTCGTGTAGCTTATAGTTTAGGAGATAACCCTTTAAAAAGTTGTGCACAGTTTTTTTATGTAAATGCTACGTATAAGCTCATATTAAAATATCTTACTTTTAAAATTGCGAATATTCTTTAACGAGGAGTCGTACAAAAAAAATTACAAAACCTTTCAAAAGATAATTGGATTCTGCATACACCGTATTAAATTTTTTTTGGAGCCACTCATGGTCTAAAAGATATTCTTCAAAAACCGTTAAGGTCTCGAAAATACTGGTTTTTGAAGGATATCTCTGAAACGGTAAGTCATACGATAAAAAGTAATAGCATAAATTTTGCAGAGAATCACAAAATCTACAAAAAATAAGTCATATGTGTACACATTGAAGTAACCGTTTAGAAGTTATTCAATAAAAACCGGTTTGGCTTATCTTTTGTAGATTTTGTGATTCTCTACAAAATTGATGCAATTACTTTTTATCGTATGACTTACAGTTTCAGAGATAACCTTCAAAAACCAGTATTTTCGAAACCTTAACGGTTTTTGAAGAATATCTCTTGGACCATGAGTTGCTCCAAAAAATAAATTTAATACGGTGTATACAGAATCCAATTATCTTTCGAACGGGTTTTTAATTTTTTTTTGTACAACTCCTCGTTAAAGAGTATTCGCAATTTTTAAAGTAAGATATTTTAATATGAACTTATACGTAACATTTACATATAAAAACTGTACACAACTTTTTAAATTAGGTTATCTCCTAAACTATAAGCTGCACAAAAACATTTTTACATCTTTACATAGGAGATTTTCTGTCTTATAAAATTGTGGGGAAAAATTTTTCTGTAAAAATTTGCGTTAGCGAGACATTTGCAAAAAACTGATTTTAGCTACCTTCGAGCCTGAATAACTTTATGCGCACAATGGTCTGAAAGCTTCTTTTGAGATAATCGATCCAAATTTCACTCAAATAGAAATGTGATAAAAGCATTTGTGTTTTTTAAATTACACGTTATTTATAAAGCAAAGCTGCTACCGCTTTATATATTATGGATTCTCAATGTATTGTGTAGTATATTACTGTTTCGGAGTTCTATACTGCGAACCAATTTTGATATAACAAAATTGGAAAAAGCTTAATGCCCCTTGATGAAATTGGCGGGTAATGTGGTATATCATATCACATATATACCATATCACATTACCCGAATGAGGTAATGATACAAAATTTTGCACAGATACTTGGAATAGTTAATGCAAGAATTGAGCAAACTAGTTGAATTTAGTTAGTATTTAACTATAATAAAAAGCTCCCTAGTGATTGTGTAGTAATTAATTTTTGCCTGCTTTTTTTATAAATAGGAATCGTCAAGTGAAGATAGCTCAGAAGAAGAGGAAACATCAAAAACTATTGCCAAGCCTGTTGCAAATAAAACGGTCGGAAAACAAGCTGCAGCTTCAAAAATTGTAACTAAAAAAGTAGCAGAATCAGATGATTCTTCTGAAGATAGTAGCGAAGAAGAGCAACCTAAACCGGCTGTAAAAGTAATTGCTAAACCCCCAGCAAAGGCTGTGGTTGCAGTGAAAACAGATTCTTCAAGTGATGAAGATAGTAGTGAGGAAGAGAGTAAGCCAACGGCAACAGCACCTAAAGTCAATGTTAAATCCGTCGCAAAAAAAGATGAGTCAGACGATTCTTCTGAAGACAGTAGCGATGAAAAACAAAAACCCGCTGCCAAGATAATTGCTAAGCCAGCAACAAAACCCATAGTTGCAAAGAAAGCCGAATCATCGAGCGAAGAAGACAGCAGTGAAGAAGAAGCTAAAGCTGCTCCACCAGCAAAAGCATCAGTAAAGCCTTCTCCTTCTGTTAAAAAAGCTGACTCTTCAGATTCAGACGATGATAGCTCAGAAGATGAACCACCAGTGAAAGCTACACCTAAAGGAAATAAAACACCAGTTAAAGCTATTACACCAGCAAAGCCAACGGTTAAAGTTGCTGCCGTTAAAAAAGATGATGATTCGGATGATGACAGCTCAGATGAAGAACCACCAGCAAAAGTTACTCCAAAAGCAGTTGCTCCCAAAAAAGCTGCGAGCAGTAGCGATGACAGCTCCAGTGAGGAAGAATCTCCAGCCGTTAAACCAGTTGTAAAGAAAACTGTTGCACCAGTTGTAGCATCAAAAAAATCTAGTTCAGAAGATTCTTCTTCAGATGACGATGAGCCACCAGCAAAGAAAGCAGCTCAGTCCGTTAAGATACCTATTGCACCGAAGAAAGCAAATTCTAGTTCCGATGATTCATCTTCAGATGATGCTGAGCCACCGGCAAAGAAGGTTGCTTTGGCTAAAACTGCTGCACCAGTTAAAAAGGCAGATTCGTCTAGTGAGGGCGATTCTTCCGATGATGAAGCTGAAAAACCGGCACCAAAGCCATTGCAGAAAGCTGGCAAGAAAAGAACTAATAGTGAGTCAAACACTCCCGCCGATAACAAATACAGCAATTTCGTTAAAAGTGGCGAAACAAAGGTAAGATGATTTTGTATATAGATCAGTTTCAAAAACTTGTGTAATATTTTAAAATATATGTTTGTACGGTAGGCCAAGGATTGCAACATTCAAAATCAATATACATATTCGATGTTGCATTTTGGCGGATATTTCGCTCGGAAAGTCTGAGCACCTTTTATTAATAACAAAATAGCTAGAACCGAACTTTCTTTTAAATACTTTTCACGGTAATTTCTGTAACCATAACAAATAGTTGAGATGTTACATGGGAATAAACATTAAAAATGTCTTATAATTAGGTACAAAGATTGCAGTTTTTTTGGAGTGTTTTAAAAAAAAAAATTGTTTTGCCCAATATTGTTAAAGTTGATTTATCTATCTAGTTCTTATAAAGTAATATTATATTAACATATGCATATGTTCTGGCTATAGGAAAACACATCAACACCTTTTGATAGACGTAACGGGAATCATAATAAATCCCAAGATCAAGTTAAAAAAAACACGCCATTTAGACGTGTACGAGACGAAGAGGTTACCATAGATGACCGCGTACGAGACATGTCATTTGAAGCCAAGGTAAGTGCCTCAAAAGCGAAGGGTGCTGGTGTGCAGAAACCTATGAAACATTCACGAATTACATATATACACCTGTGCTAAGTTTGCACGTGATATATTTATCTAGTCAATATACAGAATTATTACATGAGTTTATATTGAAGAACTTGTACTCGGACATTCGTACATGAATTCATTGCTTACATGGGTGGCACAAATTAGCATTGAGTTTCGGTAAATTTTGAGGCACTTATTATTCGCTGATTTTTCTTTTCACATCATTCAAATAAACAAATATTTCGCTTTTATATATTATCCAACTATTACAAAATTGCTAATTTGTGTTTTCCCTCTTTTCATTTTTATTTTCACACATTTTTGCGTTTTGACGATGTTACTCTAACGAAGCAGAATGAATCTGGTGGTGACGATTGGAAAAACAAAAATAGTGGAGGCTTTAAAAAATTCGGTGATCGCAAATCATTTGGCGGTTTTGAGCAAAATGATGGAGAAAATGGTGAAGCTAATGGAAGACAATCATTCGGTGGACGAGGTGGTGGTGGGCGTGGACGTGGACGTGGTGGTGGCGACCGTGGTCGTGGAGGCTTTGGTGGTGACCGTGGTCGTGGAGGCTTTGGCGGCGGTCGTGGTCGCGGCGGAGGTGATCGTGGTCGGGGTGGTGGTGATCGTGGTCGTGGAGGTTTCGGCGGCGACCGTGGTCGTGGTGGTTTCGGTGGCGGTCGTGGTCGTGGCGGTGGTGATCGCGGTGGGGGCCGTGGTGGCTTCGGTGGAGCCAATAAATCATTTGGTTCACATGATTCATCAAACAATAAAAAAATAACATTTGACGATTAGACGAAAATATGCAAATGATAAATAGTGTAGAAATTCGTGGATATTTCATGTGTGTTTCTATTGATTAATTTTTAAAAATATTTTATATAATTTTTGTTAATGCTTCCAGAAAAATGCTGCTGGCTCTTGGGGTGACAAGGCAAACAGAGATTTAAAATTCACTCGGGGTAAATCCTTTAAACATGAAAAGACTAAAAAGAAGCGTGGTAGTTACCGTGGTGGACAAATTGATATGGGGATAAATTCAATAAAGTTTGAATAAAGTTGATAGTAAAAGTTTTTTGAAGCACAACTTTTTATAATGCAATGACAAATTATCAGTCTAGCAACGAAGCATCTTTAAATAATATTTAAAAAGTATTTCTTTGAAAAAATATGTAATTTTTGTATCCCAAAATCACGAAAGGAAATCTTGTAATTGAATGCTTAAAGTTTAATCCTGTTGCGTTAGTAGTAGCAAACTAGTGTCACATTTTTTTTAGTTATAAAATTGCTTATTAATTTTAAACTCAGATACATAGTACAGATTTGTCATTTCATGGGATGTAATGCTGCGAGTAAGAATTCAGACCGTACTTTTAATGAGTTAATTTTATTCACGACAAAGCTAATACAATATTTTTAAGTTATTTAATTATAAGTCGTATTAAATAAATACATTTGAAGTAAATGTATGAACTTTATAAAAAAATAAAACAAATATATTTTTAAATGTACAATTTATTTAACCTATAAAAGATATGTCGAAATAAACATATTTATGTATTCAATTGTTTTGTTTTTTAATTAATTTATGCTACATAGGCATTGTTTTTGTACGCTTCTGGTGTACTAGAATTTTAAGGGCTTTATTTATCGAAATTTTCCATTTAGAGGCTTGGCGCCGTCCACTTAAAAACAGTTTTTAACATACTTTATAAAAGTGCCTTTTATAGTCATACCGAATTCCATAAAAATCGATGCAACGGCTTAGCCGTGATAGTTGTTTTTTCATTTAGGACGTGGCACCGTCCAATTAAAAACATAATGGTCATATTATCGGTTCATAGTGCTAACCCTATCTCCATACCAAATTTCATAAATGAGCAGTTCACAGCACATTTCGATTAACTCCACTTTCGAAAAATCTTAAATTTAAGTGTCAAACCACTTAATTCTGTCATAGCTTCTTATGTTTTTAACAAATTTCCAAAATGATTTCCTTGTGTAACGCAGAGAAAGAGGCGTGGCAGGTATAGAAAAGTATATCGACGGCTTATATTCAATACCCTCTATCTACAATTTTCACGAAAATTAGTTTTTGATGGTAAAACCTTCATTGAGATAAATGGCATCTATGATATTAATTCCAAACGAAAAATTTGCTTCCAGAGCTACTTTTTTCCATTTAAAGAAATTCACTATCTACAGCAATCGATTTTGTGAAATGCAATATCCTCTATCTACATATGAAAAATGAAAGATTTTTCATTTTATTATATTTATTGGGTGGCCGTTACATACAAGATCATGACAAACGGTCGTCAATCGCCTCCAAATGGCGAAAATAAATTTTCTTGATTTTTTCAGTTTTATATGTTGAACCTTGATAGCCCTGCTGAGTCGTGATTGGCCCTTCTGTAAACAAACAGATAAGGCTAGACGCATGAAATTTGGTACAGATGAAAACAATATTACTAGGCTAACTGGGATCAAAAATGGGCGTGATCGGTTAAACTAGATTTGAAAATTAATACAATTGAGGAGTGTCCGCACCAAAGGGCTTAGGTACCATTTCGAGCCAAAAGTTGTGTCATAATATGAATCGGGTGACATTTTGTTAGAAATGATAATAATTGTTTTCTGTTTTCACAAAAATTGACTCGATGGCGAGGAATTGATGGCATTATGTTAAAGAAATTATACCGGTCAAATAACTGATTATTATGGCACATAATATGTATGAGAGTACTTTACTAAGTACTTAGGCCCTTTGGTACGGCCACTTCTCAATTGTATATACGAGTCAAAAGAATCTGGGTATTAGAGCGGTATCTATCTAGACGGAATTGTGAATGCAAAACATGAGATCTGAAATCTGAGCTCAGATTTTTATATAAAGTACCCCAAGTTACTAGAAAGTAGATGTACCCAGGAGCAAGGGTCTTTATTCCATTCTCCCCGCCCAGGCCTATTAAGTCTTGCGCCCTAGTTTTTTATAGCAGTTTATGGTGGACTGGGATTAGTGGTGAGCAAACCAAGACCAAGATCATAGCAGTCTTGGTCTTGGTCTTGTTCTTGCATATTGTATCTTGGTCATTAAGTCTTGGTCTCGAAGATGCCAAATTTCGAATTGAGATATGATTTTATGCTTGAAACGGGCGTGACACACCTATTAACTATTAATTCGAAAGACTAAAAAGCAGCCTTGGTCTTCATGATAATCCTGAGCAAGACCAATACCACAGAAGTCTTGGTCTAGCAATGAAATCAGCGTCTTGGTCTAATACCGAGACCAAGACCAAGAATCAAGACCAAGACTAATTTTGCTCATCACTAACTGGGATTTCCTTATTACGCATCTAAACTAGGATTTTTTCAATCATGTAAGAATTCTGAGTTATCTTTTCTTAGAAGTCCAAAAATCACTGTTTTGAGGCCTACTTAGAGCTATATAGCAAGCTATAAGCGAAAATAACTCAGGATCCTTACATGATAGAAAAAAAACCAAGTTTAGATTCATAATAAGCAGATCAAAGTTCAAAATAAACGGCTATAAAAAATAAGGACCTATAATAATCTGAGCTCAGGTTTCGGTTCTCATATTTTGCATTCTCAAGTCCACCTGGCGCCTAACCTATTATGAGTTTTTTTTTGCTAAAAAACCATCTATTAATAAGTAATTCATGAAAAAATTGGTTTTTATTATTGTGCAATAGGCTCTATCTGCTTGTTTGAACACGCATTTTATATTATATTTGAATTGCAATATCCTCTATCTGCTATAATAAAGCGAATAACTAAGGTTTTTTTTAAATTTTTTTGTTTGAAGGACCTTGTGGCTCTTTTTAATTAATATCGTAGTACTTCGTTTGATTAATACTATAAAAAATAGCGAATAAAACAGTTTTTTTGCTCTCCTGAAAAATTGTGTTTTTGTAGATAGAGTGTATTGAATATAAGCCGTCAATATATATTATTGATCAGCGTCACCTGCTGGCAGGCTGTTTGTGGAAATATTTTTTACATGAAAACTTAGCAAGATTATTCAATAAAATTTGGTACAGTGGCCTTGCCGTAAAAGTTAAATCGAGAGATTGAAAATGAGCGAGATCGGCCTACGGACACGCCTACCGCCCATACAAAAATTATTTACAAAGTGCAATAATAAAAGCTTTATTTGCAATAACAGAAGCAAAATACACATAAATACAAGGAATAGTAAGAACAAGCTCTGAGCAAAAACAAGATGAATTCGAACTAGAGGGCGTGGCACTTCCCATATAAACAAAAGCTTAAAAATGTTATACTGAAGCGATTTTTGAGATAACCCAAATAAATTGCACTCAAACGCTAAGAACATTATTTGCAAGCTCGGAAAGAAAACTAGGCGATGTCGGACAAGAGGGCGTGGCACCTCCAATATGAAAAAAAATTTCAAGATGCTATGCTAAATGCGTTTTTTGAGATAATCCAACAAAATTTCACTCATACGCTAAGAACTATAAATGGCAAAAACAAGGCAAACTCGGAGAAGAGGGTGTGGCACCTCTCAGATAAGCAAAAGTTTCAAAATGCTGTTGAAACGTTTTTAAAGATTATCAGGCCTGTTCCGTAATCCGTGTGTTTTCAATTACTTTTCATTAAGGAGGTTTTTTGATGAAAATGGTGAGTCACACGATAAAAAGTCGAAAAATTCGACTTTATCGAATATTTCCGAAACGGTTACTTTTTCGTAAATATAAATCAATATTATTTGTAGAACCTGTAATTCTCCACAAAAAAGATTGGTTTACATTTTATCGTGTGACTCACCATTTTCATCAAAAAGCATCCTAAGTGAAAAGTAATTTTCCACAAATACTTTGAATAGTTAGTACAATATTAGAGCAAAAAACTAAGTGAATTCATTCAAGAGAGCGTGGCACCTCCAATATAAGCAAAATTTTCAAAATACTGCAATGTAGGGTATTTATGTTTTATCCAGGCCAAAGGTTACAAACTTACTAGTTTTTTGACATGGAGATAATTCAGCAACTAAAGAAGGGGTTTTCTCGAATTGGAGAACTGATCGGATTTTCCGGCCGATGGGAAAATAATCACAAAAGCCTCTATAATCACCCCCCATTATCAGTTTTTATCGGGATTTTTTTTTTTGTAGTAATCCTGTCTATATAGCAAACTGTGTGGTTGCTGACACAATTGGCATGCCAGATGAATGGTTCTTTCCAGGATAATGCATATAATTGTGCATATTTCAGGCTGAAATGCTCTGCATCCGAGAATGTGTAATTGGTAGCTAAAGCCGAAATATTCAAGTTGGTAACAAAATTGCGCTCTTTTAACTCGGCAAGAATAACATAGTTCTCCGATATTGGATTTCTGCCGACAGGAGAATGAAACTAGTGACGCTTGCCAAGTAGGATTCTCTTAAAATATTTATTGGACCTGAACATGCCTTGGTAAGTCTCTATTCAAGAATTCTATTTTAATCAAAACATTAGCGGAATCGAATTTATTTTGGGAAAATACTGAAGAGAAAGTCTGCATCAACTACTGCTTCTCTAAATAAGCACTGAAAAAAAGAACAAAACGAGAACAATGCAGACTCTGTCGTAAAGACGACGTAACCTCTATCCGGCGTTCTACCGTAACATAAGAGCATCTTTGGGTCAGGAGTTATTATCTCCTAACAGTTTAGCAGACATTTAATTCACAAGAATTTATTAGGCTTGGCTCAAGGCTCAAGTAAGAAGATGTACATAATTTTGCATTTAAATTTTTATTTTATTTCAGCATAACTGTAGGGGAAAAGTTAAAAAATGAAAACTTTTTTTTTGCGTAGTTTTGCCAATGTAACGAATAATTGCAAAATGCCTATGCGAGTGATGGATAATCAAGTGCATGTTTTGGCAACAAATAAACGGCAGAAACATTGACCGAACTTGTTGGATTACTTTCGCTTAAAACAAAACTGTTCGGTGTACATCGCCAATAGACGGTGTCATTTATAGCACTTAGCACGATGGCCAAAACTAGTCATGACTTAACTTTTGTACATTTTGTTATTAATAAATCCACTTTTCCTGAGCAAACAGCGCTTTGATTCAGTTAGAAATTTCAAAAAAGAAAAAAATATATGTACACTGAAAAAAAAAAAAGAATCAAATCAAAATCAGTTATTTATCCTCAATTGTGATGCTTTTATTGTACCTTATATAGTAGATGTCAAAATTATTTCCAAAGTGTGATAGAATTTGATTCACATATTTAAAAGGTGTTTCGATGGTTCCGTTTTTTGTGGGAACAATTTACATATTATAAAATTTGAAAACTATATCGTCGGGTTAAAACTACAACTAGACATCTACATTTTTCATGTTTTGAGAAAAAAGCGTTTTAAGTTTTTTGAAATTCGTTTTTTGTATGGGATTTTGCAGTTTCCTACTTTTTATTATTTACATAAAATTGGATAGGGATTACATTACAAAAAACTGACCAGACTGGGGCATAGAACCGTTTTTTCTTCATGTTTCTGTATACTTAACTCAAACCATCAATATATGTAGATGTCTAGTTGTAGTTTTAACCCGACGATATGTAACTTGGTCTGTGAAAACATACCTTATTAAAACAGGCGCACAGTGGCAGATCGTGGCCATAAATAGACAAAAGATTAAAGTCCTATGGATTTTAAATTTTTTTCACATCAATCGTCAGGTAATACTTAGGCACAAAAAATAAACTAAAAGTATAAAATTTTCTTTGAATTTAGTAACACAGTGGGCTCAAAGTTAAACTTTAAACAGTACAGATGCTGCATGGAACTTTTCATATTAGCAACTGCTGGATAAAACGCTCTAGTTACCTTGTTTGAAGTCAAATGTATTAATGCACTATATTGCCAGAAACTATATATTGTTTCATAATATTTGTTGTTTGGAGGTTTTACTAAACAATTCTTTTTAATTGCAAATTTTAAAATCATAAAACATTAAAATTCAATTATTTGCCGACGTTTCGTTTGATTCTACTTTATAAAAAACAGTTTATTTTTTATCTTTCGGTTTTATATGAACTATACCGGTTTTTCAAATATTACAATAAAAAATGGTAAAAGTGGAAAAAAGTTAGAAAAAATAAAAAAAAGTTCCAAAAATTCTGAAAAAATTCACACGTATTTTTTGGACAATTCTAAGCATTTTTTTCGTTAGATGCCTTTCTTCCGAGTAAAAAATCGTTTTTCCGACCTCCTTATTGAAAAACGTAAAAAAATCGATTTTTTGAACCGAATATTATCTACACCCCAAAAAACAAAATTTTTTTTAAGACCCCAAATTTTTGTAAGAACATAATCTTTATTTCTAAAGCACTCTTGGTATAAATTGTGTAAAGAAAATAAAAGTTATGACCAAAAAACATGTTTTTTTAAGCAAAATAGGCCTTCAGTAGAACCAAAAGAGCTCCATTGGTTTTTCTCATAAGGAAAAAAGAAATGATGCAGATGTCTTTTTTAAGAGTCCCTCTAACTCTTGAGTCGGTTTCGGAATGAATCTAAATTTCGACCCGGTCTATTGGACATACCATAGTGAAGCATTGTGACAAATCATATAATTTGCTGTAAATATATATGATCTGGTCTATGAAAAGGGGGCTTACGTGCGAAAAAAAAAATTTCGTGGAAACAACTGGAAAACATCTTTATAACGAATTTTATTTTTAAAAGGCGTGGCACTGACCACTTTTCCATTGAAAGTCATTTCTCCCAATGTTCATTGCATACGGATATGTACCAAATTTTACCTATTTGCGTCAATCAGTTTCAGAGGAATGATGCGTCAGTTTTTAGGAGGGCGTGGCACCGCCTATTTTTCTAGTGAGGATTATTTGTTCCAATGGTTTTTTCATTTGACCTAAATCATTTATTTCTCGTAATGATTTTAACATAGTTTATAAATCTCATTCATCTGCGTTCAAGAGTTTCGTAGACATGATTAGTTATGTCTTTGGGGGGCGTGGCACCACTCACATTTTTAGCCTATGGCCTTTTTTTCTGTACTAACACAATGTGAAAACTTCTTTAAAATCGGTCAATTAAGTAGTTTCCGAGTCAATAACGCACAATTATACAAAAAAACAAAAACTAATTTTCATAAAGTTTATTTTCGTTTTTTTCTCATAATTTGAAAACTATAAAAGATTGATACCCAATTAGAAAAAAAGTTTCAACCACGCCATAATTTCATATGAGAGGTAGGCGGATGTTGTTCATGTGCACAGATTATAACAAACCTGCCCACTGTGCGGCGCCAGATGGACGATTTAATAATTCAACACATTAAAAAGTAGGCGTGGCGCTTATCTGATTTCGCCTAATTTTCGCTCAATGTATGGTATTTATGTTCGCCTTCTATCCACCAATAACAAAAGTTGTTTCATTGAAACCACTGAAACTCTGAAAAAAACGTTGGATAATCATCGAATTTTTACAGGCTACCTTCTGAAAGTTAGTACTTTCCAAAAAAAAACAAAAAAAAAAAAACAAAAAAAAAAATAGTTTTTTAGTTTTATTTATTTATATATCGCACTATCTGTGTGTCAGACTGCGAACTTATCAACCGATGTGTTATGTGAATGCTGTCAGGAACGAGCGAACGAAGTCGCTAACGGACCATCTACTTAGTTTTAAATAAAACGAACAAGAATATTAAAAAACGGTGACAAATTTTCCTCAGTGTAACGTACGAGTAAGTGTGAAAAGTAAGCAAATATCTATATATTTTTTTTTTATTGCTGTGACTATACAAAATGTACACTTCTTGCATTTTAATTTGATTTCATTTAATTTAATTTGATGTCGTTTTACCACATAAAATCCATTCATGGCAAAAACTACTGAACGTATAACATAAATGACCTTTTGTTCGATGTTTGATAAAAACTTTCTCGAAATTAATGGTTTAGTTTCGGTATAAAAGGTATTTTAGTTATGTAACGTAATTGCCTTAAAAAACATACACTTCATTTCTTTCTTAATTATTTATTATATATTTATTGAATTAAAAATTAATAAATTGATTTTTTTTTTTTTGTTTGTTTGCTTGTTAGTTTTATTTAACTGTTTTGGTTATTTTAACAGCAATTATAGTAAATCAATAATTTTGTTTAAAATTTGTTACGCTTTTCATTTCATTGGATTATGTCGCAGTGCTGGGCGCAAGCAAAGAGAAATTATTATTTATCGTAATCAAAAAGTTTTTATTTTTAAATTTTTATCAAGTGCAAAAACCATTTCCTTAACTGTACTTTTTTGGTTGGACAAGTCAAAATACATATAAGTATATGGCACAATGCACATGTATAATCCCCCAAGGAAGTTTTTAAAAAAAATTACATCATCTGATTAAAGAAATAAAGTTCGTTAAGGTTAAGGTGTTTTGGTCTTATCCCTTAAGGGTATGATGAAGTTTGTTATAAAATATTGAAAGTATCGTTAAGTCCTATCTCTTTTTTGCTACTTTTCAAAAAAATTGTTTCTAACTTTATTTTGAAAATAATGTTAAAATTTTTTTTCTGAATAATGTTCTGTTTAGGGCTCTTCTTACGATAGCATTGTTTCTTTTAACCGAATACCATTTAGTCTATTCATTAGGTCCTAAAAAACATGCCAAAAAGGAACTAAGACGTTTACAGGTTTTTATTACAGAAATTGAGGCGTTGCGTGTATTAACGCCCTAAGTCGACTTAGGGCGTTTTTGCGCACATCGCTTTTTTGAAAAGCTTAGGTCCTCAAATATTTGTGTACTTAATTTCAACTTCCAATTACGATCACAGAATGTGGTAGAGCAATATATATATACTGTTTAAAGAGTTGCGTGCAAGAAGGGCGTAGTGCGACTTGGGGCGTTTTTGCATAAATCAGTTCGCGGTAGGAAAAAAAGGTTTTTACTCAAAACCAAGGTGCCGAGCGAAAAAATTATATATGGCAAAAAATGCTTAGAATTGTCCAAAGAGTACGTGTGATTTTATTTAGATTTTTTTTTTTTTTTTTAGCCAAATTTTGAAAAATTATAAAATGTTCGAAAAAATTCTGAAAAAATTCACACATATTTTTTGGACGATTCCAAGCATTTTCTGCGTAATATACTATGTTTGAGTGACCATATTTCGATTAATTTGTAGCCTAAGAAATTTTTCAATAAAGCATTTTAAAGGAAACTTTATCTCCTTATTTTTTATTAAATTTTGTCTTTTCCTATCTCTGATCTAAAATAAGTTATAGTCAAAAGAGTAAAAAAAGACAAGAATTCGAAAATTTTTTTTGATTCTATAAATTCATTAAAATCCATAGCGCTGCTTTTGTGTAATATTGAATCAAAATATTCAAGTCTGTAAAAGTGGGTGTGACACTCTTGCCATCCCATTCACATTTCGCTATTTATAATCAGCATTTGTCTACCAAACTGAGCCACCATTTGCGAAATATTGCCCAATAAATTCTTATTTTAAAGAATTTGCTACGCCTTTCTACAATATGAGTATCTACAGGGTTAGAATTTATCCCAGTCTTAATATTATACTAATATAAAACATTGTAACAAATTTCGTTAAAATCTCTATAACCGTTTACAAAAAAAATATTTACCAAGTGCAAAACTTAGATGCAATGTATGCATGCATTTTATAAAATTAAAATTTTAAAGAAATAAACAAAAATGCACATTTATAAATAATTACGGTGAAGGTATATTTCATTCCCCTCATTTTAAAAAAAAAATCATTAAAATCAGAACAGTTTTGCCGGTTTCCCAAGCAAAATGCTAACGTTACTCCAGTGATAGTCAAATGGATTTATGCAAAAACGATAATTCTGTCAATATGCGTTAGTATTATGTGTTAGTGGTAATTATTAGGTTTAATTGAATAAATTTGTTTTCCAAGGTTTAAATGATGGTTTGTTCTTTTTATCAGCATTTAAAAACTTTAAATTGAATTATCTCGAAATGCCATTTTTCGACTTGGGGCGTTATTGCACGCAACGCCTCAATTGGTAAATGGGTCATTTAATAAGAAAAATCCGGGGAGTGCTATTAAATTAGAGGGTAAAACTTTTTGTAGAGAATTAATTTCATTATCGAAATAGTTTATTTAAAAAAATTTAAAAAAAAACATTGCTTATGATGAAAATTTTAAAACAAAAAAAAAAAAAAAATTCGAATTTTTGTGTTTTTTTTTTTTATTCTTTTGTCTATAACTTTTTAGAGTCAGAGAAAGGTAAGGATATAGGAGAACATAAATAATAGAATAAAATTTCCTTTAAACTGCTTTACTGAAAAGTTTCTTAAGTTTAAAATTGTCCGAAATATGTGCAACTTGAACATGGAAATTTTGTCGGAAAAACGGTTTTTACTCAAATCCAAGCCATCTTACGAAAAAAGTGAAATATTTTCAGAATTTTTCGAACTTTTTTAATTTTTTTTTTCTGACCAATTATTAAAAAACATACGTATTCTTTCTAGCCCAGGAAAATAAGATGAAAAAAGAGCTTCTGTGCGAAAAAATTCCCAGTGGAAATTTTTCACCGAAATTGTCTTTATTTATGCATGATGCACAAACTGTGAAGAGTCCATTGCAAAGTCGTGTGCACATAAAAAGTTATTAAGGCTCAAAGGTCGCTAAAATCAGTTTTTTGCAAATATCTTGCTAATGCTTACTTTTACAGAAAAATGTTGGTCTCCAATTTTGTATCACAGGAAATTTCCTACAAAAATACGTTAAAAGTATTTACGTACGACTTCTAGTTTAGGAGATCACCGAATTTAAAAAGTTGTTAACAGTTATGATATGAAATACTACCTACGAGTTCATATTAAAATATCTTACTTTTTAAATTGCAATAACTCTTCAATGAGAAGTTGTACAAACAAAATTAAAATGCCGTTTGAAAGATAATTTAATTTTCTATATACCATACAAAATTTTTTTTTCGAACGGCTTATGACCTTAAAATATTCTTGAATAACCGTTAAGGCTTCGAAATTACTGGTTTTTTAAGGATATCTGCGCATTGGTAAGTACTACGATAAAAATTAAAGGGACCAAATTTGTAGAGAATTACAAGATCTACAAAAAATAAGCAATATGTGTACACATAGAAGTAACCGTTTAGAAGATATTCCAAAAAAACCCTTAAAATGCCAAAAAACCGGTTTCTATTGAATATCTTCTATACGGTTACTTCTATGTGTACACATATCGCTTATTTTTTGTAGATCTTGTAATTTTCTACAAAATTGGTCTCTTTTCTTTTTATCGTAGTACTTACCAATTCGGAGATATCCTTAAAAAAACAGTAACTTCGAAGCCTTAACGGTTATTCAAGAATATTTTTAAGGTCATGAGCCGTTCGAAAAAAAAATTTTGTATGGTATATAGAAAATTAAATTATCTTTCAAACGACATTTTAATTTTGTTTGTACAACTTCTCATAGAAGAGTTATTGCAATTTAAAAAGTAAGATATTTTAATATGAACTCATAGGTAGTATTTCATATCATAACTGTTAACAACTTTTTAAATTCGGTGATCTCCTAAACTAGAAGTCGTACGCAAATACTTTTAACGTACTTTTGTAGGAAATTTCCTGTGCTACAAAATTGGAGACCAACATTTTTCTGTAAAAGTTAGCATTAGCGAGATAGTTGCAAAAAACTGATTTAAGCGACCTTTGAGCCTTAATAACTTTTTATGCGCACACGACTTTGCAATGGACTTTTCACAGTTTATGTATCATGCATAAATAAAGACAATTCCGGTGAAAAATTTCCACTGGGAATTTTTTCGCAGAAAATGTCTTATTTTCCTGGGCTATTCGGCGATTCTAAGTATTTTTTGCCAAATACACTTTTTTTGTAAGACGCCTTGGTTTTGAGTAAAAAGAGTTTTTCGACTGCATAAATAATTTTTCATGTTCAAATAGCCATATTTCGGTCAATTTTTAAACTAAAAAATTTTTGAATAAAGCATTTGAAAGGATCACTTCTGCATTAGCAGAAAATGGAGAGGGAGTCTTCTGGACGTACGAGTAAAGTGGGCCGCTGACATAGGCTCCGATCACCATCTACTCGACGCGGTCATTCGACTAAAACTTGCCGCTATTAAACGTCCCAGTGAACAATCTGTGGCAAAAAAAAATTCTACGTGCTTAAGCTAAAGAATGACGAGATTCGCAGGTCTTTCGTTGAAGAACTCAAAACAGCCCAGATCGATTGTGATGGAAGCATTGAAACATCATGGAGTGCCGCTAAGGCTGCTTTCTTAAACTCCTATGAAAAAATACTTGGGTTCCGACCCTCGAATAAGAAACACTGGATGAGCGAGGAAACGTGGTGTCTTGTTGAAAAAAGAAGAAGCGCGAACAAATTGAGAGATGACGCTAAAACTAGAGCGCAAAAGAATGACGCCGAAAAGGTCTTTAACTCTCTCAATAAAGAAGTCAGTCGTTTGTGTAGACACGCGAGCGAAGCCGAAAGCGCTGCTAATGTTCAAAATCTCAGGCAGCTTTACGATATCACCCGCAGACTATCTGGCAGAAAATACCAACAGAATCGCTCGATCAAAGACAAAAACGGAAATCTCTTAACATCCGCGGACGACCAACTAAGGAGATGGAAAAAGTATTTTTGTGACATACTGAATCCCACATCTACCACATTCCCGCAATCAGAATCACCAACCACAACTGCCGCAGTGACTCGCAGTAGTAGTCCAATACAAACACAACCGCCTTCAATCAATGAAATAGTGAAAGCTATTCGAAGCATGAAAAACAACAAGGCCGCCGTCATCGATCAAATAACAGCTGAACTGCTAAAAGCATGCCCCATTACATCAGCTAAGATTCTTTATCCTTTGATTTCCAGAATCTGGAGCGAAGAGCGTTTGCCAGAAGATTGGCTACATGGCATGCTAGTCAAATTGATCTGCTGAAGGAATTCTAGCAAATAAATACATACATATTTTCGTTAACTGAAAGTTTTCGATTGTCTTTTAGTCTGACCCTGGACACCGCTGCAGCTTACCTCAGCCCTAGACCAAAAAAAAAAAAAAAAAAACGTTAGACGGTCATTCTGAGCTCCATACCACTGTTGTTTGCTTTCCGAGTCGTACGAGCTTCACCTAGCTTCACAACTTTTTTGAAGTTGCTAGATTGTTCATTTTCGATTTTGCTTAGAGAATATTAGACAATACGTACACGAGCTACTTTTTGGATCTCAGTTAAAATTCGAGCTGATCTCTTCCTGTAAAGCAGATCATTATCCAATATTTGCGACACAGCCATGACATTCAACCCCAAATCGTCAGTAATAATTTCTCGCGCTAATTATGGATCTTTATCAACTTTTGCCGTGAGCAGGCCCTTATATCTCCTATTGGCCGACCTTCTCGTTACTCGTTCTCTAGAGAAAAGTATCCAATCTAGAATCTTTAGAACTACTTAGTGATGAGCGAACCAAGACCAAGACCATAGCAGTCTTGGTCTTGTTCTTGTTCTTGCACATTGAGTCTTGGTCTTGGTTTTGATCTTGCTTATTAAGTCTTGGTCTTGAAAAAATTTTCAGAGATATTGAGTATTCAAAATTTCAAAACCATATTTTTCCAAAGTAGTTGGGTTTTTACGATGCCAAAATTCAAATTGAGTGATGATTTTATTTTCGTAACGGACGTGAAACAACTTTTAACTTTCAATTATCAAGACTGAAAAGCAGTCTTGGTCTTGACGATTATCGTGAGCAAGACCAAGACCAAGAACATAGCAGTCTTGGTCTTGGCCTTGCAAAAATATCAGCGTCTTGGTCTTGGTCTCGCATAATTGCCAAGACCAAGAACAAGACTCAAGACCATGACTGATTCTGCTCATCACTAAAACTACTTTGAAACAGTCTGAAGATATGGTGTTTTCTTTCTACTGTCTTAAATTAACGCCGAAAGCTCGCATGACGTATTTCTTATTGTGTTGGTTTCATCAGTTATTTTACGTTTTTTCACCACCATTAAAACCGATCTTTCAAAAATTTAAAAGGGGATATCGTAAGACAATGGCGTATCGTCTTTCATGTTGGAATTTTTCAAAAATGAAATAAACTAGCACCTACTCAGCGAACTTTTGTTAGTGCCTCCGTATAAGGCCTATAAATTAATTCCTTTTGCGGTTTATGCGATTTAAACGGGCGTTATTAACTTGGCAAAGATACCACTAAACAATTGATTTCTGTAGATCCAAAGCATACTCATATGTGTTGGGCATTTCATAGTTTCTCTTCTCTTCGTAATCATTGCTCATAAGGCGATAAAACGATAAAGCTGGGAGGAAACGAAAAAACAAAACTACACAATGAAGATGCGGTAAAAGAGACAACGCGCAAGAGGAGACAAACTTGGAAAACCATCAGAACAAACATTTTAACAAAATCAAGTGCTTAAGAAATGGTAAATGTTACCTGAAACGCCAGTTCGAGGTAAGCAGTCGACTGGTTCGGTTGGTTAAGAAAATTTTCACGCATTCGTAGTGGATACAAACGCCTTTCCCCGCACAAAGTCAAACGATTAAAAACAGTATAGCAGCAGCAGTACACATATCGCTTAGATGCAACGGGCAGATATTTAATTTGAATTCAAGATACTGGATAACTTGAACTTCATAGCGTTCGCTCGGGTCAAGATTGATTGTATTAAATAAATTTTTAAGTGTTGCACTCAAAGCAATTTTTGTGTGAAATCTTTAAGTGGATTATAAAGCAAAAAGTGAATAAAACAAAAATTTAAAACGCTTTTGTCAACTGTCTGGATGTTCGTACTCTTTGTGTTACATTGCAAGAAGAAGTTAAAAATATATTTTTGATAACGAGTATTTTAAAATAAAAATTCAATTCAATTTAAAAAAAATATATATCCGAATTTGTTAAAAATCGCCTTAGCGACACTAAACAAAAAAAAAGGAGAAAACTTTAATTTAAAAAACAATGGAGTACCGGTGCTTTGGGAGGAGTTCAAGCAAAGTAAGTGACCCCATTTAAAAAGTGATCATCATGTGTGTGCTTTTTTTGTTTTTGTCATTGACCATCAAGTTATACGAGAAAGAGTAGAAAACAAATGCTATATGTGTGTGATCACACAATTGTGTATGTGGTATATGCCCGTTTGCCGTATGAGCCAAGTTTAAAGCGTGGAAAGCACTATGTATAAAAAAGTGTACAAAAAAAAAAGAAAAAAATTGTCAGTTAGCTGTGTGACACATAACAACTCTTTGCACAATCTTCTAATCTTTTAAGTTGGAACGAAATCGATATTCGTTGGTTAATATGAATCCGATTACTAAGGGAATACATATCCGTAGTCTTTATGGTCCCAAAAAGTATTTTTTTTTTTTAAAGAAACAAAATCTAAAACCTATATCAGTTCATTTATAGCAATTTTTTCTGGTAATATTTTGCAAACTATATATTGTACGCTAATCGCTTCTGCCTTTTTTTTACTCAGAGCCATCCCAGAGTTAATCGTTTGTCCAAATATTAAAGGCCTTTTTGGTTTGCTCAACCATAAGTGTGAGCCCGATGAATGGCGTCATTTTTATTGACGGTAAAACCCTACACGGCGTGCCTTAATCCGTTTTAAATCGAACGTCTTAGCACATCAAATTTTTTTCCAGATTCTGTTTACTTATCGTTCAAATAATGTATAAAAAATTGTTCACCCATGACTCCTCGACTAAATTTTGAGATAATCCCTTTTCCAATTGGGGCATTTTCTTTTTAACTTCATTAAACAAAAATCAAAATAATCACATTCGATGTGTTTTGCGATGCTAAACGTGAATCCGACCTCAGAATTGCACTATCGTGTATAGATTTTTTTTTATAGTTTTTTTTTGAGATATTCTAACCTAAAAACCAAAAAGAGTAATTTTTTGGCATTTTTTGAAGCTAGATAACTATGTAACATATCATTTATTCGTTAAATGTGGTTAAAGTATTTGGAACCCCTGATCTTTTTCTTTAAAACCCAATTTAAATTATTTTTATATCTTTATTCTTCTAAGAGATATCGTAGACCGAGCGTCTGAGCGTTTCTGAAACCAAAAATTTCAATTAAATCAAAAAGTGTAAGAACTATATAAAATTTTCGAAAATAACCAGGTGGCAACCCTAAAAATTTATATTGGATTTTTGAAAAGTTTATTTAACTGTTTTGAGAGTAAATTTAAATTTTTATTAAAAAAAAAAAAAAGGGTTTAAGCAAAACTAAAAAAAATAAAAGATGGGGAATTATTATAAGGAGAATGTCTAAACGGAGAATGACAAAATGTTGCAAAAACAGGAATATCACAATGAAAATAGCAATTTTTTATTTTTAAAGTTAAAAATGCTGGATAGCCTCTTTAACTGTTTATTGATTTAATTGTATAAAGATGAAATGATATGTTGAGTAATATAGAAAAAACTTACGCGAAGAATGACAAACATTTACGTTTCTTACAAAATTTTTAAACTTAAAAAAAAAACGAACACTCACTACCGAAAAACCAAAACTGACTGAGCTGAAAATGCACTGATTCTTCTCTTTCTCTTCTCTAACATCTCTTTTTACCCAATATTTAAAAAAATTACAATTAGAATAAGAACTAGTAAGGGTGGTATTTTTGGCCTGGCCAAAAATTAAATACCCTACACTGCATTACAAGTATATTATTAAACACTTAGTTGATAAATACTATACAATATTGTTGTACATACATACATGTTTTTATTAAAATAAATTGTTTTATTCTTCCATAACTCCTAGGAGTGTATAAGAACAAATTGTTTATATAGGAATTGCCCTGCCCTCTTCTCCGAGCTTACCTATATTTTTTTCGTAGAGCTTGCATTTACTGTTCTTAAAAAAATCTTTCAGTACAGCATTTTGAAAATTTCGCTTATATGGGAGGTGCCACGCCCTCTTATTCTACTTCACCTACTTTTTGCTTAGAGTTTACAATTAATGTTCTTAGTGTTTGGGTGAAATTTGGTTGGATTATCGCAAAAAACCTTTTTAGTATAACTTTTTGAAACTTTTGCTTATGTGGGAGGTGCCATGCCCTCTAGTTCGAATTCATCTTGTTTTTGCTCAGAGCTTTAACTTACTATTCCTAGTATTTATGTGTATTTTGCTTCTGTTATTGCAAATAATGCTCTTTTTATTGCATTTTGAATGTATTTTTTGTATGGGCGGTAAGCGTGTTCGTTGACCGATTTTGCTCATTTTCAATCCCCCGAGCTAACTTTAACGACGGAGGCAGAACACAAAATTTCATTGAATTATGTTGCTCAGTTTTCCCAAAAAATGTAATTCCACGCACAACCAGCTAGTCAGCCACCTAGCCAGCCTGCCAGCTAACCAAACAGACGGACATAGCTACATCGACTCAGGAGGTGACACTGATCAAGAATATATATACTTTTCCATACCTGCCACGCCTCCTTCTCTGCGTTACAAACAGAGGGACAAAGTGAATATACTACACCCAGGGTATATTCACAAAACTGATTTTTGACTATTTTGAGGCTGAATAACTTTATGCGGCAATGGCTCGCAGTTGAACTTACTCGTGGAGTAATAACCAATTTAAATAAAAAAATTTCCCAGTCGAAAAATTCCTTCGCCAATAAATTTTTTAAGAATTTCTTAAGCATATATTATATAATCTTATTATTTTTTGGTTGAACCATTTGAGATGTCGTACGATAAGAATTTCCTTCATGAAATTGACTTAAAGTTAACCAAATAGCCTAAGCTTAAAAACGTTTTCACGCTCTACTGGTGCCTTTTGTTTTTTCAACCTGAAAATCTTTGAAAATAAATAAAAAAAGAAACAATTGCAAATCTTGGCAATCTTAAGTCCCCTTCAAGGCATCACCACCATCACTGTTACAATCACGATTTCATACTTTCGTTAATACTCGACATACTTAGCCCGCCATAACAGTCAGCCAGTGGTATTTATGTACCTACTCGTACAATGTATCTTTTGACGCCTTGGTGGGCGTGGGAAAATTTTTGATTTTGTTCCCACTATCCAGTGTAGCGCTTTAAGCTGCTGCCTGTTGCTGCTGGAAGCAGGAGTTTCTCCTCAGTAATTTAATTTAATGAAGACTTTGCGCACGTCTTCCAGTTGGCACTGGCGCTTAGAAAGAGAAAATTTAGCTCTAATTACGACGAGTATTGTTTAGCGCGTCCATAATTGACGACGATAGTTTGCGGCAAAATACACGAATAATAACGCAAAAAATAATCCAATGAATGAATAAATGCGCAGATGAATGAATGAATAAATAATTCTCACTCACAAGCAAAAGTTTAAGACGAAATTATTAGAAAACTACTCGTTTGACCTAAAATCGTTTATATTTTTTTTTGGCTTTTGGGATATGCGTTAGGTACATGAGTGCCATACCCAAATATGTTTCTACCAAAACGGAGTATGAATATGCTTAGCCTACTTTTTTATGTTTTTTGATTATCATATTGAATCATCACTGCAAATATTTACCCACTTGAAAAAGAAGAAAAGAAGTTGTGAAGTATTTTTATGCGTGTTGTCGTTTCTGTCTGCTTTCTTAAAAAACAAAAAATACACTTAGACATGTATGCATAGAATAACTCATGCACCCAGTAGGAATGGAATGTTACTCAAACGACAAGTTTACTATGAATGGGATTAGAGGCAATCAAGGTCGTAGCAACTAGACGTGTTCAACTAGAGTTGCCTTGTGGCCGAAATTCGACCATTTCAATTTGACTGTAAAGCAAAAGTTTTTATACCCTTTCTTGGTTGATAAAACACAAAAAACTTTTAATATTCTACCTTAGGGTTCAGGTTATCTGCATTCATAAAATAGGTGCAGCAGCTTAGTCGCAATAGCGTGCTTTCCATTAAAAGGCGTGTTATTCCTACTAAAGAGCAAAAAGTTTTTGATATCGTCGGGTTAAAACTACAACTAGACAACTACATTTTTCATGTTTTGAGAAAAAAGCGTTTTAAGTTATTTGAAATTCGGTTTTTGTATGTGATTCTGAAGTTTTCTGCATTTTTATTCTTTATATAAAATTGGATGAGGACTACCTTTCAAAAACCGACTGGACTGGGGCATAGAGCCATTTTTTCTTCATGTTTCTGTACACTTAACTCAAAACATCAATATATGTAGATGTCTAGTTGTAGTTTTAACCCGACGATATCTTTCCATTCTGTTAATTCTATCTCTATACCAAAATTCATTAAATCAATGCCGTGAGCGCGTGGCACCGCCCACTTAAAAACATAAAGACCATATTCTCGTTCCTTAGTGCTAGCCCTATCTCCATATCTATGCAGCGGTATAGCCGTGAGAGCGTTTTTTCCATTTAGGGGCGTGGCACCGTCCACTGAAAAACATAATGGTCATATTATCGTTCCTTAGTCCTTACCCTATCTCCATATCAAATTTCTTCAAAATCTATGCAGCGGTATAGCCGTGAGAGCGTTTTTTCCATTTAGGAGCTATGCACTGGACCTCCACACAACGTTTCAAATAATAAAAAAAAATCAATCTAATTTTGTTAGTTTCAAATTTATTTCTTATACCTTGAGCTTCACATCGCACTTCACCTTTATCCTTGGAATCATTTTCAATGGCTTCAAGAGCTTTGCATATGTTGGGTAGATGTTCGCAGAGAACACGAAATGCATCACTATGAGCCGACCATCGCTCGCGGCCGCATAATTCATTCTAGGGGTCTGCACAAGACATCTTGAAATAAAGTGTACTTTTTTTTACACCAACATTTTTCACTGAACTGATGCATTTGATCCAAAAATTTCAAGATTCAAATCATCGTGTACACTGATTTCATTTTAACACTATTTACATTGTCTTGTTTTATCAGTGTGAAAAATAAACTTGGTTCTAAAAAATACATCAGTGAACTCTATTTTATAAAAACAAATACTTCAGGTCACTGTAAAACGTGCGTGTAGAGAAACCACAATAAAATTTATGATATGGTAACACTTGCAGAATTGTAGTAGCTTTCATACATTTTTGCGACAGAGAGAGAGAGCGTAAACAAAAAAGAGGCACAAGAAGAGAGCGATAAACTACTCTTATCACACCATTAGCATTTAGTAGTGTACACTACTACTACAGTATGCAACTAAAATAACTGAAACAAATCAAACAAGACAAATTAGCACAGTATTTGTTTATTTTCTCTCAAATTCCAGTTCTGTCAAGACATTTACACACGACACTGAACTAGAGCATTTAATAAATAAAAAACGGGTACAAAATATAACGTTTCTTGAAACGAAATGTCTTAAAACGCAAACAAGACGTCTTGTGCAGACCCCTAATTCATTCTCACGAATTCCTGTGATAAGAGTTCTTTAGCTTATAGTCATTTGGTCTTATAGAACAATATCTATTTCAATCACTCATTTTGCCACTCCCTTCATTCCATTTTGCATTTGATAAGAGTTCTTGAGCTTATAGTCCTTTGGTCTCATAGAACAATAACTATTTGAATTACTCATTTTGCCGCCCCCTACAGTCCATTTTGCCACTCCCTTCAGTCCATTTTGCATTTGATAAGAGTTCTTGAGCTTATAGTCCTTTGGTCTTATAGAACAATATCTATTTCAATCACTCATTTTGCCGCCTCCTACAGTTCATTTTTCAACCCCCTAGAGTCCATTTTGCATTTGATAAGAGTTCTTCAGCTTATAGTCCTTTGGTCTTATAGAACAATAACTATTTGAATTACTCATTTTGCCGCCCCCTACAGTCCATTGTGCCACTCCCTTTAGTCCATTTTGCATTTGATAAGAGTTCTTGAGCTTATAGATCTTTGATCTTATAGAACAATATCTATTTCAATCACTCATTTTGCCACCCCTTACAGTCCATTTTACAGTTGATAAGACTTTTTGAGCTTATAGTCCTTTGGCCTTATAGAACAATGTCTATTTCAATCACTCATTTTGCCGCCTCCTACAGTCCATTTGGCCACCCCCTACAGTCCATTTTGTCATCCCTACAGTCCATTTTGCATTTGATAAGAGTTCTTCAGCTTATAGTCCTTTGGTCTTATAGAACAATAACTATTTGAATTACTCATTTTGCCGCCCCCTACAGTCCATTGTGCCACTCCCTTTAGTCCATTTTGCATTTGATAAGAGTTCTTGAGCTTATAGATCTTTGATCTTATAGAACAATATCTATTTCAATCACTCATTTTGCCACCCCTTACAGTCCATTTTACAGTTGATAAGACTTCTTCAGCTTATAGTCCTTTGGTCTTATAGAACACTATCTATTTCAATCACTCATTTTGCCGCCTCCTACAGTTCATTTTGCAACCCCCTATAGTCCATTTTGCATTTGATAAGAGTTCTTGAGTTTATAGTTCTTTGATCTTATGGAACAATATCTATTTCAATCACTCATTTTGCCGCCCCCTATAGTCCATTTTGGCACTTCCTTCAGTCCATTTTGCATTTGATAAGAGTTCTTGAGTTTATAGTTCTTTGATCTTATAGAACAATATCTATTTCAATCACTCATTTTGCCACCCCTACAGTCCATTTTGTCACCCCATCAGTCCATTTTGCATATGATAAGAGTTCTTGAGCTTATAGTTCTTTGGTCTTATAGAACAATATCTATTTCAATCACTCATTTTGCCGCCCCCTATAGTCCATTTTGGCACTCCCTTCAGTCCATTTTGCATTTTATAAGAGTTCTTGAGTTTATAGTTCTTTGATCTTATAGAACAATATCTATTTCAATCACTCATTTTGCCACCCCCTACAGTCCATTATGCATTTGATAAGAATTCTTGAGCTTATAGTCCTTTGGTCTTATAGAACAATGTCTATTTCAATAACTCATTTTGCAGCCCTGGGCGTTGAGTAAACTTTTCTTAAATATTCTTTATAATCGTCTTAATTTAACCGTATGGTACACTACATGGTTGTTTTTAATATGCCAAGATAATCGTGAAGAATTTTAAAGTGGTTGTTTCTAATGCTCCAACCATTCCTGCGAGCTGTGTCGGGCATCATCAAATATTAATTTTTGGACTTCTTGAATGATTTCCGGTCGTTTGACCGTCCTGGCCGTTGTGAATCGGGATTTTGGATTTGCCATTTTATCTGAACCTTGAGACATAATAGAAAAATTTTGTTAAAGCTATCCTGACATAATAGGACAAGGAATAATAATTACATAGTCCGAATTCAGATAATTTTTTAGCGTTGAACAGTGCTATTATATCTTATTATGTATATGCATATACATATATATGCATGTCATATATGACATTACTTTTACCACCTTTATGAACTTATTCCACTTCTAAAACAAAATCCCATTCAAGCCCAAAAACTTGACAATTTTTAAAAATTTTTGTCATAAAATTGGCTTTCGATACCTTTATAAATCATGAACTTCTTCAAATGGTTAGTTCAGAAAAGAGTAGCGAGAATGAGGCAATATCCTCAACGCTTTGTTTTCGACCATTGAGTGTATTCTCAACAGTTTTTTAATCAATCCCAACAAATAATACACCATTAGAAACATAATTTAATTGTCTTTTAAACGAAATATTTCTAGTTAAAATCAGACCCTTTTTTTTCTGTACATCAAGTAACATTAAAAAAATTTCCTATTGGGTGCATCTCGTAAGTAAACTACAAGTTGACTTGACATTAGCAGTAAAAGTACAAAATGATCGCGTGTTTAGCCAAGTTAAGAGTATGAGTATATGAGTGGTAAAGTTGAAAATACAACAAAACGCTGGATTCAGCAAACACCACAATAACACCAACAACAAAAAACAACAACAAGAACAACAAAAAAAAACGTTGCAATAAAGAATAGCACAGCCGTTCCAACGCTCCAACTCGTAATGTGTTAAAGTAAGACACAAAATCGAGTCAAGATCGCCACAACAAAATGTGATGGTTTGGGTTAAAGGATGATTGTGTATTCTTCTCATTGCCATGAGTGCTGAAAGAATGCGTTGAGCAAGCACGTTCAAATCAACCGATACGAAACACATGCACATGCGCATATGTACCTACTCGTATTCTCACCAGCCAATATAGTCTTGTGTTTTTCTTAAAATTTCTTTATGGTTTGGTATGGAATTCATGTAACTGTGCCAACCGCGTCATCCAGATCACGTTCGAAGCGCTAAAAAAGTCAATTTTTACTTGTTTATTGAGAGTTTATGTTGTTTTTTCCTAATACTTTTCTTGCAATTCTTTATTGTTGTTATCTTTTATGAGTTTTTTATGAAGGTACAAATACCAAACAATTTTTAGTTCAAAAATAAAGTAACATAAAAGTTATATATGTAGGTATATAGTGTTACAAGGCAATTTCCAGTCTGTCTTTTAGGAGTGGCAAATATTTTTGGAATTTGCAACCGACTGGAAATTACCAATTTGGTAGAGGGTTAGGTTAGGTTACGAGGGCATCGTCGGCATATATGTAAGCCAACTACCACCTAGACCATTCTGATGGTACATTGTGATCCCTCTTAAATCTAAGGCTACATACACAATTCATTTAATTCAATATATTTGTATACATATCATTATTCTTATTGAAGCTTATTCATTAGATGTTGGCTACATTTCATGTTCTCTGGTCCCATTTTGATGCCTTGATGTGTTTCAGGATCTTAGCAGGCTCATCTTCATAAGGTCTCGCATATCCTGAAAAAAGAAGGAACCTATTATTTTAAATCTTGTTTTTGCAAATTAATAGAAAGATGTTAAGGAATAGTGATTAAAAATTCTTTTGATGATATTACTCTCTTATTTATACAATTTTAGCACAGGTTTCTGCAGTTCCTCCCTTCAATGCAAGCAATTTGACCCATCGACTCGCTTAGTATGCAACAATGGTGTTGCTATTAAAGAGCCAAAAATGTCAATAGCAACTACCTCATAACGTTGACTATTGGGTGCAGTTTGATACAACCCCACAGTTTTCAAATTTATTGCTTTATAACGCTGGTATTCTAGACATTCTTTGAGCAATAATATCTTGATGCAGTCGATTTTGTGTTCCTCTCGACTCAGCAGTGGCCAGCAGTGTTTTACTGTGGTAATGGCTTTAGATATCTGGTCTTTCGTTTCCGGAACCACTAGTTGTGCATTTTCTTACTCGTCGTCATGGTAGCAGTATAGTACTCCAGCATTCATTTATTACCCACTCGTCTGTTTTCCATAATGGCCTTAAGCTTAGGATCACTAAATGGAGAATTTCAAATTGCTGAAGCCCTTTTGCGTGGCATTTCTATGGAAAATGCACAAATTTCGTAGGATTCGCTCAAATTGTTGAATTTCTCTTGGTAGTTGTGAGAGTGCATCTGCTGCGACGTTTGTTCTTCCAGATTTGTAATCAATTTGCATGTTAAAAGGCTGCAGCTGCACTGGTGATCTTCAAAACTAGACAAGCACTATATGATGTCATCTAAATAGGCTAGTAACATTTGTTCACCCAATGAAGCCCTCGCTTATAGTCAACAGTTTTTTCTTGGTTTTCTGTATGCACACCTGTCTGCCAATACACAATTTGTAAATCTATGTTACTCATACGGTTCGTCGCTTTGACTTCATACAAAATACCACCCATTCTTGGCAAAGGGTAGCGATCCGGTTTCGTTATTGCATTCAGCCTTCAGTTATCAATGCCAGTTTTTTAGAATTGATAATCACTGCAGCAGCCCATAGTGACTTACACCTAATGATAAGGAAGATATGGGCATAAACATAATGTATTCATATCAACTTTGTTGTAAGAATCTAGATATTTTACAAAATTTTTAACCATTTGTAATGCTTTCATGCTTAGAGAATTTTTTGGTGTCTGGATAACATGCTCTGCAGTGATATCCACAGACCATCTTCCAATGACGATGTACTTCTTCTTTGGTTCATTTTCAAAGTACCAAAATCGTTGAGCCATGTTAAAAACAATGACTGCGTGCTCCACGAAATCTGCTCCCAACAATGTGCGATTCTTGGTGACATTGGGAATTGCCATAAGACGAGTTTTTGTAAACCATTTCCGATTTTCATATTGCAAGTCAAGTTAATTCCTATTCAGTTGCCATTGAACCATTCGCTAACGTCACGTCTGCTCCTACATCTTGAAAAACGTAATCATTTTGTCTCAAAACTCAATGTGAACTGCGGTCAAGGAGTGTCCAACAAAAGTTGTTGGAATACAGTTGGATGATAAGTACTGTGAGATTTCTTAGCTTTGCTTGCTACATACATTTAGAGAAATTTTCCCTATAGAGGCCGGATGATCCGCACCCATAGCACGAAAATGATAGAGTGCGCTTTGCTGGAGCCGATCCTACAATTTGCTGTTCCGCTTGTTGTTCAATATGCTTATTCTTCTTCTTAAAACAGATGTCCACAATGTGTCCTGTTGCTGGACAAAAGTAACACCGGTCTTTTTTGAATGGCTGAGAACTATTGGGTCTGGGCGTGCTTTAAAAAAAAGAAAAAAAAAATTGTTCAGCATCTCTAGCAGCAGAAATGCGCTGATTGAACGTTTTTACGCTTTCATGTCGGACACGCTTTTAAATTTGTACTTATAAAAGATCGTTTAATATATTATGCTGCACCGCCTCGCTGATTGGTTTCTTTAAATGCGAGAGTAGCAGCCGCTTTTTACAAATAAACCTATCCGTGGACTCCTTCTTTTGCTGATTGAGCTTATAAATATCTTGATAACTACGCCAGTCAGATACAGAGTGTAAATATATGTGGTCCAAATGAGTCATGTTGCATCTTCAAACGTATGCAGCATTTCTTTAATACCGATCCACCAGCTAGCGGCCGCCTTCCAGCAAAAGAGGCATGACACGAAAAGCATCTGCATCAGAAATTTTTTCAATGTCATAATAACAGAAATAGCAGCCACAAATTCCTCTACAGCAGCTAAATCACTTCTGCTTTGGTGTTGCCTCCAATCGCCGTCAAAATTTGTTGAAACGGCCCTATTTATGATGCCATTGTCCACGGCCACTTAGTTGGGCGTCAATGCAGAGTTGCTGCTTCGTTAATTTCGTATGAAAAAAAGACTGAAGTACAATTCTAAATTCAAATGTTTATTATAAAAAAAACTGATTATTTGAAGATGCTAGCCTACTTGAAATAAAAATGAAAGCTATTCTGAAACGTTTTGAGTGCAGTGTTGTATTTTCTTTGTGACGTAATACCTGAGATGCTCTAAGTGTCAAAATATGTAAATTGAGTGTTGCCATGTAAAATTATTTATAGGATTGTTCACACGCACTCGAATCGCTTTAACATACAATGCAAACTATAAAATATAAGTTTGATAATAAAATAAAATATAAATTTCAGTATGCTATTGTTGCTTATTTTTGTTGTTATACCCTACACCCAGGGTATATTCACTTTGTTCTTCCGTTTGTAACGCAGAGAAGGAGGCGTGGCAGGTATGGAAAAGTACATATATTCATGATCAGCGTCACCTCCTGAGTCGATATAGCCATGTCCGTCTGTCTGGCTGGCTGGCTGGCTGGGTGTGTGTGTGGAAATACATTTTTTGGGAAAACAGAGCAACATAATTCAATGAAATTTGGTATTCTGCCTCCGTCGTAAAAGTTAGCTCGGGGGATTGAAAATGAGCGAAATCGGTCAACGGACACGCCTACCGCCCATACAAAAAATATATTCAAAATGCAATAATAAGAGCATTATTTGCAATAACAAGCAAAATACACATAAATACTAGGAAAAGTAAGTAT
Source organism: Calliopum simillimum (assembly GCA_951812925.1). Taxonomy (NCBI): domain Eukaryota; kingdom Metazoa; phylum Arthropoda; class Insecta; order Diptera; family Lauxaniidae; genus Calliopum; species Calliopum simillimum. The sequence goes on from OX638371.1 coordinate 102,534,214, forward strand.
AAGCTCTTAGCAAAAACTAGGCGAAGTCGGACTAGAGGGCGTATCACCTCCCATATAAACAAAAGCTTCAAAATGTTATACGGAAAGGGGTTTTTGAGATAACCCAACCAAATTACACTCAAACACTCGGATCTATAAATGCAAACTCGGACAAGAGAGCGTGGCACCTCCCATATAAGCAAAAGTTTAAAAATTATCTAATGAAAGTGTTTTTTGAGATAATCCAACCAAATTTCACTCAAACACGAAGAACATTAATTGTAAACTCTGAGCTTAAAGTAGGTGAAGTAGGGTTAGAGGGCGTGGCACCTCCCATATAAGCGAAAGTTTCAAAATGCTATACTGAAAGATTTTTTTAAGAAAATCTAACCGAATTTTACTCAAACACTCAGAACATTAAATGCAAGCTCTACGCAAAATCAAGGTAAGCTCGGAGGCGAGGGCGTGGCACTTCCTATATAAGCAATTTGTTCTTATACTCTCCTAATATTATACTTGAAATGCAGTGTAGGGTATTTAGTTTTTGGCTAGGCCAAAGATACCACCCTTACTAGTTTTAATTTCGGCTTCTTTCGTGGCCGCATGTTTCACACGAGTTTTTGTGAAGAGAGTTCTTTATCTCATAGTTCTTTGCTTTTATTGATATGTTACATTGCAAAGCACTATCATGTTCGAGCTGTCATGAAGCAGTTTCCAACTGGGCTTGTTTCTTTTTCCACATAGTTTCAAATGCTGATATGAATAGGTAAAACTAAAAATATAGTAATTTGTAACTGTAGAAAATGTGCAAGTAATCTATTAGATATGTAATTTTTTACCAATATACTAATTGCTCATTTAATGCCACTAAGAAAGAATCAAAAAGATATTTTTGAAAAAAAAGCCCTAGTGCTTTGCTCAGTTGTACTCAAAGCTTATTTCAGATATTTTTTTTTTAGCTCATTCTTCTGCTTTAAGTTGTCATTCTTCGTTATTCATTAAGACTAAGTGCCTTTTTTTCTTATTTTTTTTTTTATTTGTCACCTAGTTCCGTTTTGGCATATGAACGTAGTAAGAACGAACGTACGTGTGTACAATATCTATCGTATATATCACAAGAACAGTAGAACAACAATTTCACTCATTGATATCGCTTCGATGCTTTTGTTCACAGCATATCGAAGATTTTTTTCTATTTTTTCTGTCATTATTAATCCAGTTTCTTACTTCTACTATTTGCTGATAATAAATAGGTCATTAACCTCTTTATAACGGCACTCGTTAATTTTCTTTTGAAAAAAAAAAAAAAATTCTTATAATACCTATTAATGTGATAATTAGTTTTGTCAATAAACTCATACACATGTGCAGTATCACGCTAATTGAACGAATTTAATCTGAGGGATACTCATATGATATGATATTGTTGTGACATAAGAAATCTGTGTTAAAATCTTTGCAAACGATATTATTAGTAAGGGGCTGTCCATAAACTCCGTGATGCTCCTAGGGGGGGGGGGGGTTCGAGCAAGTGTCACGCTGGGTGTATTTTATTTATTTTTTATATGAAGCTACCGTCACATAGGGGGGGGGATTTCAATATAGATAGCCCCTGATATGCTGAAAGGAAACGTTACTTTTGAATATAACATTTCATTGAGACTCATTTTAATATCATTTCATATCATTCCACAAAATGTGAAAATAGCGAAAATCTCGTAAACTCATAAAGACCGTTAAAATCAATACTAATTTTGATAGTTTTTGAGGGACTAAGGGCCATTTTCACAATGTTCAGTTAAAATTTAACTTCCAGATAAATTAAAATTTTATATGAAATTTAATGTCAAAGTTCCAGTTTATCGATTATGGTTATGCCAACATTGATATGAAAAGTAAATAAATCACTAAAATGAGCATTAATAATTTGCTTATAGTTGCATCTCACTCGCTCGCGTATACACAGATCTATGTAACGAAATGTGTTGCGACCTTAAAATTTTGCCTTTGATGAGATCGAAGAAGTATCGCTTAGTAAAAAAAAAAGTATATATAAAGTATTTATTTTTAAATATAAGTCAATCAAGATAAGTGAAAATACAAAATGCAAGAATGTTAATGCAAATTCATCTCATGACAGAAGTATCTTGCAAGGTAATAAATTATGTTATAAAACATAAAACAGGAAACACAGCAGATACTCTGCCCACAATCTTTAAATGTAAAATATAAATGGGTTAATAGCTTCATGCATAACAATAAATAATATTTGATTAATAAAGAACACTCCTTGCGTTCGTTAAATTCAAAGTTGAATTACTGGGCGTATTTTCAGCCGACAATATTTATCATTAATTTACCACTTTGGTTAAGAAAAAAAAAAAATAAATAAATAAAGCTACCTGGCTCATGTTAAAGCGTTGTATCGATTAACATGACAGAATATCAAATTAATTTACTATAACTTGTTTCATTCGTAGTGCTCCAGGCATTGATATTTATTTTGCTTTTGGTACTGAATGATTTTAAAACAAAATTCTTGACTTTGACAGTTTTGCATAAAGCTATTTACATAATCCAAATTAATCTGTCAGCACGTGAATGAATTTTGCTTAAAATAAAATAACAAACAAAGTTTGATTATTTATAAACGTTGTTGGTTTTAAACACAAAAGTTATCTTGTGACGCCATCTGAAAAAATCATACTTTACTTGCCATAGCTCAAGCTTGAGTTCTTGGTCCTGCTATTAGCTATTAAAATATGAACTAAGTCAAACTAAGTTTTGTAGCTCATCTTGAGGTATGTAGTCAGAATTTTGTCTCAAAGTTGTGTTTTGCCTTGAACTGAAAATTTTAGTTTTGGCATGTTTTTTGTCGGACCATTTCACATATTATCAGGCCTGTCCGAAATCCGTGTGATTTCAATTACTTTAGGAGGCTTTTTGATGCAAACGGTGAATGGAACGGCAAAAAGTATTAGAATCACTTTGTGGAGAATCACGGTTCTACAAATTATATTGATTTGCATTAACGAAAAAGTATCCGTTTAGGAAATATTCTTAAAAAACTGCAAAGAGTGGAAAAATTCGATTTTATTGAATATTTCCTAAACGATTACTTTTTCGTAAATACAAACCGATATTAAGTATTTATAGAACCTGTTACTCTCCACAAAAAAGATTCTAGCGTATTTTATCGTTCGACTCACCGTTTTCCTCTAAAAGCCTCCTAAATGAAAAGTAATTGAAACCACACGGATTACGGAGCAGGTCTGTATATCTAAAATTCCAATAACATATGGATATCATTCATAATACCCATTAATTTCGTTGATTTTTCTCAGTGATATACAAAAATATAAATTTTTAATTAAAATAGTGAAAAACATTTTGCAAAAACCAAAAAACTTTGCATAAACATAAGAAAAAAAAAGAAATTGCTTTAAGCTGTCATTTGAATAAATTTATTCACACCTTATGTATTCTTTTTTTGTACTCTTTGATGTCATCTTTTCAAGTATTTATCTTAAGCTCTAAGTTTTTTAAATTCCAAAGTTTGTTGACATATACATACGTATTACGCGCGCTGATAGGATGTTGACATAAGGGTCGTTCCATTGTGACTCATGGGACAACGAACTCATGTATATTAAAAAATGTTGGTAATTTTAAGCCCTAAAACAGTAAAAACAGTCACGAAACCAATCTGAAGAATTCTTCTTTCATAAAGTATAAGGAAATTTTAAAAAGTTTATGTTTTCTATATTAAACTGTTGTTTAAGAAAGTGTGACTTACGGTACACGAAACGGAACACTTACATTAATTAACTTAAGGAAGAATTTTAGCCAAACTTAATAGTTGTTTTATGAAATTTTCTTTTTATGATGCAATTGAAGAATTATGTGACTACAACTGAAGACTTGGAAATAAAAGCTTTCTATTATGATGAAGAAAATATAACATTTTGAATTCACGGAACTGCCTACTGTTCCACACAGGACGAGTAAGAAATCAGTGAAAATTTGTTTGTATACAGGGTGTAAACGGTAAGGTTGCGAACCTTCTGGGAGATGATAGAGGAAGCCTAAGCTAACAATAAATTCTACGTGAGGGGGAGAGATCTAAAATCTACCCTGAGGAGTTATAGGGGAAAAAACTGATTTTTTGATTTTTTTTACAAACAAAAATTTCTTGGGCTACCTTAACATTTTAGAGAAAAATTTTTTGTTATCAAAAACTTTAAGCTAATTGTATGAGCTTTTTAAGAGTGTTTGTGGTTTCTTACTTTTTGACTTTGGTGAGAAAGAAAAACATCCTATTAACATGCCTTTTTATGTATGACAAATGTACTACCAAATTAATGGAAATTTAACGAGGAATCAAAAAAAAAAAAAAATAAAAATTACAAAGGGGTATGACAATAGAACTCCTCTATCAACTCCCAGAAGCTTCGTAACCTTAACGTTTACACCTGCATAATATAGTTTTTGATATTTTAAACACATCTGTGGCAAATAAGGAATAACTGCTTTAGTCGATCATTGATCACATGGCAAAGCCGCATGGTTATTAAACCATTTTGGGTCGATTCGCTTTTTAATCAAAAATCGGCTTAAATAGTTATTCCTTATTGCCACAGGCAATAAGAGAAGATTTCGTGATGATTAACTTTGACGTAGAACACTATTTCACATAAAAAAATAAAAAATGTTTGTGTCTGCTGAGACTGTATCTTGTGACTTGCGGGAAAAGTGTGAAATCAGTGCAAATTTTAAGAGAACATGTAGTGATGAAAATTTTGATGTCAAAAACTATGTCTGATGAAGTTTTTTTTTTGTGATTCACGGTACAAATTTGAAAAAAGCATAATTTTAAGATAAGATTAACATTAAATATCTTATGAATTATGTAACTTTTGTATGTTTTAGTGTGACTCACGGGACATGAAACATGTATCAGTTCTATAAATGTTTTAAAAACACTTAATGATATTATTTCTTTATGATTTTAAAAGCTTTCAGTAGTCATTTGCTAAATTATATGGCAGAATTTTTTAATCGTCTATACTGCTTGAGAAAACAGTTGTCAACTGAAGTGAAATTTTCAGCCTGATTCTGTGTTTTCTTGATAAAAATTTTTGACAAGTAATTTTATCAAGATTTTTATTAAGCTAAAGCTTTATTGGTATTCTGTAGCAACATTGATAAGGTTTTTATTTCGAATTATAGCCATATATAAAAAAAATGGCCATTAATAATTTCCATGCGCATTTGAATAAATGTCTGTGCTAAAATGCCAAAATATGATATGTTCAATTTTCTTTATCAGTGTACGAAAATATTATAATGTGGGCATTTAAATTCAGATTGGACATGTACCAAACTATCTCCAATTGGGAATTTCTAATCGATTTCCAACTTCTTTTAATTTTATGTCAGTTCAGACATCATAATTAGTTGAGGCAACAACATAAATCCACAATTGTTGTAGTTAGTCATCGCACAGCGTCAAAACTTCTGTCATGTCTATTACAAAAACAAAAAACACAGGTGAAAAAAACATGAATTTAAAAAAAAAAAAACACAAAACTAATGAAGTCGCAGTGGGGAGAGAGTGAATGAATTGCTTATGATGATGATGAGCAACATGAAGCGAGCACACGACGACTACTGACTACTCATTAATGTGAAAAAAATGTGAAAAGAATTAAATAATAGAATTTCGCTTTCGTTTTCCCAGCAACGAAATTAAATATTCCAAGACAAGACCTGTACAAAAAAAAAAAAAAAAGCTATGACTAAAGCCGAAAAATTTTCCCTTTCGCATTGGGTTTTGTAAAAGAAAGTTTGTCGCTTAAGTCTTTTGTTTTGGCAGCACGAAGTCGCTTTTGAAAATGCATTTTTAATGTGAATTTCTCGCACGAAATCTTTTCTTATATTCAAATTTACACATTGTATGAAATATTTATAATTTTTTTTTCTGTTGTTTCGTTTTTTTTTTTTTGCACGGTCCTGCAAAAACTTTTGTATCGTAATTGAAATGCTAAAATTTGAAATTTGTCAGATGGCATGAAAATTATTCATTGTCCAGGTGAGAGCATAGTGCACGCGCATAGATAACTGTTTTTTTTTTTTTTTCATTTATTTATTTTAGTTTGTTGTAATCAAAATTAACATTCAGATTCAGATTTCTTTTCAAGTAACCTGTTTTACAACCTGCGTCTAAATCGCTGTCGTTATGTTTTAATGGTATCAAAATATCGTATCTTAATACATTTTACTGCAAAAAAAAAAAAAAAAAAAAAAAAATCATGAAAAAAATAAATAAAATAAAAGAAAAAATCAAAGAGAAAGTGAATAAAAAAAAAACTGTAAAGCTGTATCCATATTAGAAGTTTAATGTTTGTAGTATTTTCATTTGTACGTCCATATTTGAACGTCCGATATTTGTGAGTTTTTACTTTCACAATGAATTCTTTTGGGTTTTGTCATAATTTTATCTTTTATCGCTGTCGTTTGTCTGCATATGCAGTCAATTTACGACAATTTTTAATAGTTCATTAAATTTTAGCACACTTTAACCTGTTGTGTCTGTTGTGCCGAAGAAGAGATAAATGTAATTTTCCAATTTAATAGGAAACTCAAATGCAGATGCCAAATGAAATCACTTGGGCGTTTCAGGTGAAGGTATATATTTAATACTTAGAAAGGAAAAAAAGTTAGTTTTTCTTTGTGAAAGTATAGAAAATGAAATTCCCAACTAAACTTTATCTTAATGAAAAAATTTATTTCTTTGATGTGGAGAGAAATGTTTGGTTCTTTTTTTATAGTATAGTATATAGCACAGTCGAGTGTTTAGTTTTTGGAATTTCTTTTTTTAACGTCATATGATAACACAGTCCCACAATGGTTTTCCTCTCTTAATTTTAAAAAGGGATTTTTATTTGCTTGAGTGTGCTGATTATGATAAAATTAGTGAAAAAATTTCATTACGTCACAATTTTAGTAACTTAAGTTTTACTTATGTGACTTTTTTGTATATACAAGACTACCACGCCTATACTACTGGCCATATCAAAACCATATTTGCACCATTTATTTTTTTTTTTTTTTTGGGGTCCAACAGATAATATATCTAAAATTGATAATTCGCGGTCCAAAAAAGGGTGCCACATGTTTGAAAATCAACTTCTTTTTTTCAAGTTTGTACCGGGTGCAGATTTTTTTTCATATTAGTTGGCATTAGATCCAATGTTACCACCAAACCAGAGGTGGTACACCTTTCTCACGGTCAGATCTTTCGGGTAAAAACCATTCATACAACTTGAGAGACCCGTATCTAGCGTTCTACCAGAGGTATATTAACGGGATGTGGTTTTTCTTACGTCTAACCATCCATGTTAAAGATTCTGAAAGCGCCAAACAATCCGCTGAACCGCCTCAAAAGTTATAGCTTAATAATGGAAGCGGTTTTTTCAATTCACACTAAAAATTTGTGGATTTTGCTCGAATTTCGGCAAAAAAATTTAAAAATAAAGGTAGCACACGCATGTTTTGTTATTTAACATCATCCAATAAGTGTCTCAGAAATGTTAGAATGGGTGGGAAATGCAACGGGTGCTCACTCGGCGAACCGACCCTTTCACACCGAAAGGCACACTTGCTGAGATTTCCCCAAATACAAGACTCTAGCTAAGTTCTTATGTAATATTACGAAGAAAACTTAGGCAAAATTTTACTTAGGTCATTTATATAAAATTATTAAGTAAAATGGCAAATCTGTTCATAGTCTATTAATTATGTCCTAAAAAAACATGGCAAAAAGGAACTAAGACGTCTTAGGGTCTATTAAGTTAAATTAAAGGGTGGAAATCGGAGAGGGGGTATGTGTACATTTCCCATCAAAACAGCTTATTTAAAAAATTTTTAAAAAATATTGCTTATGCTAAAAATGTTGAAACAAAAAAAAAAAAATCCTAAAATATGGAATTTTTGTGTTTTTTTACTCTTTTGCCTTTAAATTTTTTAAGGTTAGAGATAGGTAAAGGTATATAAAAAAACTAAATAAAATATCCTTTTAAATGCTTCATTAAAAAATTCCTTAGGTTAAAAATTGACCAAAATATATGGCTACTCGAACATGGAAATTTTGTTTATGCGGTCGAAAAAACGAGTTTTTACTCAAAACCATGGTGTCTTAAGAAAAAAGTGTATTCGGCAAAAAATACTTAATTTTTTAAATGGCAAACTAAAAAAAGTATTTTAACAAAATTACTTTCGTAAATACTGCGTTGTCCCTTTGAAGTTTAATCTATTTTATGAATAAACAAATTTTTTAAATAAACAAAAATATTAACCAAAAAATTACTTGCCACATTTCTAAACAATTTTTCAATTTAAAGAAAGAGTAGTTGACACAAATAAAAGGAGGAAATAGCAAAAAACTATATCTTTAGAAAATTCTCGAAATTTTTAATTAAATATTACTTAAGTTCTTCGGCAAATTGCCTGATAAAATTTAGGTAAGTGTTTTTAGGCAAATTGCCGAAAATTTTCTAAACTGAGTAATGTATAAGATTACAAAGAACTTATGTAATATTACGTACAAAGTTTATTGAATCCCATAAAAAAATTTTACCTAAAAAAACTTAGGTTAATTATAGTGTTTATTTTTAATAATATGTAGTTTTTTTATATCGGGAAAATTTAGCTGAAAGTTATATATTTTTCACAATTTCTCTATTTGTTTACAATAACAATTAATCAATACCATAATCATTGATTGCATCGTCATATTTCCCTCAGCTCAGCTGTTCACATTCATATGAATTTGAGACATAAATTAAATATCAACAAAAAATCAGTTAATGAACGGGTTATCGAACACTGAATTTCATTAATTATAATTAAATTTTCTGATTATGATATAAAAGTGATTTGTTATGCATAAAATGGTTATGCAATAGTAGTATTTTAACTTATTAAATTTTATTTCATTTATTTAATTAAACAATCATAATAATTATAACTGTTTAGCAAAGAAATCGAAATTTTTCGTGTTTTGATTAAATACTTAACAATTGATGAATGGATACACAAACGAGAATGCCACTTTTTAAGATTCTTTATATACACGTAGTAATCGGCTTATGCAAATAAATTTTGTCTAAATCGATGTTGATTAATTTAAATGTGTCCGCTAAATATATATATGAAAAAGTATTTATCAACAAGTAAATGTTTGTGAGAAAGAAATTTTGTTTTATCCGAAAAATAATCTTTCATACTTCTTACGTCTTTTATCTTCTTACGAACAATTTTAACTGATTCGAACCTTAAGTTTGAGAAGCCCTTACCTTTAATTAAAAAGGCTTTCTTCTCACATTTGTTTTTTTATATTTAAGTAATAAATCAAATTTAAGGAACGAAATTTCCTGTACATATGGGTGTAGAAAAAATTTTGCTGTTATGTTGATTCTACCAAGAAAAACTAACTTGATTTACCATGACAGTTTGTATGTGAAAACTGTCGCATATTTTGCACAAATAAAAAAAAAACCGTTTCATATGCTTTTAAGTGTTCCGCAAATTTAAATTAAGTCACTGAATGGCCTTTGTTTTTGCTGACTGATAAAAAGGTTTTTGTTCTACAGCGCATTCCAAATGAGGGGATTACATTTGTTGACTATGCTATCAACAGCAAGCCATTTATAGACACTGGTCGGCATAATTATTTTGACAAAAAAAAAAACTCAACATATTTTAGACTCTTATACGACATACATTTACATGTCAAGATAAACAGCGTGATACATAGTAAGTTTTCTAGATGGTTTAACGATTCAAATTTATTTTGATTACTTGGAGTGGCTAAGCTAAAAGAAATAAAAATTAAATACCCTACACTGCATTTCAAGTATCGCCATTCGAAACTCTTTCTTATATGGGAGGTGCCACGCTCTTTTGACTGAATTTACTTAGGTTTTGCTCAGCTTTTGCACTAACTATTCCAAGTATCTGGGCGAAAACTGGTTTCGTTATATTGAAAAACGTCTTCAGTACAGCCTTTTGAAACTTTCGGTCATATGGGAGGTGCCACGCCCTCTTCTCCGAGTTTACTTAGTTTTTGCTTAGAGCTTCCATTTACTGTCCTTAGTGTATATCCAATTGGTATATGTTTAAATTTTTTTGTCAAAATAATTATGCCAACTAGTGTAAATGCTTAACTCATTTGAAATTGCCTATGCTTTTTAGTCGCTGTATGTTAAACGTTTTTATCTGCGGTGACGCCAGCCTTACTCTGACAATGCGTATTACATTTGTTTCATTCAGTAACGTACAGGTTTCTTCAAAAGAATTTCACATATAATTTGTTTGTTTATTTCTTTTGCTCGTAATCTTTGTATAAATAATACTAAATTCCGTTATAAGAGGTTGTTGCCGCACAACGACATACGAATATGAAAGCGAAAGAAAGCAAAATGTAAAAACTCCTACACCTTAATATACATACATATGTATAAGTATGTATTAAGACAAAAGTATACTTTGAAATCTTTAAAACTAGCATCTTATAACATCGATTGTAAAGCCCGAAAAAATGATTCAAGTTGTAGATTAGGACACTTTTCCTTTTTGAAATTTTTAACCTTCCTCTTATGTCATGTGACCTGAATCGGAAAACACTGGGGGTACTATATTCTCGAAACTTTTCGAGCAGCCCTCGGAATACAGAAAAAAAATTTGAATGAGATCTCGATAACTTTTTTTTACTAATTTAGGATCGCTGATATCGAATCTGGTTACCAATTTTCTCTATCAGATCTTTGATCGGAATAATCCATCCTTTAAAGTGGAAGGAGAGTAGTTAATTTGTTTCAACGGCACTGAATAGCCCTAATCTTCCTCCTTCAAAAATACGTTGAACTTTTCCAATTGAATCATTACTTTCCGAGATATCATCCATTGAAGCAAGGGTGTCAGCGTTTTCAAATCACTGAGCCAAGCGCATGCAGCGCAGTCAGCGCAAAATTTTACTTTTACAATAACTCCAAATTCGAATTTACAACAACAATAATATTACACAAAAAGTAGGGTATTCACGCGTTGATGCGCAATGCTCTTGCGTCGTTGCGGCTGTGCTGTTTGCGAAAGTTTGACATTTGTAAAACAAAAAACACATTGCTGAAAATTTCGTACTACTTCTGCAATTTCTCAAGATGGAAATATTCTCATTGAACGTTCAGGCTTTAGTGCGTAAAAGACTTGCATTTTCGCAACTGCGCATCAACGCATTAATACCCATATTGTTTGTTGTTCTTGTTTTTGATGCGACGTAGTCGTTGTTGTTTTATGTTGGTTCGAGTTCGATTTGTGTACGCAAAAAAAGCAACAAAAACGCTAAATTTTGACGAGCGTGAAAAAAAAAACAACAAAAGTTATTTCTGTGATTGTTGTACAGAAATATTGATGTTGTTGGTCGAGCCAAAATTGGCTCACTTTTGTTCTACGCTGACACCCTTGGTATAAACAAGACTTTATTGCATTAATATACAACCCATGTATACTAAAACGATCTCAATTTTTTTCTTTTCAGATCCTCGCTTCGTTATTTATTATGACATTAAACACACACATTGCGAGGGCGGCACTTTGGCCCTCAAGTTATAGCAATGATGCACAACAGCAATGCAGTGGTGGAGCTGGCTTAAAATATTTAACCGGAGATGCATTAACAGACTCATTAGACTGTCTTGGGCCAAATAATACACCATACCCAAGGTATTTGACTCGAAATATTTAGTATTTAGTGTTTTTAAATCATTTGTGCTGCGCAAATAAATTGGAAAAATAATATTGCATACTTTAAAGGGCATCTATTACAGCCATACATATCTAAATTGGAGCGTTAGCGTTACTTAACCGTCTCTGTTTTGTTATGCTCCATATAAATTGTATGGACATGAAACAGACAGAGATGGTTAAATTGCGCTGACACTCAAATAATGCTCCAATTTAAGTATGGTAGTAGTTCAAAAGAATAAAAATAAATAATTCAAAAATTTTGTACTCCTGATATTCTGAAAGGCACTTCAGGGTATGTTAGCATAGAAAAATGGGCGGTGCCACCCTCCTAAAAACAAAATTCGACATAACTCAGAAACTGATTGACGCATAGGAATGAAATTTGGCACATATATAAATAAAAGGCGCTTAGCCAAATAACATACATTGGAAAAATAGGCGGTACCACACCCCTAAAACAAAACTTGACATATCTCAGAAACTGATTGACGCATCAGGATGAAATTTGGCACATATGTAAAGGGCACTAAGCCAAATCACATTCATTAGAAAAATGGGCGGTGCCATGCACCTCTAAGGCGGGATTGGTGGTATCTCAGTGATCGTTCGTAACGCTCACCGAGCAATGGCTAGTATTATACATAAATGAAATTGATGAAATCCACGCAATAATGATAATGAAGAAGATTGACAACAAACAATGTCACAATGATAATTAGAGCAAATGTTATTCTAAACATAAGCGGAAGCATAAATTAATAAACGTACGATTTATAAGATTATACTAATGCCCTAATTCTCTATCTCGAAAACTCTCACTTTTCGACTGAAAAGTGACTAGAAATCAAAAAGCTCAATATTTTGTATTCACTAAAACGAAAAACGACAACAAAGTGAGAGCGATTGAATATTTTATATTCGAAAGTGAGCGAATGAGTTATTTTATATTCGAAATGGTTGTGATATTTGATTTTTATTTTTATATTGAAAAAATTGTATTTCTGTAAAACGAAAACAAACGAATTACAGTCAAGTTTGTCACTTGAAATTTTCTGTCGTTTAAAAATCGATTGCAAGTTCTTTTTTTGAATTTATTGGTTGTGATGGACTTTGTTATTTTTTTTGACGAAGGATTAATAACGGAATTTTAAGCGCGTAAGTACGTAGATAAATACCACGACTTTCATCATAAGGCAAAATAAAGTTAGCGTTGCAAATTTATTTATTGCAGCATTGTAAAGAATTTTCGCGTAAGTAAAGAAGTCTTAAAATATATTTTCGAAGAACTGTCCCCAAAAATGAAGATCTGTCACAGAAAAACAGGAACACCAAATGTAATTAAACTGGCTTGCTTTTTGAGGTTCCTTGGTTGTGGTTTTCTTTTGATTTCCAAAACACAATTTTTTTCTAGATTTGTGACCATAATTTGTCTATCAAATATGTCGACGTAAGAAATCCGTGCTCAAACTACGATTAATTTATTTAAAAAGGCAGTCATATTCTATCTGTAATATGCAAAATATATTTTCTTCAAAATCATTTAGCAAAAAAAACTGGATTTTATCAAGAACTCTATTTTTCATCCATTTTTAGTCATGCGCCATTCAGATACATCCCATAAGCCGACTCAGGATTTTTGGCAATTTTTTACGATCTCTTATTAAAGTGCAGAAGATAAATAGTTTTGGGTACTTAAAAAATATCATGTGGCTGTGTAATCTTTGTGAGATTTAGAAAACCATATTTAAAATAAAAACATTCAAAATGCACAGATTATAAATTGTAATTTTTCATCTTTATATGCATCACACTCCACCTTATGGATTATATTTTAGAAATTTTGGTCAATTTTGAACTGCTTTAACGTACTTGCATAGTAATTTTTATTTTTCAGGAGATTCTGGTAGCAATTGCCACCATATTTACAAACACCGTTCAGAAATCCACAGTGACCTTTAAAAGACAAATTAAACGAGCAATTTTGTAAAGCAATGTAATTTAACGCTATTTTGGAGTCCTCGAAAATGGATTTCGATGCATTTTTACCGAGAGAGGACTGCATTACTCTCCTATGGTAGTAACTAAAATTATAAATGTTTTTTGTGCTTAACATAACGCTTGTATACATTATAAAAACGAGATGCCGCCTTTAGAAGAACTTGATAGCAATGATATTGTAAGTAAAGTTGAAAGACCCCCAATTTAAAACACTTCAACAGCTACAACTTTAAGGAGAAGAATAGCAGAAACTTTTGTGAAATCCGTTTTTTTTTTTTATTATCTTTTTCAAACCAAATTTCAAAACCAATATCCAAATAGAACTGCCATTTGAAAATTAATTTCTTTTTTCAATTGAAAATATTCAGTAATAAGTTCGAAATATCATAAAAAATAGAGTTGGCATTTCTCAAAAATGTATTGTCTTTGCTTATTCGAAAACAAAGCCACAAACCAAATGAGTGTTGACGAAAAACTCAATTCGATTTACAGAAAATATTTTTTAAACGAAAATGACTGAAAACGAATTTCAGTCACTCACACTTTTCGAGATAGAGAATTAGGACATAAGTACTATTTTTTTTTTATTAATTTTTTTCATAATTTTTATTAATTCTTTTTACTCAAAGTGCTGCTGTCGCGCGAACGTTTACAAATTGGAACGGAAGTTCAAGACGTGGACGCCAGAGTAAATTACCGTCAACACTTGATCCAGCCGTTACGACAAGCGCTTTATTGAGAGCATATCATGAAGTCAATAATGAGGATAACGGAAGTAGTCGATTTGGTATGATGCTCTCTAAGAGAGAAAATAAATGTTTCTTTTTTCTAACAATCCTACAAACTAACATATATGTACGTTTGTCTTTTTAGCACGTTCTTTAAAAAATGATCAATTAAGTCAGTGTAGAGGAACACCAGCTCGTTTATGCAAAACACGCTATAACACAACAGCACCAATGTATGGTGTTAGTTTGACATCTGGTCAACCCGTGACAATTGTACAAAAATTTCCAGACTTACTGCAGCAAGTAGTTTTCGAAGTTTGTGAGTAAGTAGAAGAGTGCAAGATAGTTGTGCAATTTTCACCACGAGTCTTTTGAAATTCTATTACCTTTAATCAAGTTCCATAGTTCCATGAAGTTAAATTTTATTCATGGCAAATTTTAATTTTTAAAATATATTTTTTTTTTTTTCTAGGTCATCCGAGTGTGACGTTGTACGTGGTGAATGCACTCAAACTTATGTACCCTACTTATTCCTCGTAATTCCTTTGGGTCCTGTTACTCTGACTGGACAGGATTATGTTCTTGTTGAAAGTGGATGTGTATGTAAACCAAAATACTCGACGGGAGCTGCACAAGAACCCAACATGATTCCATAGTTTAATAGCAACTTTGAAAAACAGAACTGATATATCTTTACGTAAACGAAATTGATTTTCCCAGTGTGCACATAACGCAACGAATGAATGTACTCGTACAGTCAAGCTTCGATCATATGAATCACCATTATTTACAAACAAAATTGGACTAATCAGACTTTGGTTTTTTCGAATTGATCATCAAAACTCGAATTATTAAAATTTAAGCTATTAAAGTTGGAGCTATCGAAGTTTTGCTGTATTTAACTTTTGAGCATAGAAAATAATGAATCCTATAATAAGCTACTGAGATTTGGCCGTGTCCGTTGTAAAAAATTAAAATACATTAATATGTACATGCATTTCTGCATGATTAAGTTATTTATCGATGGCCGAAACTGTTCTACTTATTTATTTTAAGCTTAACAGAAGGAATAAATACTTATGTATTTACTTATGTATCATCAACAAATTATTTATTTAAAGAAAAATGGTAAATTAAACGTACTCGTATTAGTATAGAAAAACTCTAGTTTCATAAAAGCGTAACAATTAAAATACACAAAACTAAATTAATATTAAAAAAAAACAATGTACTGCATTTATTTCAAATAAATTAGTCGAAAATCCTTTTTTTAGTTTTACTTAAGCTGCGTCCGTGTGAACAGTTAAAGCGGGTACGGACTATCGATCGAGTTCGTCAGTTTTGCTCAAATATCTCTTGCTTGTGTATGTGGCCGCTATTTTCCCACCGCGTTCCTACAAATAGTGCTATCGCTCGACAATTTGGTCTCTCGTGTGTCCAGGCTCTAAATGAGTTTCACGTTAACAACGTATACTGCAATGAAATTGAAATTATAACTGCTTGGAGTTTTGTCTGTAAAAATAATATATATTAGTCGAAATGCCCTATAATGGATTTTTTTCTGATTTGAGGAAATTTCAGAAAAAAAATTTTCATGCTCTTTGCATTTTGTTCTATTACAATTTAAGAAACAAAATTAGGTGGCATCCTGTTTTCGAACAATTCTTACTAACACTTACACCATGATATAATGACATGTGTCAAATAACTTAACGAGCAATTTTTTAATGTTATAATTTCAATAATTGGCCAATTGGCGTAGTCTGCAATATTAGCTGTGTCTTAGATGGCAGCTTGTTAACACAGAGTTAACGCTGTTCTTCTAAAACGAGTTTGTGTGCTACGTCTTTCTTCTTATTTTGTTTAACTTCATTCTGCTTTTCGTTTCCGCACCACTTATCCCCGCTTGCCAAAACAATCGGTAAAAATGTGGTGCCACTATGTAAAATCCCATTAAACACAGCTAATGACAGCTAATATTTAGTGTAGTATGGCAACATCAAAAGTATACTTTGTGCTTAATAGTGCAAACTCACAAGAAAGGCACGGGCACGTGGGGCACGTCAAATTTGTAGACAAACGGAGGGAAAGGAAAGCACCACTTCCCACAGCTTGCCTAGAAATTTGACGTGCCCGTCGTGTGAGTTCGCACATAATGAAACACGCAAATTTATCTGTGTTAAATTAAGCACTCTAGTTGATGCTTTCCCGTACGTTTCTCAGAAAGTGCTTAATTAAACACTCAAAACTGTCGTCTAAGGCACAGCTATTATTGTGGATTTCTAAACTTCTTTTTTTTTTTTGTCAAAGTTCAGGGGTGTCACTAGGTCGAAAATCGCCAAAACCGGTAGATTTTTCAATCACAGATTTAAATTAAATCCCATCAGAAATAGATTAATTATTGTATAGTAAATCATGGGATAAACGCCCAGACTAAGTCCAGAAACTGCTTTCATTCACCTCCTAAATCTGCGGTGGAAACAGGCTTTAAGATAAATAGTTCTTTATAAAATACATATTTAACTAAATTTTATAAATAAAATAGGATGTTTTGTTAAATGTCTATGATTGATAAACTTCAGTTTCTTTACAAATTTGCGTCTTTGCGTTAAAAAATTGCATTACTTTAAACAAAATTTTTTGAACGCTAACGACCTTTTTTTAGAGGGTTTTCGGAGCGCATTTGAGGGGAACACTTTTTTGATGTGGTCAACACTGATCGCACCACACTTAGTAATAATAATTCATATCCTTTCATTTCATATGCCATTTGAGCCTAAACTTCCTTCATCAATACATTTTTATGGAAAACAAAAAAAAAAAATCTTTTGGTTTCATAAAGACCATTTTAATTTTAAAGCAAATTGTGAGTAGGAACGCAACTAAATCCTGCAAAAAATAAAAATTTACCGAACACAACCACGAAAGAAACAAGAGATTATTGTATCCCTCCTTCTCTTTCTTTTTTCGCAGTTCAACTTACGTTCTTTTTAACGAAACGCCGTCGTGCAGTTAACCAGTGTTGTCAACTTTGTGCTTTTTTGAAATTATTACCCTAAAATTTTTGGTCTTGTATTTTAATTTTTTGGTATTTTCCGGCCTGTTCCGTAATCCGTGTAATTTCAATTACTTTTAATTTCGAAGACTTGTCGATTACTTTTTATTTCCGATGGGAATGTGAAGCCTATTCAACGACTGTTCAAGACGTTTTACTTTTCACAGTAGAAACGTAAACTTTTTAGCTGTCAGTTAAGAAATACACACAAGTAAACACGATTTATGAATCAAAATGCTTTTTATTAAATTTATTAACTTTAATTGAGTTTCACGTTAACAACGGCTGCTGCAATGCACTTGAAATTATAACTGCTCGCAATTTTGTATGTCAAAATAATGTATTAGGCGAGATGCCCAATTATGGGGATTCCTCTGATTTGAGGGAATTTCAGAAAGTTTTTTTTCATACTTTGTGCATTTTATTGGGTTAATTGGATTTTCTATTACAATTTAAGAAATAAAATCAGGTGGCATATTGTTTCCGAACTATTCTTACTAACACCATGATATAATGAAATGTCAAATAATTCACACAAACACTGACTTCGAAAATGCCAAAACGCCGACTTTTTACTTGTCATCGGAAAAAATATTTTTTAGTTGGAGTTTTTTATTTTATCAGTATTTACAATATTACATCTGTAATAAAAATTAGAATTACTCGATTAAAAAGGGAAAAACTCTGGAGCTTATACGTGTGTATTTTTTTTCCATTTGATCAATAAAACAGCTTTAAAACAGCAAAATTAATTGAAAAGTCGTAGCATAATGCCGACTTTTCAAAAAGTTTTGCATTCCACTTTATACCCACTTTCACGTGAAAGTGGAATTGGGAACAGGGCGTTTATCCTAGTTTTTTATTCTTGAAGATACTGTTTTGCCCTTTGAATAAAAATTTATAAAATACTGATGTAAATATGCCTTTAATTTGTTTAAAAAATTACACATTCACTTGCAAAAATGAAAAAAAAAAAAACGGCTATGTCCTGGAGGCAGGCATGAGCCTAATTTTTTGACATATACCAGACCGACCTGATACTACCATGTTATTATACATGCATAATTTTTTTTGCTATAAAAAATGCAATATATTGATTAAGCCAAATCAATGCTATTCAAAAGATGAAAAAATAAACATTATACATTGAGTGATTATTTGAGTTTTTTGGTTGAAGCTTATAAAACTTTTTGTTTGACTTGATTTGGCTAACTCTATTGTTATTCTCCACATTTTAACATTATTTTGCATATTTTTACCTAAGAACGGAACTGTTTCCAATATTCGTGTGATTTACGGATCTTTGCGGACCTTTAATTTTCAGGCTTTTGTGGTTAAGCCTGGGCCCGCAGGCAGCCCGCACGAAACTCGATTTCGAGGCCCGAGTCTGTCGTCGAAGAATAAAGGCCCGCGGGTCACTGTGCGCACCTACTTACTAGCAACCATATCGTTGCCATATCCATGTGATGAAGTGGAAATCAAATATATTAAGTTAAAAATAAGAAATATGTTTTTATTACTCTACGTATGAATTACCGGATGAAATAAGCTTTAAAATAAAGAGCCTGGACGCATAACAGAAATAAAAATAATACATAAAAACCGTTTTGTGGTCGAAGGAATATGGAAGTAATTAAAATACATAGTTCAATAAATTCGTTTGTTATCGAAAGCCAAAAAAGTGTTTTTATGATCTTAACTTATAATTATAAGTACCTGGAGACCGATCCCTGCTCGGTCAACAATCTAATCTTATTATTTTAGTCGATGATTTTATTCATAGCTATTTTTTGTTATGAAACTTGTATCTTTTTACTTCTAACGGTCATGCTTTCAAAATGATAAGTAAGCCGATGAGAATAATAATAAGAAAAAACTCGGAATGCATCGAATGGTATAGAAAAATATCAAAAACTAAAATTTTTTATGGTGAAATAGAATGCCCTTAAATAAATAAATGGGACATCTCACGCACCCAAAATATTTCGGATTTTGTATGGTGGCTAAAATATCTTATTTTCAAAGGATCATAACTCGGAAAATAAGAATCCTATTAGAAAAATTTGGATAAGGAAGAGTATAACTATTCGATGCTATTAATATAAAAAAATTTTGCCTTTTCTTGTAGTTACGCTGTAAGACTGAACACAGCGTTTTCTTCAACTTCAAGCAAGGATATTTCAAAATCCTGCAGGTATAATGAAAGTTCTACTCATGAAGATGGATTCAGCGTCAAAAATACATAAGACTGCATATAAGAATTAAACAGTTCATTCCATTTTTCTTGTGCCTGAGTTATTAACCAAAATTTTTATTTTAATAAAAAAATAGGAGGGGCATAGCCTTCTTTTTGTTATGCTTTAGATACTCTTGATCCAGATCCGCATACCAAATTTCATCAAAGTTTGTTGTACCGTTTGCGAGAAATAGCATTTAATGTGTTTTACTTGTATGGGAGGTTCCACGTGCACTTTCGATATTTTGCCTACATTCAGGTCGTAGGTGCCTAATAGGAAGTAGGCTCCACACAGTTAATTTTAGAAAGTTTGCTTTAGTAGTTTTCTTTTTATAGCGCACTATATTTTTGTGAGCGGTGCCACGCCCTTCAACGAGTTTTCATAATATAACGGCATATCACATATTAATACTTGTTTGCAGACGTAACAGCTCCCAAATTTTCATCAAAATTGTCGGAGTCGTTTTCGAGTAATATTGAATCAAAATTTTCAAGGGTTAAAAAGTGAGCGTGGCACTTATTCGATTCCGCCCACTTTTCGTTTGTTACAAGGTATTATTAAGCAGTATCTACATACCAAATTTCGTTAAAATACCTTGTAAAATTTGCGAGAAATAGCATTTAACGTATTTTGCTTGTATGGGAGGTTCCACGCGCAACGGCGATATTTTGCTCACTTTCAGTTCAGAGATGCTTTATAGCAAGTAGGCTCCCCACAGTTAATTTTAGAATGATTACTTCATTAGTTTTCTTTTTATACCGTATTATATTTTTGTGGGCGGTGCCACGCTCTTCAACGAGTTTTCCCAATATAACGGCATATCACATATTAATACTTCTTTGCAGAGGTAACATCTCCTAAATTTTCATCGAAATTGTTGGAGTCGTTTTCGAGTAATATTGAATCAAAATTTTCAAGGGCTGAAAAGTGGGCGTGACACTTCTTCGATCCCGCCCACTTTTTGTCTGTTACAAGGTATTATTAAGCCATACCCGCTCACCAAATTTCATTTAAATACCTTGTATGGTTTGCGAGTTATGACCATATCAAATTTAAAATTTAATGTGATGCCATAGTACATAGATACATAAGTACATACAATTTTATCTCGTATAAGTAGAGAAGATATGATTGTATATTAAATTGTCTATTTTATAAAAGATTATTTTTCGCTTGTTGTTGAAAAAAAAAAAACGGTTTTAAAATGTTGGAGTTGACAACACTGACAGTAAACGTCTTCGTTCTTTTTTAACGAAAAGTGAGATAGAAATAAGAAACGATAGTTATCTCTGTTGTTAGATATTATTTTTTTTTTTCCTTTCTATGTACCTCTCTTTCCGACGCGGAATCCATTTTGCACTTTTTCAGCCGCATGAAAACTCGCCGATATTGAAAAGAAATAAGGAATTCTCACAAGAAACTACAAAAAAGCTAATTATAAATTAAGTTACACTACAGAAATTTGTTTATAGACCGATTGAACCAGTTTTGTATAACAATTGTTGTTTTTATGATTCGCTAAAAAGTGTGGTTTTGTGTAAATTTTTGCTTTTCGTTTTTCTGGGGTATATTCGAAAATGTTATCGGAAAACTAAGATACAGCGGGTTGGTTGAAGTCGTAAGCAAAGAAACCACACCGTGCCGCCTATCTTTGCTGTGCACCGCCGCGCAATTTAGGACTAGAAAATAATAATTAAGAAATATATTTGTGGAATAATTTGCAAAAATTAATGTTTTAATCGGCTAAGAACAAAGTGAAATCTATTTAATAAAATAATTTCATAACTTCTTCGCAGGGAATGGAAGCGAAAAATCTGAGCTGAATTTCCATAGAAACTTGTCTGAAACTGGAGTTGTAGTTGCTTGAAGAATTCAATTTAATTGATTTGTGTTTGTTTTGTGACCACAAACTAATAAAAAATAAAGTTGCAAAAATGATGTTCACGGTAAGTTAAAAAAAAAACATTTACAACTATAATGTTAATGAAACATAACCTAAATATTTATATTCATATGTGTATAGTGTAAAATTTTGTATATCCATTAATTTATTTATCAAGACTTGGTCTAAATTTATTTATTTATTTATTTAATAAGATAAATGTCTTTTTAAGTTTACTAAAACTAAACCTTATAAATTAAAGTGTTGAACACTTATAACAAAAATAAAAGCTAGATAAAAATTCTCAAAGCTAGATCTGATAAAGCAAAATGCTGAAATGCAAATTGAGACTAGATTTTAAGTAACCAATGTCTGACTAAACTAATATAACACTAAATGCTTCTTTTAAATATAGAATATAATTTATCACTCAGAGGAAACATTATGGATTTTCAATATAAGACTATTAATTATTCCTAAATTTCTTGGTTGGCCCTATGCTCCTCCTAGGAGTTAAAGGAGAATACATACATACATACAAATTTCTTGATAAAATTGTTAAGCTCCTTTTTGCTGAAGTACGTAGTATATTGCTTTCCAACAGCATGGTTTTTTTACAGGTAGATCCACTGCTTTTAATTTAACTATTTTTATAATTGAGGGGGTTAGAAGCAAAGGGGTACAAGTAACAATTTATAAAAAATTGAGTTAAGCGCGGGAATATATAGAGCGAGCATTAATCTATTTGGGAAAAAAGTAATAATTTAACTTTTTAGGTCCTAAGCCTCTGTAGAGCACGATTCAGAAAAGCCAGTCAACACAATTGCAGTTTTGTTTAGAAGCAAAGGATTACAAGTGCAGTAGGTTTTCAGTAAAGTATTAATAACTTTTTACTGGTGATGCCCATGCAATTTTTGAAAAATACGTTGGATAGAGGATACTTCACAGGTTCTAAAACAAGTTAAGTTTTAATATTTAACCTACACTGGAATTTACTAAATACTTTACTTTAACTGTATTTTACACAAAATTTAGTTTTTGTCACTTGTACCCCTTTGCTCCTAATCCCCTCAATTTTGCTGTTGAAAGAAAAAAAAAAAAAATAGCGTAAAATATCCAGTTTTGTTGATTAAACTTGAAAAATTAGGTACTCGCAATTTTTAAAATGGATTCACTCATATCTTTCCGATAGAACACTAGCTGTCAAGACTGGTGGAAATTGTTCCGAACCCATTAAGATTACATCCGGTGTACCACAGGGCAGTCATCTAGGTCCTTTACTCTAATGTATTCATTAATGATGTTACTCGGTTCAGCAAGTGCCTTCTATACATGCTGATGATTTTAAAGATCTTTCTCGAAGCTAAAGATTGTACGGACTGTATGAAACTTCAGTATGATATTTCATCTCTATAGCAATTAACCAGCTAAACCTTAATGTTGAAAAGTGCAATGTTCTGACTTTTACTCGAAACGTAACTCCTATTGTTTATGAGTACCTGATGGGAAAACATTTGTGCATCGACTGAAGTGCTACGAATTCAACCTAATGCACACCACCAAAATCGTTAAGCACGGTGGAGGTTGTGTCATGGTATGGCGCGCATTTTCTTGGCATGAAGCGGGAGGACCATTAGTCAAAATTGATGGCAAATTAGATCAATTCGGTTCGGATACTTACGCATAGTACGGAATGGAGACACTTTTATTTGATTTCATGCCAGTTAATTTGGCCTTTATGCAGAGAAATTATCCAAAGCATTCAGTTAAATTAGTGAACCTAGTTCGTTTGATGAAAAAAGTGAAATGAGAACAAAATGTATTGAATTAAATTGGTGTCATTACACTAGCTAGCGGGCTTAAAAATCGATATGTTGGACTGGCCAGCTCAAAGTCCTAATCCAAACCCAATAGAGAATTATGTGAAAAAATATTATTGGCCAGAAAAACTATACAAATTTGGAAGAACTTTGGGCAGGAATTCAAGAAGTCCATTCCAAAGAGTAGATGCCAAAAACTTGTATAAAGCTTGCATCCTAGGTGTCATGAAACAATCAAAAATCGTGGCCACACAACAAAATACTAATGTTGTAAGTAATTACAAGTTGTTTTAAGCAGGTTATTCAATTTGGTTGCTTTCCTTTTTCACAGGACTTCACAAGTGTACTATCTCTGTTTCCAGGTTTTCCTGCATCTTCAAAAGTTTAAATAACTTTAAAAGTGATGGACAATTTTTTTAGGTTGTTATTTTTTTCTAAGCCTTTGAATTCCAAGTAAATTTTTCACTTTATTAACCCCTACATATTCATTCAACATATTAAACAAAATACATTTTTTTTTTTTTTTTTTTTAAATAAACTCAATCGTGCTATTTCTTTTTCCATAGCTGTATAAGTATAGCGCTTGTGATAGTTTTGTCAGGGTAAGTCAATTTAAAGACCTTGGTTTGATACACATTTGGAATATCTTGTCACAAAAGCGAACTTCCAATTTGGGTTTGGATATTTTGATCCCTTAACACATAGGACTATATTTTGTAGCCTGGAAAGATCTCTACTAGAGTGAGTATACGTCGGTTATATGGGACTCATTTTACGAGTTGTCGATGACCCGGATTGAAAATATACAAAAACGCTTCACAAGTTTTGCTTTAAGAAGACTGTACACTTGTGAAACTATGCCTATTTATTGAGTGTATTTTCTGTCAGTTAGGCTTCAGTAGTTTATCTGATAAGCGAATCTTTAATGATATCATGTTTATTAAAGATATAATTGATGGCAAGTTTTATTCTTCTGAATTACAAGCATTAATTCCATTCAACGTTCCGGCAACGTAATGTGAGGGAGTCAAATTTATTCTATACTCCTTACCATAGAACTAATTATGGTTCCAATGAGCCTCATTATCGATACCTTTCAAATTGCAATACATTCTCAAATCAAATAGAGTTTAGCATAGATTGAACTTTTTTCATTAAACGCCTTAAGGATATTACTATTTACTCTTTAAGTTTTAAATTAAGAAACTTTGTTAATATAGTTATTAAGTATTGTTTTTGTAGTCTGTAAGGGTCTTAGCCCAGAAGATGAAAAAAATAAATCATATGAATTGCATTTCAATGATCATTGTATTACATATTTTCGTAACACCACAAAGCATTTCCACTTAGCTAGTTGCATTTAGTAAATATTTTAATGTTGAGAAACAGTCCTGTGGCAGATACAATTTATTTGAATCTGATTCCTTCATATTCCTTAGCGATTAGTTGCATTCGTATCGGTGGTATTATATTTTCGTTGTTAATATTGAAAAATTGGCATTTAATTTTACGTGTGCACATTAACATGAAAATATCTTTCTAATGTTGTATAATTTAAAGTCGTGCTCCATTTCTAACATAGTAAAAAAGGTTGGACAAATGTCTTGCGTATTAATATATAGATTTAAAATTTACAAAATTCTACATCTCAATGTTTATATGTTTACTTCCTTTCCACAATTTAGGGCACTAATCAACAGCAGGATACTCGTTTTAGCGATAAGGAGAAGAAATTAATGAAACAGATGAAGTTTGGTGACTGTCTTAATAAACGCGTTGACATGTCCAAAGTGAAATTGGATGTGCTTCGGCCATGGATTAGTAAGAAGATCACTGATATTCTGCATATTGAAGACGATGTTGTGGTTGAATTTGTGTACAATCAGTTAGAAGAGGAAAAATATCCCTGTCCGAAAAAAATGCAAATTAATATGACTGGTTTTTTGAATGGACGAAATGCACGACAATTTATGGGCGAACTCTGGGCTTTATTGCTGTCTGCACAGGAAAGTGAAAGTGGTATACCCGCGGAGTTTATTCAACAGAAAAAGGATGAAATATTAAAACGTGAAGAGGAGCAACGGCAGGAACAGCAGCAATCAAAACGCGATCGCTCACGATCGCGGGATAGTGATCGTGACAAAGAACGTGGTGGTGGAGGTCGTCGGGGAGGTGGTGGAAGAGATCGTTCGAAGGAACGTTCGACGCACCGTGATCTTCCATCGGGCACGTTAAGTGCTGCAGAACAGGTTAGGTCTCAATTATCAGCTAAATCTAGGTCGAAATCGGTTGAAGAAAATAATTTAGTTAAAAATAATGTAACAGCTAAAACCGTCTCAACAACAGAAGGTGCAAGTTCTAGGCCTAGAACTCGTTCGAAGTCACCCAACCCAAAGTCAGCAGCAGCTGCTGAAAGTTCAACAGCTAAGTCGAGAAATCGATCACGATCCCGTGAACGCAGACGCTCTCGTGATCGCTCTTCTCCTGCACGTGCTTCTTCACGGGAACGTAATTCACCACAGCGTCGCAGGAATTCATCGCGGGATCGAAGGCGTTCATCTCGTTCGCCTAAGCGTCGTTCACCAGATCGTAGACGTAGAAGTCGATCTCGTGATCGCGGCGGACGCCAGCGTCAATCAAGCTATCGTAGATCACGTTCCAAATCACCACGTAATCGTCGAGGAAATTCAAAACCCATAGCTCGTCGATCAGTTGATAAAAAGTCGAGATCAAAATCTAAGTCTCCAGAGAATCGGAAACAATCTCCAAAGTCAGAAACTGTTTCTAGAAAATATTCTCCCTCACCAACATCATCAGCTAAGCCCGGATTAAATGGGATTGATAAAGCTGGATCTGAAAAGAAGTTGAGAAAAAGTCCAGAGAAACCTACTGCTTCAACAGCTGCTGCACCTAAGAAAGTTGAGAAAGCTGCAAGTCGTTCTCGAAGTAGGAGCAGACGCCTAAGTGTTTCTCCTGAGCGAAAACCATTGCGGGCAAAATCTCGGTCCCGATCCCGCACTCGGTATAATTAATAGATTTTATTCATAAATAAATAAATATCTTGACTAATTTGTTTTCTTACAGCTCCCCCGTAAACAAAGCCGGCCGACGTAGATCCTCTGTTCGTTCCTCAAGCCGATCTTCAGATTCGTCCCGGTCATCCCGTGGATCGTTGAAGAAGAAGAAGCCTCGAAGATCTCTCTCGAGAGAAACAAGTCTTTCTGCTTCTCCGAATAGAAGGGATGATTTTGAAATACAAAAAAACAAAAATAGTGTCCAAAAAAAGCGGCACTATCGCAACAATCGCAATTCTTCTTCTGGTAGTTCTGTCGATAGAGGAATTGATAATCGTCAAGGCGATAAACGGCGTGAGCCCTTTAGGCGGATGTCGCCACGAGGAAGATCTCCGTTTAACATGCGCAATCAGCGCTCAAGATCCCGCCGGCGATCCAGGTCAAAGAGTCGTTCCCGATCACCACGCATACGTAATCGTTCACGTTCTCCCATAAGACGATCACGATCACCTAGACGGTAAATTTTTTAAAAGGCTATGATTTGATTTTAATGTAACCAAAGTATAATTTCGTAGATTTAATCGTAGGTGGTCACCAGTATTTCATCATTTTCGTGGTGGACGTGGTAATATGAATCGTGGCCGCTTCAATCATTGGCGAAGAAGTCATAGCAGAGGTCGGGGTGGTAATCGAAATATGTCACCACGTAGGTTTTCACCGCAACGGCGATTTTCGCGAGAACGTCGATCACCACCAATGCAAATTCAGCATAGGGATAGAGAACGCAAATTTTCACCAGTACGAAGATTTTCACCCATACCGCAACAGCGACGTTCTCGAGAACGTCGTCCAAATTCCCGCGATAGACGTCCTTTATCTCGAGATAGACGACCATCATCGCCAATACGTGAGTTCTCACGCGACAGACGGTTTTCGCCACGTGAAAGACGTCGTTCTTCTCCATTAGCAGCAGACTTTGGACGCCCAAAAGATAGAAATGAAGATCGTTGGGATGCCCCTATCAGAGGGGGACCTAAACCAAAGCAACGCTCGTCTTCTGAAAGTTCTAATTGGGAAGAAGAGGAGAAAAGAAAAGCCGGCGAAAAGTCAGGTGCTAAAAATAACAGCCCAAGTAAAAATGTAAGTCCAATGAAGGGACCTGGACGGCGAGCAAGAAGTGGAAGCCGTTCTCAGGAGCGTTATAAATCCAATTCTAGTCCAGTTGCACATTCAGGAAAAGACCGTAAGAATACGGGTAAGTTAATATTATATTAAGCTTACATGGATCATTATCTTTGATTTTTTTTTTTTATATTAAAATTTCTTTCTAAAGATCGTTCTTCGGTGGAATATTGTGGACCTATTATGAAAACAATTGATTTGTCAAAAGAAGAAAAGGTGGAAAAAATCGAACCCCAGCTAAAACCTAAGTCTGACGCCATACCTGAAACAGTTTCGAAAAAACAATCCATTTCGGAACCTCCAGTTGCTGCAACTAAACGTAAAGAAGTTTCTAAGACTAGATATAGTTCAAGCTTGTCCCGGACTCCCTCTCCCTTCTTGAAACCTCATGAACGCGAAAGAGCTCAAAAAGCAACAGCTGCCGCTCCACAGAAAAAGACGTCAATTGAGAAAAAGACAGAAATTGGTATTAAATCTTCTAATAACAAAGAAAGCGAATCAAGTTCAACAGACAGTTCAGATAGTGATGATAGTGAAGAAGTAGAAAATACCAAATCTTCATCTACTAAAAATAAAATGCAGCAACGTTCTCACAAGACAAAAACTTCGTCAGATAGTGATAACGATTCCGATGCAGAAGTAAGTGACAATGGAAAAGTTTCTTCTAAAGCTAAAAATGCGTTCCGTCGTGAGAGTGCCGGAGATATAAGTAATGTTGAAGCAATCGCTAAGCATAAATCTCTATCTGGAACTAAAGAACAGTTGGATCCTTCTAAGAAATCCAAAATGGTATCTGAACATGGTGTAGTTGTGCAGCATCAGCCTACTGAAACAAAAAAATCAGCGGCACCAGTTGAACGCCGAAAGTCGGAATCAAGTGCAGAAAGTGAAGATGATCGTAAATCAAAACAAATAGCTTCTGCTCCTAGGAAGCGCACACTTTCGGTTTCTGGAATAAAAAAACAAAAACAGGATTCATCGGACTCTGATAGCGATCAAGTAGCTAAAAAGAAACGCAAGAAGAACAAAAAAACATCCAAGAAAAATTCAGATGAGAGTTCCGATTCGGAAGCCGAATCTAAAAAGAAGAAACACAAGAAACACAAAAAGCACAGCAAAAAGAGCAAAAAGCATAAGAAACATAAGAAAAAGAGCAAAAAGGCTGATACTACATCGAGCAGCGAGGACGAACCGAACGAAAGAGTGGTAAAAAACCCGACAATAGTTCGTATGATTGGTGGAGTAAATGAAGATTTGGAAAAACAATTACGTGAAAGAGCTCTAAAGTCAATGAAAAAATTAGATTGAGTTGAGGATCACAGTGAAAAATGTTTTTTTTTTTTTTAGAAAAAAATAAAAATAAAAAAATGCGTCAATAATTGGCAACCAATTGAATAATTTACACAAAGCTTATTTTAAATATAATTTACTTTAAAATAATGTAAATGTTTCTATAAAGCAGATGTTATGTTAAATAAGAAAAAATAATCCCACTTATTCATTATACCTATTTAATACTTAAATTCCACTCATATGTAATCATATTAGAAGAGGCGGACACATTTTTAACAAATCAACGACCTTGTATCATAATGAATGAATGAATTTCGCCGTTAGGTCTTTGCTAATAATTTTACTTATAAAAAAAAAATAAGTATTGTTTCTTTCTGACAAATTTTCAGCAATGAACAATAACGAATATATTCAAATTTGCATGAATATATTTAATTAAATAAAGTATCAACTTTTAAACAGTTATAGCATGATAAGTAGGTGCATACATACAACCACAACAACAAAAGAACGTACACTAATGCTGTATATGTTTATTAATTTAAAATAAAATTTAAAAAAAAATATATATAAAAGTCCTGCATTACAATTTTGGTTTGAGCATTTAATATGTGAAATGTTTTCCATTTTATCCTTGCATAAAGTTACTTAAATATGTAGTTATTTTGATGCATATTTGAAGTTATATCTGTGGCAAGAAGGAAAAACCGCTTAAGTCGACTTAAGAAAAATAGGTTTGGGCTCCATTAACGATTTGTTCTGGAAGCAATTGTACTTTCATTTTTGAGTGTTTTCTTAGTGCGTATTTAGATCTCAATAATTTCCAAAAACGATAGAGTGATTTTGCGCAGAACTATTAGAAAATTGATCTCAATTTTTGCCTAAGTCAACTTAAGCAGCTTATTTTTCCTACCACAGATATCACATATTAATCCACGTGAAAAATTTTGTTTCCGATTATAGTAATATGTATTTGATTATGTGAGGTGCAAAACCGTCAACATGTTTTCTGCAAAATACTGTTGATGTCATCTTAATAGAGTGGCCATAACTGTCCAAGGAAACATTCTAGATGAATACTCAGGCTATTTTTTGGAAAGGGGAAGAGCAGTATATGCTAGTGCACTTTATGAAATAGATCAGAAAAAATCCTATGCGTCCTTATTTTGAAAAACAGCGAAAATGTCGTTTTTTGCACTTTTAGCTTAAAATATCGCGAAATTCTAATGAATTAGAGGGATTCCGTGGCCAGCCGTGCCAGGTCCGTACGCACATCAGTTAATCCGCAAAAAAGATTCTAAAACTTTTTATCGTGTTCATCAAAAAGCCTTCTAAATGAAAACTAATTGAAATCACACGGATTTCGGAACAGGCGTGATGTTGACAGTTTTGCTTCCCACTGTCTCACTGTATTTCCTCGATCCAGATAAAAAATATTTTTACAGTGTAAAGTCTGGTTAACGATTTCGTAATCATTTTGGAAATAGCGCCCAAAACTTATTTATATGAAAGTAATTTGGGTGTTATTTCGTTTTCAAATTTTAAACAAAATAAAGCCAAAATTTTTATGATATCATTTGTATGAAAATAATTTGGGCGTTATTTCATATTTCTTTTAGTGAATTTAGCGTCACGGAGTTTATGGACAGCCCCTGAGTCGATATAGCCATGTTCGTCTGGCTGGCCGGGTGTCTGTGGAAATATTTTTCACGGGAAAACTAATCAAGATAATTCGATTAAATTGGGTACACTGCCTCCGTCATCAAAGATAGCTTGTGGGATTGAATTGATTGATTGCCCTGGCATCAAAATATTCAAAACGCAATAGTATGTAAGAGCATTATTCGCGACAACGCAACCAAAATACACATAAATACTAAGGATAGTAAGTAGAAGCTCCGGATAAAAACTAGATAAATTCGGACATGAGGGCGTTGCACCTCCCATATAAACAAAAGTTTCAAAATGCCTTACTGAATGCGTTTTTTAAGATAATCCAACCAAGTTTAACCCAGATACTAAGGATAAAAAATGTTAGTTCTGTTCTGAAACTCGGTTGACTCGGACAAGGGGGCGAGGCTCCTCCCATACACATTTAAAGCGTTATTTGAGGTAAGAAAAAAAAAAACCAAATAAAGCCCAAAATTTGCTCGAAAAAAATTTGTGTTATTTCCTTACGCTTTAAATGAACTTGAATATTTTTATGTCTATCGGAAGTTTTTGCTTGTGTGCAGAATATAACTATTTTTCATAGCTATTGAAAAATGTGGTGATCAACGACCATTCTGGTTCACAAAATTGCTTCAATTGTGTAGCAGATGTTGATATCGATATTGTGTATAGTCCAACTAAATCTATCTTTTTTGGTTGCAATTATTCTATTTGAAAGACATGAGATACTTATTAGTACCTCTTTGAAAGAACTTGAATAAATACCGTGATAAAATCCGCTTCTAAGATATCTGTATCCAAAACGGGGTCACGATTTTGTACAGATTACATACTTTCGCAGTTTACACTTTTTGATAGAAGTTGCATATGGAATTTTTGCATACTACTCGAAATACTAAAATGCTAGTAATTAAACATTCAAAATATTTAAATTGAAAAAGACACCAGCAAGAAACTTTGAGACTTGTATTGTTGTTATAACAACCACTTTTCCTAATCACTATCGATTCAATAATTATAATACCATAAACTTTTACTTTAAATCGTATTTCAATTTAACTTTATTATATAAAAAGGGAGAAAATACATTAATTTTTTAACCTTCATTTGAGGTGTCTTTAGAGGCATTGTGCCATTAGGCCACCCAAATTATCAAACTCAATTTTTTCGGTGATATTCTTAGTTTTGATTTTTTCATCTTGCGATGCAACAGTGACCAAATTGCCCTGATGCTTCCAGCCATTCTTTTTCATCCATTGTTCCAATGTGGAATCTTCGATGCTGCCCATCAATTCTTTTAGTAAATCCTTACGAATGGTCTGGAATGTGATACCGACAACATGACAGACAAATTTACGTATGGAGTCATCGAAGCCGCTAATGTGTCTGAACATACTGCGATTCACATCGGCGCGTTGCCAAAACAATGTAAAGTCAGTGCGCTCCAAAATATCTGCCAAATCTATGATGGTCTGTACTGTTTCGTCCTTCATTTGTTGAGGTAACAGCAAACATTTGGCCATCACAAAATCGGTGTGGGGCAGACTGGTCAGACACTTGAGAAGAATTGTATAGGTGATGTCAAAGTTGAGCATGTATGGATTAAATTGATACAACTTAAGTACGGCCAAGTTGGCTTCTAAGTCATATGTGTTGTTCTTTGCTTGGTCCATAACGTAGGCTTCCAGCGACTTAAGGTGATCTGGATTATAGCGTTCAATGCAGCCCAACATCTCTTGAATGGTCATAGTTTGGCCATTTTCCATTGTAATTAAATTTGACATGACTAAAATTATTTTTTTAGTTTTGCACTTAAAAATCAAGAAATCCACGAGTCGGAAAGCAACGCGAAAAGAACGAATGTCAACTTGACGTTTGATTGTCAATCATGGTTGCATACAGTATTGGTATTGTTGGCTTTTCTTACCAAATTTAGTAGTTTTTTGTTTTGTATTTAGTAGGATGGTAGGATCTTATTGTACTTAAGTTAAAATAAAATAAAAATAAAATAAAAATAAATAATGTAATTTTTACAGGTTTTGGAAAAATTTATTGGGCTATTCTGGCAACAGTATTAGAGCTGTCAAACAGCTCACCACAGTCTTCACTGCTACGAAAGAGATGTTTTGGTATTCCGGTAGCAGTTAGAAAGCTCTTTTTCGTCTTTATAAAAACGATTTTTAAGACCTGCTACCTAGGTCATGGAGTGATCTTATACCCTATTCTCACTTGCCAGGTTAACCAGATGAATGCTGATTAAGCACTAACCAAGATAGTTTTCCATATAAAAAGCTTTTCGATTTGTATGGAAAAGATTAGCTAGTTTTTAAATAATTAGATAATTTAACCCAAAAAATCGGCAGGTGGCATCTCCAAATTCAAAAAATCCCAGGAAAATTAGGAAATTTCTCTTTTTTCTGACAAATGGAAAATGTAAACAAATAAAAAAATAAAATGCAAATTAAAGCTAAAATCAAAAATGTGCTCGTCTCAATTGTTTTAAAAAAAATTTGAATAACGAAATATATAAAAATATATTTGAAAAAAGTGAAAATAGTGTCGTGATTTGGTAAACGCCAAAAAAGTGTCATTGACTCATCCAGATAAAAGGTGTGAACGTGGTTCTGTGATTATCAAGATTTTCTGATTTTAGGCTGATTAACCAGCCAAGTGAGAATAGGGTATTAGAGATCATAGACCACTACGCTTTTGTGTGGGGAATTTATGAGGTTTTTCTACAAGAGTATTTCGCCAGAATACCGTAACTGTCATACCTAAATTGGAGCGTCAGCGTTATTTTACTGTCAAAAATTTCTCATGTACATACAATTTATATGGCGCATACCGAAATTGCCAACGCTTAACGCTCAGCTATTCGAATTTCCAATTTTGACGAAGCGTTATGGAGTGAAGTTAGCTGCAGAAAAGTAAAAAAAGAAACAACAATATGACTTTGACAAACAAATGACTTCAACGCAACGCTCTTTATTTCGGTATGGCGCTTGACGCTTTTGTGTAACGTTAAATAACATAACGCCTGACGCTCCAATTTAGGTATGGCTGTAAGTCTTAAGAAGTCTTAAGGGCCGTCCTCACTTACAGTTTTACCTCAAGACTTACCTGCGCAAACCGGTTTTTACAGGTTAATCTTTACTTATGGACGGCAAAAACCAAGTTTGCACGGTCGAGAAGTGCGGCCTGTGCTTTCTTTGAATTTCCAAAGATTTTTTTTTGCATAGGCAAGTTAGAACTTGTAGACGGCGTACAGGCCGTGCCTTCAATCTGTCGCTTAAATTTCACTCTTTTAATGCATTTATATTTCATGTGATAGCTCTGTCATGAAAATGTTCACCATTTTTAGTTAATCCATTATGGAAAATATGCAAAAGATAAAACAATTCAAATAAAAATAAAATTTTTGCTATGAAAAAGAAGTATACTGAAAACTGCACAGACTTGCCTGTGTCGTACGGATGCGATAAAAAAATTGCCCTATAAGACGCAGCTCATTGCATTCATCATGCATTAAACGTCAACTAAATCTGAAAATAGCCGTAAATCCCATTTTAAACATTCGATGGAAACAGGCTGTAAGGTCCCTTTTCTCGCGACGCATCACATATATTTAACGTCAACTAAATCTGAAAATTGCTGTAAATCACTAAATAAGTCTTCGGTGGAAACAGACTATTAGACCTTGGTTAATAAATATTATAAAAATTTAACAAAGCTGTTTAGACTAGTCCTCGAGTTTTTGAAAAAGTTGACAGCAACGGAAAATCGAACTATTGCACAACTAGATAGTCGCTTATGAATTTGACAACAAGTCAATCAATAGATGGCGGTAGTAGCGACAAAA
Source organism: Calliopum simillimum (assembly GCA_951812925.1). Lineage (NCBI taxonomy): Eukaryota > Metazoa > Arthropoda > Insecta > Diptera > Lauxaniidae > Calliopum > Calliopum simillimum. The sequence continues at coordinate 102,568,737 of OX638371.1, forward strand.
AGAAAACTATGAAATATGGCGTGAACTGTCAAATTGCTGTCACTTCGATATCCGGCTATCTTCCTTTCCTTTTTTTCGTAGCTTACAAGATGGTAAGTGGTAGGAAAATTTCGTAAATTAATTTGATGGCATCGTATCAGAATATGTGTGAAAATGATTTTAAAATATAATAATTGCAAAGCTTAAATTGTGAACTGTTGAACAGTACAACTATTTACTTCAATATCAATACTGAAAGTGCAAAGTGAACATTGTTTTTAGTGATTCGAAAAAGAAAGAAACAAGCGCCATTTAAAAATGAAATGATTTGTTGAAAGTTGTTTATGCAAAAAGTCTAATAAATTTAAAACTTTCTTAATAGGCTCGAGGTCCTAAGAAGCATTTGAAACGTTTAGCCGCCCCAAAGGCATGGATGTTGGACAAATTGGGAGGAGTTTTTGCTCCTCGTCCATCTACTGGTCCACACAAGTTGAGGGAATCTTTGCCCCTGATGATCTTCTTGAGAAATCGTCTAAAGTACGCTCTCAATGGTGCTGAAGTTACAAAAATTGTTATGCAGCGTTTGATAAAAGTCGATGGCAAGGTACGCACCGATCCAACATATCCAGCTGGATTCATGGGTTAGTAGTTTTTTTTTTGTGTTTTAGATATTGTGATAAAACTTAATAATTTATTTTGGATTTTGCAGATGTGATTACAATTGAAAAGACCGGCGAATATTTCCGTTTGGTGTACGACATTAAAGGACGTTTCACCATTCACCGCATCTCTGCCGAGGAAGCAAAGGTAAGTCATACACAGATACTTGTATTGTTGAGTGTAGAAAAGCTTAAACATTTATTTTATTGATACGACAAAGCATTAGAAGAATTAAATTAAAATTTAATAGTCTAAGATCCGGTGAAGAAATTACTACCCTCATCGGCTTTCCTGATGAAATATTTTTTTTATGCAATAAAATATAGAGATAAACAAAACCTGACTTGATTAGCACTCCATATCCTGGCAAGGATATTTTTAATTAATTATTGTTTAATTAAATTTTTTACCCCAATTACCCTCATTCTTTTTCTAAATAAATTTGGTGGCAATCGAAAGCGAAAATCATATAGAAAGTGCCGCTGTATGATTGGCATCCTTTATCCTGGCAAGGATACTTGCCAAACAGGTTTAAACAGGTTAGTTGGTGTTGGGAATATACCCTCATCCTCTTTCCAAAAAAATCATATATGTAAATGTAGGAAATTTTCTTACGAATTCAATGGTATGTGATTGGCATTTCAAATCCTGGCAAGGCTGATGATTGGCACGATTTAAAGTTTCAATACCTATATTTATACGATCATTCTTTTTCTCAAATAATTTGGTGGCAATCGAAAGCAAAAATCATATAGAAAATGCCGCTGGATGGTTGGCATCCTTTATCCTGGCAAGGATACTTGCCAAACAAGTTTAAACAGGTTAGTTGGTGTTGGAAATATACCCTCATCTTCTTTCCAAAAAAATCATATATGTAAATGTAGGTAATTTTCTTACAAATTCAATGGTATTTGATTGACATTTCAAACCCTGGCAAGGCTAATGATTGGCAGGATTTGAAGTTTCAATATCTATACATATATAATACACACCTCCCGGGAAGATAAGGACAACCTCGACTTAGAGTCACTGAAGATTTTTTGATGAGGTTTTATTTGTTTACCTCTCCTGAGTTGGTAACTGTGAAAACGAAAAGTTTTCACTGCCAGTATTTCGAGGTCGATTTAATATTAATAGTTTAAACATACAAAGAAAAAAGGCGCTTAAGCTCGACTTAGTCGCAATAAAGAACTATTTCGATTTAATTTTCTAATTTTCCGACTCTGAGCAAGTAAACGAACAAAATCTCATAAAAAAAATTTCACTTCCAAGACTTCGAGGTCACTATAATATTAGTAATTCAAACTTGCCTGGTAAAAAAGGACTTAAACTCAGTTTATTAGCAAGAAGGACGAGTCGGGATTTTCGTTTTCACAGTTACCAACTCAGGAGAGGTAAACAAATAAAACCTCATCAAAAAATCTTCAGTGACTCTAAGTCGAGGTTGTCCTTATCTTCCCGGGAGGTGTGTATTATATATGTATAGATATTGAAACTTCAAATCCTGCCAATCATTAGCCTTGCCAGGGTTTGAAATGTCAATCAAATACCATTGAATTTGTAAGAAAATTACCTACATTTACATATATGATTTTTTTGGAAAGAAGATGAGGGTATATTTCCAACACCAACTAACCTGTTTAAACTTGTTTGGCAAGTATCCTTGCCAGGATAAAGGATGCCAACCATCCAGCGGCATTTTCTATATGATTTTTGCTTTCGATTGCCACCAAATTATTTGAGAAAAAGAATGATCGTATAAATATAGGTATTGAAACTTTAAATCGTGCCAATCATCAGCCTTGCCAGGATTTGAAATGCCAATCACATACCATTGAAATCGTAAGAAAATTTCCTACATTTACATATATGATTTTTTTGGAAAGAGGATGAGGGTATATTCCCAACACCAACTAACCTGTTTAAACCTGTTTGGCAAGTATCCTTGCCAGGATAAAGGATGCCAATCATACAGCGGCACTTTCTATATGATTTTCGCTTTCGATTGCCACCAAATTTATTTAGAAAAAGAATGAGGGTAATTGGGGTAAAAAATTTAATTAAACAATAATTAATTAAAAATATCCTTGCCAGGATATGGAGTGCCAATCAAGTCAGGTTTTGTTTATCTCTATATTTTATTGCATAAAAAAAATATTTCATCAGGAAAGCCGATGAGGGTAGTAATTTCTTCACCGGATCTCCTACTATAAGTATTTGGTGTATAAAGATGCGATTTTCAAAGTATGTACGACCATCTCCTTTGTTTTCATCGTTAGGGAAATTCGACGGTGTCTATAAATACACAAGGTGCAAAACTTTGCGATTTGTGCTCAAGGCATCTCATTAGAATTACTGTAATTATAGTTATAAAACTTTATTGGCTTGATCGAAGACCATGTTAAATGATTTTTCAACATTTTGTGGATCAAATGAAAGCCAAAAGCAATTTTTGTTACGACGGTCACTGAGTGCATTCATTTCCTTAGCATTTCAGTAACATTTACGTTCAATTACATGATTATCGGAATATGCATTATTATTTTTAAAACACAATTTTTTGATCAAAAATATTTTTTTGTTTTGTTTTTTTTTTTTGTAATTATTCTTATAAAATTTGATTGGCTTGATCGAAGACCATGTTAAATGATTTTTCAACATTTTGTGGATCAAATGAAAGCCAAAAGCAATTTTTGTTACGACGGTCACTGAATGTATTCATTTCCTTAGCATTTCAGTAACATTTACGTTCAATTACAATATTATTAGCTGCATTTTTAAGTATGTATAGTCTTTCATTTAATAAAAGTTTCCGAAATATAGTTAAATGTTTCTTTTGTAATTTTTTTTTTTACAGTACAAATTGTGCAAGGTACGCAAAAATCAATTGGGCACCAAGGGTGTACCATTCATTGTAACACACGATGGCCGTACCATTCGTTATCCTGATCCTTTGATCAAGACTAATGATACTGTTCAAGTTGACATTGCAACTGGCAAGATTACTGACTACATCAAGTTCGATTCCGGTAAGTTTGACTTTTTTTGGTTCATTAGTCTTCTAGTATTTTATTGTTTTGAAATAATTGTGAGAGAATTTGGAAGGTTTTTTAAAGAAACACAACATTAAATTAAAATAAGTATTGGCTTGATCGAAGACCATTTTAAATGATTTTTCAACATTTTGTGGATCAAATGAAAGCCAAAAGCAATTTTTGTTACGACGGTCACTGAGTGTGTTCATTTCATTAACATTTCAGTAACATTTACGTTCAATTACATGATAATCGGAATATGCATTATTATTTTTAAAACACAAATTTAACACAAATTTTTGATCAAAAATATTTTGTTTTTTTTTTCTTTCTAAATTCCAGGCAATTTGTGCATGATCACTGGAGGTAGAAATTTGGGTCGTGTCGGTACTGTTGTCAACCGTGAAAGACATCCAGGCTCCTTCGATATTGTTCACATTAAGGATTCACAAGGACACGTTTTCGCCACCAGATTGACAAATGTGTTTATCATTGGCAAAGCTAACAAGGCACATATTTCATTGCCAAAGGGCAAGGGTGTGAAATTGAGTATTTCAGAAGAACGCGACAGGAGGTTGGCCGCCAAAACACATTAAATATGTATGTGTTGTTTTTTACAATTACATGATAAAATAGAGAACATTTTATTAAAAATGGAATAAAAGAAATTTAAAAAATTAATCGGTGCTTTTAAGTTACTAAAGGAAAATCAAAGTTTTGGATTGTTGCATTGCTAGCAATTAAAGTTTAAAAGACAAAACTACAATGATTGCAGTACAATCAAATATTGATTATTTGCAACTTCGGATAAAGGAAAATAATTTCTTTAGGACTACTATAAAAGCTGAGGGAATCAGGAAGAGGTAGAATTAGTAAAACATCCATTAGGTGAATGCCCAGGACTTCAAAAACATCCGTTTTCGCGCATATTTGAGATTAGCAGTAACCGCTTAGGAGATTTTCAATAAAAATAAATTTTTTTACGATTTGCGGGTTTTTTAAAGAATGTTTCCTAAAGGGTAACATTTTGTGTTCATATTATTTGTAGAGCTTGTAATCCTCTACAATAGAGAATCTGATCCTTTTTTATCGTGTGAATCACCGTTTTCTTCAAAAGGCTTTCGAAATAAAAGGTAATTGAAAACGCATGGATTAAGGAACAAGTCCTGAATATCACTAAATTCCGCACAAATGATAGGAATGGTTAGCGCAAGACCAAAGGTAATACTCTTACTTAATTCTGCGGCATTAATAACTAAAGTATTTTTCTTAAGTTCTAGGCATAACTTTTGGTAATAAGTTGACAATTTTTAAGACCAAACCTTAGAAAAATTTGACACAAAGTTTGTATATAAAAAAAATTATAAACATTTTATGAAATTTTCCCACAAAAAGCGTTTTTGCAAAGAAAAAAAGTACCATTTAAAAAAAAAAGAAAAATTAGAGTAAAAAACATGGATAATTTTTTATGTACATATCGATACTTAAGAGCGCTAAAGTCCCCTCTACACTTTTTGCGATTTTGAGATTCTTGCAGTTACGGTAGCTTTGTGGGCTTCTTTGAGTTGACAACTTAGGATGTCAAAATACCACTAAAACACCAAAATGTTCGAGAATTAAAAAAAAATTCTGTACTTAATTTTTTGAAGAGCGCAAATCGGCTATCTCCACTGTTTCACTTATTGTAGTTATTTACAATTCGTATCTTTTCGCCTCAATCCGAAGTTATATAGTATCGCTTTTGACGTATATCTGCTAAAATAACTAGTTGTATTGCTTTGACGTAAACGCCACAACTTTGTATATTCGGCAAATTTTTCATCCATGTATCTTTAACATTTTTAGGTTCTTCCCAATGGGGAACGGAGCGCATCAATAGCGCTTCTGAAGCGTTCAAAAGCGCATCTCTCTCGTATCCAACAGCGCTGAAATTAAAAGTGGCAAGTCATTGTTTGAGCGCATCAGAAGCGCTATCGCCATTGGGATAGAAATAGAAAAGGCGATTTTCCAAAAATGTTAAATTGGCGTATACTGTAAAACGATATTCGGCCGGCGAGATGTTAGCCTCAAAAAAAAAAAAAAAAAAAAAAAAAAAATAAAATCAACTAAGAAGTGGTGGGATGCCGGTATACAATCTCCCCGGCCCCGGTTTTTCACGAAATTACTGGTTTTTTAAGGATATTTGCGAATTGGTAAGTACTACGATAAAAAGTAATGGAACCAAATTTGTAGAGAATTAAAAGATCTTCAAAAAATAAGCAATGTGTGTACACATAGAAGTAACCGTATAGAAGATATTCAATAGAAACCGGTTTTTTTGCATTTGAAGGGTTTTTTTTGGAATATCTTCTAAACGGTTACTTCTATGTGTACACACATTGCTTATTTTTTGAAGATCTTGTAATTCTCTACAAATTTGGTCCCATTACTTTTTATCGTAGTACTTACCAATTCGCAGATATCCTTAAAAAACCAGTAATTTCGAAGCCTTAACGGTTATTCAAGAATATTTTTAAGGTCATGAGCCGTTCGAAAAAAAAATGTTGTACGGTATATAGAAAATTAAATTATCTTTCAAACGGCATTTTAATTTTGTTTGTACAACTTCTCATTGAAGAGTTATTGCAATTTAAAAAGTAAGATATTTTAATATGAACTCATAGGTAGTATTTCATATCATAACTGTTAACAACTTTTTAAATTGGGTGATCTCCTAAACTAGAAGTTGTACGCAAATACTTTTAACGTACTTTTGTAGGAAATTTCCTGTGCTACAAAATTGGACACCAACATTTTTCTGTAAAAGTTAGCATTAGCGAGATAGTTGCAAAAAACTGATTTTAGCGACCTTTGAGCCTTAATAACTTTTTATGCGCACACGACTTTGCAATGGACTTTTCACAGTATGTGTATCATGCATAAATAAAGACAATTCCGGTGAAAAATTTCCACTGGGAATTTTTTCGCAGAAAATGTCTTATTTTCCTGGGCTATTAGTTGTAATTATATAAAATTTAGATTAGTTTAATCCGCTATTGAGCGTGCGGCTGGCTGAACATCCTTTCGGTGAATGCTGTCCTTGTTTGGATCCTTGATCCTTTGGCCGGATCGCTGATGGAAGAGTCTTCCCAGGGATTATATTTTGGTGACTACGGGTACTATATGGATACTATAACAAGTGTCCAGCACCGTAGGTAAATACTCTGGTCACTTAAGGTGCCCTGGAAACCTTATTGGAAGACTATATGGATACTATAAAAAGTGTCCAGTGCAGTAGGCTAATGTCTCTGTCACTTAAGGTGCCAGGAGGCCTATGTGGTAGATTATAATAAATCATCCAGGCCGCTACGTGATAACTAACTACCCTAAAGCTACGGCTACTATAAGGATACCATAAAAAGTGTCCAGCACCGTAGATAATTACTCTGGTCACTTAAGGTGCCCAGGAAACCTTAGTGGAAGACTATAATAAGTCTTCCTGGTTGCTACGTACACTATATGGATACTATAAAAAGTGTCCAGTGCAGTAGGATAATGTCTCTGGTCACTTAAGGTGCCAGGAGGCCTATGTCGTAGATTATAATAAATCTTCCAGGCCACTACGTGAAACTAACTACCCTAAGATACCTAGTAAATACGAGGCCTTTACACAATTAAACAATTCTTCGATTGCTACTTCTATCAAGTGCTTGGCAATTGATGTGTTCGCATCGGTTGTCTGGCTGTGACTGCCTGCCTTCTGTGTTTGAAGTCGTGCTTTTATAGTCGAGAGCCGACCGGTTTGCAATTTTCTTTGTGTGTGTGCATATGTGTGGGAACAGTATATTTGTAGTTGCTTTCATGCACATGAATTCATTAATGTGCCTGTGGTTATTGTTTTATGTTTTTTTGTTTGTTTTATCGTATATTTATTATATTTTATTATATTGTGACGTCATTCGGGACGTTACATACTTTTACCTATATTTTAGATGTTTTTTGATATTTTTGGAACTTAACCGATTTCTTCGATTTATTTCAATAATTTTCGATACTTTTGTTCTGCAGTTTCGCATTGTTCATAATTTCGCTCTGTTGCAGTGTGCGTATTCGTATTAGTTTGTAATCCTTTTTAGGTTTTCTTTTATAGTCATTTTTGCAGTGATATGAGTCAATGTTTTGAAAAAATTCTGTTACGGCTGAATTGTGACACCGGTTATATAATTTAATTTTTGAAATCAACATGTACAAATGTATCAGTATGGAAAATTTTATGGAAATCCAACCAAAACTGTAGAAATGCCGTTCCGTTGTATGGAGTAACAGCACTGTGTGGCAGCAAGCGCCATAGAGCACTGGTTTGGCTGCTATCAGCAATACGAATTTTCCGATGTCAACCAAACCACAAGTTGCCATACGTAATAACCCCGCAAACCAAACCTTACGACTTTGTCGGAATTCCGACTCATTCGAAACAAAGTCGGAACTCTTTCGAAATTTCGTTACGCATTCGTAACTATTTCGTAACGTTTCGTCGTAATAATTTTTTTAAATTTTTCTTTCGACATTTCGTTACGATTTCTTAACTATTTCGTAAAGATTTTTCATATCAATTTTTCTTTCGACTTGTCGGAACAAAGTCGGAACTCTTCCGACATTTCGATACGAATTCGTAACTTATTCGTTAAGATTTATCTAAACAATATTTAAGCACTTTCTTTCTTTTTTTCATATTGTTTGAAAAAATTTTTACGTCAATATTCAATCATATGCTTAATAAAATATATATTTCACAGACAAAATAACAACATTTTGTTATTATAAAATACCGTGAAATATGTACGTATGATGGGAAATTTACCAGGATACATTCATGTCTTTAGAAAATACACACACATTTATATATTACATACTAAATTAAACTGAAATAAAAAATTAACAAAAAATAGGAAGAACAAGACACGAAGCTACGATTTTGTTCCGAAAATTCGTAACGAATTCGTAAAGACACGGCGTTATGAATTCGTAAAGAAACGGCGTGTCTTTACGAAATCGTTACGACGTGTCGGTACGAATTCGTAAAGACACGGCGTTACGAATTCGTAAAGAAAAAGCGTTACGAAGTCGTGTCAACCCTCTCATACAAAATTCGTAAAGATTTCGTTACGAATTCGGTATCGAAATCGGAAAAGTTTGCCGACTCGTCGTAACAATTTCGTTACGAAATCGGAACGTTTGGTTTGCTGGGAAGGTACAAGATATGAATTCTCAAAGTTGCATATCTGTTGCCGTTTGACAAAACAATCTCAGTCTCTCTTCGTTAAATAATAACAAATAATATAGGTGTGGATACTCATTCTCTAATCTTTTTTCTTACCATTTTTTCATAGGTTCTTTTGTGCACATTCTTTTCAATATGTACGTTTGTTTTTTCTGTTTATTTTTAAAATTTTACGATTTAATGAATTAATTACATTGCAATTTTAATGTTTATCGTACTAATTTATGGTAAATAAGTATGTTTGTATGTACAGAAAAGTTAACAGAACAAATTCAGAATATCATAGCTGGCTGCTCTGTCTTGAATTCCATTTCGTGTTCAAGATGGAATCTTTGTGTGATTTGAATGAATTAAAATGGGCTGCAGGAATAAATAAAGTGAAGTGAAAATAATAATGAGGTTATACAAATCAATTAATTAAAATTTCTTCCATATACATTCTAGAAATTGAATTTGTTATCAAAGACCATTGTGTTTTTTATTTTTATTTTTTTTTTCAAACTGGTTATCTAAATCCATATCCTGTATTTTACAATATTGTGGAATGTATAGTTTTTAATTTCAGTGTTTTTTTTTATCCATTGAAACCATAAAATGCACAATAGCTGTAACTACAAAACAATGAATGCCCTACAATGGCACATGGCATATGATACAGTGTGTTCTCCTAATGTGGTATGTAAATCTACACTTTGTCTTATGATACGGGCGTATTTCGTTTGCTTATCGTTTTTTTAGCATCTCGACTGTTCGTCACTTCAGCATGGAATCCTGTTTCCCAGTCTGCGTAGTATTTAACGGTACGTACATTTCCATCTGGTTCTACTAATGAGTATTCACCCTTAACCACATCACCTTCACGTTCTTCACGTTGATGTTTAACATCTCCTGTATGAGGATCGTTGACACTATACTCAAAAGCGTATCTTGGATTATGATTCTAGAAATAAGTAAAAGTGAAGGATCATTTCATTACACGAAAAAAGTAGAACAGTGAAACTTACAAAATGTTCTAAATGCTTTTCCGGCATTGTTTTTATTATCGCAGGTACTGTTGCTGGAGCTGAACTCAAGTACACCTTTGGAGTTGCACTATGCGAGCTTAAAGCAGGCGCAGCCGGAGCATATCTATAGAAACCAGCTCCATGAGATCCAATACCACCAATACCATGATCGTAACCATTAAGTAAATTGCCATGATAGCTGGTGCTACTACCATGTCCTGCTGCATGCGCTACAGCACCCTGGTATGTGAGTGCTGGTGACAAGCCAGTGTGTCCCAATGCTATAGCTCCATAATAAGCAGCTGGGCTCGCTAACTTACCATCAGGGCTAGATATATATTGATGGAAGTCAGCACCACCACCAGTTACGCCAAGTTTGTAGCCTGCAGTACCAGCGTGTAGTGGTGATGAGATTGGACCGCTCAGTCCAAAACCAACCGGTGTTAACGTATGTGCAGCGTATGACGTACTGCCATGACCAGGTTTTGAGACATATTGATGTGATACTGCGCCCCCAGTCACGTATTTGGAACCCGCATGCTGTGAAGTTAAAAGCGGAGACGTAGCGCCTGTTGCGTACGATGAAGAGGTAACGACAGGAGTAAGTACTTTAGCAAATGCTGGGCTTGTGGAAATCTTAGTACCATATGTGGCAGTTTTAGCTACAAGCAGACCTGGCTTTGAGACGTGTTGATGGGAAATGGCACCTCCCACAGGGTATTTGATGCCATACTCCGCGGTAGGTATTGATGATATTGCCGGTGAAACGTATGAGGAAATTTTAGGAATAGTCGAACCAGTTGAATAAGAAGCTATTGCTGGGGAGCCATAACTAGCAACTTTATCAAACGCTAGACCGGTTGAATATGGTGTTTCTATAGCTGCACCACCGGTAGTATATTTGGTTAGTATTCCTCCAGTATGAACTGGTGATACGGCAGGAGCGGTAGATGCATATGTTGCTGGCGCAGCGTAAGATGCCAACTTGGCAACTGCTAGCCCGGGCTTTGAAACAAACTGATGAGATATAGCTCCTCCACCTCCAGAGGCATATTTTGTAATTAATGCACCTGAATGTGGCGTAGATAATGATGGCGCACCATATGTGGCAATTTTCGCTAGAGTTGGAGATGGCGCAGAATATGTACCTACTGCGGGTCCTGAGGCATATGACGCAATAGCTGGCGCAGAGTATGTTGCGATTTTCGCAACAGACGGAGCAGGTTTTGAAACATATTGATGTGACACTGCACCACCTGCCCCAGCGTGTAGAGATGTTAAAGCTGGAGCCGCGTAACTGGCCACCTTGGTAATTGCTGGTCCTGTTGAGTATGACGAAATCGTAGGTGAGGCATAATTTGCCACATTAGCTGGAGCGGCATATGCCGCAATTAATGAGGGCTTCGATACATGCTGATGAGATACTGCTCCTGTAGATTGATATTGAACACTGGCATCGTCTACATGTATTGGTGCAATTAATTTAGAAATTTCTGGACTTCCTGAGTAAGTTGTCAGTGTAGGTGAAGCATAAGAGGCTATTTTGGTTATCGCTGGGCCCGAAGAGTAAGAAGTTACTGTTGGTGCGGCATAGCTGGAAACTTTTGTTAATGTAGGTACTGCATAAGACGCTACGTTTGCAATCGTAGGACCAGCTGAATATGATGTTAAAGCTGGTGCTCCATACGTAGAAATTTTTGTAACAGCTGGAGCAGGTTTGGATACGAACTGATGTGATACCGCACTACCACTAGAATATTTGTGTTCAGAACCTCCGGAATAGGATGCCACCTTGGCAATGCCTGGACCCGATGAGTATGATGTTACTGTTGGTGAAGCATAAGTAGCAATTTTGGCAACACCTGGACCAGATGAGTATGAAGTTACAGCTGGTGTTGCATAAGTTGCAATTTTCGAGACTGCTAGGGCAGGTTTAGATACATACTGATGAGAGACTGCGCCACCGCTTGTGTACTTTATTTCAGAACCTCCAGAATAAGGTGCCACCTTGGCAATTCCTGGACCCGTCGAGTATGATGCTTCTTTTGGTAAAGCATAAGTTGCGACTTTGGCGACCACCGGGACAGATGAGTAGGAAGTCACAGCTGGTGAAGAATAAGTGGAAATTTTTGCCACTGCTGGAACAGGCTTGGACACAAATTGATGAGATATCGCACCTCCACTGGCATATTTTAGTTCAGAGCTACCGGAATAAGATGCTACCTTGGCAATGCCTGGACCCGATGAGTATGATGTTACTGTTGGTGAAGCATAAGTTGCGAATTTGGCAACCCCTGGACCAGATGAGTAAGAACTTACAGCTGGTGCTGCATAAGTTGCAATTTTTGAGACTGTTAACGCAGGTTTAGATACATACTGATGAGAGACTGCGCCACCACTTGCGTACTTTAATTCAGAACCTCCGGAATAAGATGCCACCTTGGCAAATCCTGGGCCTGATGAGTATGATGTTAGTGTTGGTGAAGCATAAGTAGCAACTTTGGCAACCCCTGGGCCAGATGAGTAGGAAGTTAGAGCTGGTGCTGCATATGTTGCAATTTTCGCTACTGCTGGAGCAGGCTTGGACACATACTGATGAGAGACTGCTCCACCGCTTGCGTACTTTAATTCAGAACCTCCCGAATAAGATGCCACCTTGGCAATTCCCGGGCCCGATGAGTATGATGTTACTGTTGGTGAAGCATAAGTAGCAACTTTGGCAACCCCTGGACCAGATGAGTAGGAAGTTAGAGCTGGAGCTGCATATGTTGCAATTTTCGCGATCGCTGGAGCTGGCTTGGATACATATTGATGAGAGACTGCTCCACCGCTTGCGTACTTTAATTCAGAACCTCCGGAATAAGATGCCACCTTTGCAATTCCTGGACCCGATGAGTATGATGTTACTGTTGGTGAAGCATAAGTTGCAATTTTGGCAACCACCGGGCCAGATGAGTAGGAAGTCACAGCTGGTGAAGCATAAGTAGAAATTTTTGCCACTGTTGGATCAGGCTTGGACACAAATTGATGAGATATCGCACCACCACTGGCATATTTTAGTTCAGAGCCACCGGAATAAGATGCTACTTTGGCAATGCCTGGACCCGATGAGTATGATGTTACTGTTGGTGAAGCATAAGTAGCAACTTTGGCAACCCCTGGACCAGATGAGTAGGAAGTTACAGCTGGTGCTGCATATGTTGCAATTTTCGCGACTGCTGGAGCAGGCTTGGATACATACTGATGAGAGACTGCGCCACCGCTTGTGTACTTTAATTCAGAACCTCCCGCATAAGATGTCACCTTCGCAATTCCTGGGCCTGATGAGTATGATGTTAGTGTTGGTGAAGCATAAGTAGCAACTTTGGCAACCCCTGGACCAGAAGAGTAGGAAGTTAGAGCTGGAGCTGCATATGTTGCAATTTTCGTGATCGCTGGAGCTGGCTTGGATACATATTGATGAGAGACTGCTCCACCGCTTTCGTACTTTGATTCAGAACCTCCGGAATAAGATGCCACCTTTGCAATCCCTGGGCCTGAAGAGTATGATGTTACTGTTGGCGAAGCATAAGTAGCAACTTTAACAACCCCTGGACCAGATGAGTAGGAAGTTACAGCTGGAGCTGCATATGTTGCAATTTTCGCGACTGCTGGAGCAGGCTTGGACACATACTGATGAGAGACAGCTCCACCGCTTGCGTACTTTAATTCAGAACCTCCGGAATAAGATGCCACTTTTGCTATTCCTGGGCCTGAAGAGTATGATGTTACTGTTGGTGAAGCATAATTTGCAACTTTGGCAACCGCTGGACCAGATGAGTAGGAAGTAACAGCTGGAGCTGCATATGTTGCAATTTTCGCGACTGTTGGAGCAGGCTTGGACACATACTGGTGAGAGACTGCTCCACCGCTTGCGTAATTTAATTCAGAACCTCCCGTATAAGATGCCACCTTGGCGATCCCTGGGCCTGATGAGTATGATGTTACTGTTGGCGAAGCATAAGTAGCAATTTTGGAATCCCCTGGACCAGATGAGTAGGAAGTTACAGCTGGAGCTGCATATGTTGCAATTTTCGCGATCGCTGGAGCTGGCTTGGATACATATTGATGAGAGACTGCTCCACCGCTTGCGTACTTTAATTCAGAACCTCCCGAATAAGATGCCACCTTGGCAATTCCCGGGCCCGATGAGTACAATGTCAATGCTGGTGCATCATAGGTGGCTACTTTTGTAACCGCAGGGCTTGATGAATACGATGCTATAGCTGGCGCTGCATATGCTTCAACTTTTGCTATTGCTGGAACAGGTTTTGATACGTATTGGTGTGACACTGCGCCTTCACTTGCATATTTGGAACCATAACCACCAATTTGTGATGGAGCAGAATACGTCGCCACCTTGGCGACAGCGGGACCAGATGAATACGTAGTGACTGCTGGTGTGGCATATGTTGATATTTGAGCAGGTTTAGAGACATACTGGTGGGATACTGATCCTCCACCATAACCACTAGACTGTCCCGTCGTGGCATAGGAGGTAACTTTAGTAATGGCTGGTCCCGTTGAGTATCTAGTTACTGTTGGTTCAGCATATGTAGCAACTTTACCGACTGCTGCAACTGAAGAATATGGCGATACGGCCGGAGCAGGTTTTGAGACATACTGGTGAGATACAGCATCTGCAGATGAATATTTGGTGACTGTAGGAGCAGCATATGCAGCAACCTTAGCTGGACCTGATGAATATCCATACGATGATGGCGCAGCGTAGGTTGCTACTTTAGCGACTGCAGGGGCAGACGCGTAAGAAGATATTGCTGGTGTTTCATAGTTTGCAATTTTCGTAACTGTTGGTGCAGGCTTGGATACATACTGATGAGAAACAGCACCGGCAGAGGAATATTTTGTGATTGTTGGAGCAGCATATGTTGCAACTTTAGCAACACCTGGTTCGGATGAATATTGGGTTACTGTTGGTACTGCATATGTGGCTATTTTGGCAATCGATGGACTCGATGAATATGATGAAGTTGCCACTGGAGCAGTATAAGCAGTGACCTTTGCAACTGCTGGAGCGATGTAGGTGCCTCCATGAACAGGTTTTGAAACATGTTGATGCGATATTGCACCACCTAGCGAAGACCGGGAGCCATAGCCAGATGTAACTTTTATTCCTGACGCTGAATGACTGCCATAATCTGCAGCTACATTAATTGGTGATGATATATACTGACTGGAGGGGAAATTATGTGAACCGGTTGCAACAGGAGCAGACACATAAGAACTCGATGAATATAATGTGGGTTTCGATACATGCTGATGTGAAACTGGACCATATGAACCAGTGGCTGGAACTGGTAAATATGATCTTGATAAAGCGGGTGCGTAAGCTGATGCCGTTGAAGCCGAATACTTTCGAAGTATCGTACCTGATTTGAAGTTTTCAAGTCCAAAGGGTGACGAGTAAGTGGATAGTTTGGTAAGACTTGGCGCACCATACGATATTGCTGGAGCATATGCTTTGGCCGCACCACTTGGATAAGTGTAAGTCGCAAGTTTTGATACAGCTGGAGTTGAGTGAGAGTATGAATATCCTGGAGAAACATATGATTCGAACTTGGCACTGACTGGCGCTTGCTGTGCTAATTTAAAGACATTGCTGCTTAAATGGCCGCTTTGGAATTCCGGTGATGTGTATGTTTCCACCTTCGATATTGCGGGCGTAGCATGATAGTAGCTATGTCCGGAAGACTTGTATGTATCTATTTTGACTGTTGGCTCTCCAGGAAGATAGGACAGCGATGGCTTTGGCGGCAAATACGATGGCGTTAATTTTTCAACAACTGGCGCGGCCTCAATTTGCTTTGTTATGGCTGGCGTAAAAAGATTTTTGAATTCAATTCCTGATGGCACGACTGCAGCGTATTTAGATGCAGGCGATTTATCAGCATAAATTATACCTGCAGTCTTTGCATATGTAACAGCTGGCGAATAAGACACGGACTTAACAGGTGAATTGTATTTTGAAATTTGCAAAGAATCGCCACCATGAGAATATCCGGAATAACTGGCGGAAGACTCGTATGATCTGGATGATTCTCCAACTGCAGCATATTGAATTTTGCCATTTTCGGAGTGGGTGGAAATAGATGGTGATTGACTATAAGCGCTCACTTCCGATCCTATTGAGAACTTAACCTCAGGTGGAGGATAATTGTAACCAGCGGTTGTTGCAAGTACACATGGCGCAAGTGTGGGGGGAGGATGACCTAGGGCTAATATTAGGTTACAGATCAATATGAGCAATCGGAATATCTGTGAAAGTATAAGAAAAATGGTATTATTTAAATCGTGAGTATAGAAATGTTGTACTCGTAAAGCTTAAAAATTTATTAAAAATGCGAAAAGTTAAAAAAAAATTTTGTGAAAAACTCGCAAAAATGTTGCGAAATGAAAAATATTTTAAGTCGAAATAATGTTGATAAAGTACGAAAATGTTGCGAAGCTCTAAGTAGTATAAAAAGCGAGAGATTTTTAAAGAGGGAAATTTTGTTAAAGTTTTGAAAATTTCAGAAAATTAAGATTAAGATTGAAAGGAAAAATTCTGTACAAAATCGAAGAAAGTTCAAAAACGTACAAAACCGAATATTGAAAAAGCGGAAAACTGTTGGTTAATTAAAAACAATGGCTAAAAAAGATGAAAAATTTTAAGAGATTTAAACAAATAATTACACTGTCCTAGTGACAAAATCTAACATTGACGAGTGCTATGTAAGTAGTAAACATAATTCGGTTCCTCAGAATTCAATAATCATAATAGTTTTACGGTTCTGATCTGATTTTCGAGATATTCTAGTTTAAAAATTGATTATGTTTGTACATGCTAATTTGACCCATTCCATAAAGCACCGTTGGGTATCCATTATGTAATAAAAAAAAATTATGACCAAAAAACATGTGTTTTTTAGCCAAAATGGGCCTTCATTAGAATCAAAAGTGCTGCATTGGTTTTTCACGGAATAAAAAACAAAAAAAGAAAAAAAAAAATTATGCAGATATAATTTTTAAGAGTCCTTCTAACTTCTGAGTCCGCTTCGGGATGATTCTAAATTTCGACCCTATCTACTTACTGTAAAATTTTAATTTTTGGTGTTTATTTTGCATTTATATAAGGCACTTCTGAGCGCAATATGCGACCTAGTTTAAATGCAACTTGACGTTAGAGCTCTAAATTTCAAGGTCATGTTACTGGGTACACGCCAGCCAATTAAACTTTCAATTTATGATATTGTAGCAGATTTTTGCAATTCTATGGCAGTGATAGTAATATTTTTTTACTGGGAAGAGAGCAGACCGGTTTTCGTAATAATTTACAAGCATCCATGATCACATCGTCTACTCTCAATGATAACCACGTAATTGCAAACTTTTTTTAATTTTTATTTTTTATCGGAATTGTCAGAGGACTTCACTGAACGTATATTGCTCAATTTTTTCGAAGACTTAAAAAAAATTCCTTTACGTGCTCGTGAGAGGTTTTTACATCAACATGATCTGTCTCTCTAAAATTCTTGTGGCGTTCAAACGTCAAACATCATTTTAAGCCCAAAATAAAAAAATCCGGCTGGCGCTTTTTAAAAAATTTCATTTTGAAAATTGTACTAAAATTTCCATATAAAACGAAAAAATCGTAAAAAATAAAACCAACAAATAAAAGTCGAAATAGTAATATTTGTATTTTTTGATGCTGAATCCGAATCCGGCACCAAAATTGCTCTAACTTGTACGGATTTTGAGATATCTAAAACTAAAAGTGCAAAAAAACACCGTTTTTAGCTTCTTTTTTTTAAGTTTTATAACAAGTTGTGATAGTTGTTGGTCATAAATCTTGATATGGTATTTGAAAGAACTAGTTTTGGCCTTCAAAATATGGTTTTTCGTTATTTCAGTTCTGGATATTTCAGAATAAAATTATGATTTTTTTATAATTCAAAATGGGTTTTAAAGGCCAAAATTATTTTTTTCGAATACCATATCAAGATTTATGACCAGAAACTATCATAACTTGTTATGAAACTTTAAAAATAGCTAAAAACGGTGTTTTTTGCACTTTTAGGTTAGGATATCTCAAAATCCTGACAAGTTAGCGCAATTTCGGTGCCGGATTTGGATTCAGCATCATAAAATACATCTAAAATTACTATTTTGGTTTTTATTTGTTGGTTTTATTTTATACGATTTTTCGTTTTTTTTTCGCTTAAAATGATGTTTAAGTACTATATATCTGAACCGATCATGTTGTTGTAAACCCCTCTCACGAGAACCGTAAAATTTAAAAACAGTTTTGCCTGATCTAAATATTCTAAGATATTTGCAAATTTCCATTATTTTCGCCATTAAAGGGTTAAGATATAATTTTATATCCTTGAGCATCGTTGCAAGGAGTAGATTTTTTTACGAAAAAATTTAGTGTTGCCAAATTAGTGGGTTTTGTAATTTGTAACAAATCTCGAATATATGTTTAATGAAAAAAAGTCCTTTAACGGGTTAAAATGAAAATTTTTTCCATCCATGATTAACCGTAAAAATAAGGAGAAAGTTTTGGAAATTTAAAAACAGTGTTGCCCCATGTAAATATTCTGAGATATTTGCAAATTTCCACTATTTTCGCCATTAAAGGGTTAAGATAGTTATATTTCGAATAAATGGTTGAAAATGTGAAATATTCGTGTAATCTGTTTTTATTTGTTGGTTTTATTATTTATGTCTTTTTTGTTTTATATGAAAATTTTAGTACAGTTTTCAAAATAAAATTTTTCAAAAACGGCTCGACAAATAGTTTTTTAATTTTTGTTCCACAGTGTTCAGAAAACACCAAAGAAAAACAATCTGAAAAAAATATCAACTGATGACGCATGTTTGGATTGAACGCGCCATTCCACCGCCGTGGTATCGAATAATCCTTTGTATAGTTTTGGGATACCTTCACTTCAATAAATGATTACTCGGAAAGTAAGCATCCAATTCAAAAATCTAAAGTTTTGCGAAGAAGAACTTGACTATCCGAAACGACTGAATAATATGCCTTAAAACAGCGACTATTCCACTTTAAAGCAAATACATCAGGAGAACTGGAATTAGTTCAAACAAATAAATCATACCATATGCATGATTAGGGTCTGGATTTACAAAAAAAAAAGAAACTAAGTCCATAAATTTTTTTTTTTGCTCTTTGTTACCATTTTTCCTATTAGGCCGAGTTCTTTTTAAGCCAACTTCGTATGTTGGGGTTAAGTTTTTCAAAAATGAGCACTTTCAATGGGTTTGTAAAACTTTGCTTTAATTATTGACACTTATATAACTTATTATAACGTTCAAATATTTTTACATAAAATATTTCGTAGCTTTTGTTCGAAATTTTCATTAAATCGATGTATAGCTTTTTTTCCATTTAGTCCTTTTGAATTGTCGTATTTATGATTGTTAATCACTAAACATTTGCTTTACAAATATTTCTTTTAAAATTGATTTTTGATAAGATCGGTTTTAAAAGTCCTTGCACCTTTTGCACAAAAGTCTTTTTTTTATAACACAAAATTTTTCATATTAAGAATTATTAGTTATTTCCTTTAAAAGCCCATTATACATTTAAAGTCCTTATTATGCACTCAATACTCCAGTTGGTGCTTTCTCACCTTCATATTATCATTGATCTTTTTGTTTTTCTTTTGTTATCACGACTTTCGATTTTTGTTTGTTACAATATAATTCAAAATCACTCCACTGAAGTTGTTTTTACTGCATTGAAATGTTAATTGAGTTAATGTATATCCTTTGTCTTAATCAAAATATTCGATTATCCTTAAATGCTGCTGCAAATCCGAACACGACGCTGCAATGTATATGCGTATATCCTTTGAATATATACCGCGGTTCAGTTTTATTCAATTATGACCGATCACAAAACGTTTTTTGTTACATATGTAACCAAGCCAAGAGGCCTTTTAAGCGCGCTATATATATATATAGAAATAGCTCTAACAAAAGTAGAGCACTAAGTGTTACTGCTAGCCGGCCTGGCCCTATAGACGTTTATATACGGTCATTCGAAATCGATGCGAATCAAATGCAACTAACACGCAAGTTTTGTATGTGTGCGTGTTGCAGTGGCTTAGTGAGGAGACTCAGAAAATGCTGCCGCTAACTAACATCGAAAAGTGCAAAACAACAAAATTCGATGACAATTCGATCTGTAGTCAGCGACAACAGCTGCTGTATCTGTATCTCAATGATACGACCCGTAGAGTACTACAAGTAGAGTACGAATTTTCAGCACGATTTGCGAATTAGATTTTTCAGTTTTAAACGCTTGTTGTTGTTGTATTTTTGCGAGCTAAGCGACAAGTTTCTTGAGATCAAAGCTGCTGCGCATGCGTACGTACCTGCGTTTGACGCGTCTATTGCGTCGTTGCATGAATGAGCCCCACCTTCATAATCGGCAGTAGTTTTAGTGCTGGCTGTGTGTCGTACAGTAGGCTTGGATTCGGAATATTTTTTTTTTGGGAAATGCTCACTTTAAATTATACATAAAAATCAAATCGAAAAAACTTGTAAAAATTTGTAAAAAATTATTTTGTTTTTGTTTATCATAGTCTATATACTTATATGTGAAGAAAATAAGATACTATTTAAAAAATCGATTAAGAAATGGAAAAGTTATATAAAATTGAGTGAAAATTAGCCTAATGTCAATTTTGCCTATTTTTCCATTTTTTTATATTTTATTTGTCATAAATTTCTATATTATACATTATGTACCGCATAAGGCTACGAAGCATCTGGGAGGTGATAGAGGAGGCCTGGATTAACAAAAAACTGCGCCTGAGGGGGGTATAAAATGTACCCCTGAGGAGTTATAGGGTTAAAACTGATTTTCTGACTTGTTTTAGAAAAAAAAAAAAAAAAAATTTCGATTGGGTCACCCTAGCGTTTTACAGAAAACTTTTTTTATGAGAAACTTTTAGCTAATTGTATGAGCTTTTGAAGAGTGTATTTGGCTTATAGAGTTCAAATGCATAACGCAAAGTTCTGGACCTTTAAAGTTGATACTTTTTTCCTAATTTTTGACTTTGGTGGTCATTTTAGCATGAAACAGGGCTTATTGACATACACTTTTATGCTTTTCTTTAAATTCTCTTTAAATTTCCTTTAATTCGGTATTACAATTGTCTTACCAACTTTTTAATTTGAAGTCGAAAACAAATTTTTTCTTTATAACACACGGGTTAAGTACTTGCATGAGTTTCGCTGCATATGATGTGCGCGCTTTCTACTGGAGCCTTGAAGCTGATTGTTCTTGAAAATTATTTTTTTCTGACCTCAATTAAAAAAATTGCTGTGACAAATGTGCTACCAAATTAAAGAAAATTTAACGGGGATTCCAATAAAAATTATCTTAGGATATGTTAGTAGGATCTTTTTTATACTACAATGGCCGCCAATGTCAAAGATTAGGAAAAGAAAAAAATTTAAATTTAAAGGGCCAGAACTTTGCGAAATGCATTTGAACTCTATAAATCAAATGCACTCTTCAAAAGCTCATACAACCAGCACTGCGCCCCGACCCGACTACTCGTGACTCAAAAAGATCTGAAAGCATCTCGTAAATCAAATTTTTTACTTGCTTGAAAGCAATCTCTTCCCTCACACTTCTGGTAAAACATATTTCTCTTTCACAGTTTACAATAATATCGAAACATAGCCCAATCTTAGATTTAAGATTAAAATTCGATAATTCAGTCTACTGTGCTCCACTGTCATTGATTGTGGCATGACGTTAGCAACACCACCATCTCAAAACTACCACAACATCATATGCGTCCAGGCTAAAATACAGACTTCGTGTTAGAGTCTGTCTAAATGCAGCGAACTAACTCAGTTTTTGATTGAATTTCGCCTAATCATATGGAAATATGTTGCAGGTACACCGTAAAAATTTTGAAAATTTCTTTTAATTTGATGGCATAAAGTCGAAATCAAAGAAATTCATGAGATTTTAGAGAATGCAAAATGTTTAGTTTTTAAATTTGTTGCTCTAGACGCCGTTGATGTGATGTAACTGTGATGTAAATGGTGGATCGACTATTGCTAAAGTATATTAGTTATTCTCAGAATATTGTACCATTCAATGTCTCGGGTCTCAAAACCATGTTTAATTTAGAATTTGATATTTTAACGCTTTAATACACATACTTAACAGGAGCTTCTATACGAATAGCTTAAAAAAATGATTTTAAATATTTTACTATGAAATTAAAACATAAAGTGTTAAAAAGTCATTCTCCTTACTGTCCTTACCGCTTCTTAGTGCACTTAATTTCCCCGTTTCGCATATAACTTTTTTTCTAAAAAACGTACATGACATTGTTTGTCGTATATTTATTTCAGTTACTGTTTTTCTGTGTAAACTCTTCGACATTGTTTTTTATATTGAGTTGAAATACATTGAAGATGGTCCCTCATTTAAGACTATATTCGCTTAGTTTTTCTTTTGCTAACTTTCAATTTTTTAAAGATTGAGAAAGAGGAGACTTAGTTCTTTTACAGCTCAGTCAGTTTTGGTTTTGCGATAGTGAGTGTAAGTGCGTTTTTTTATTTAAAGCTTAAAAATTTTGTAAAGAATGCAAGTGTGTGTCATTCTCCCTGTAAGTTTTTTTTTATATTACTATAAATATTCTTTTATCTTTATATAATAAAATCAATAAACAATTAGAGTGGCTATCTACCAGTTTCAAAATTTTTAAAAACATTTTGTCATTCTCCCGTCAAATTTACTCCGTGAGGATAGTTCTCTTACGAGACATTGTTGTTTATTGGTTAATTTATTAGACTTGTTGAACTAATTTTCTTTTTTATGATGAGGGGCTGTCCTTAAACTTCGCGACGCTCTGACGTTAATTTTTAGGGTTGACACCTGGTTGTTTTCGAAAATGTTATTTAATTCTTACTTTTTTTGACAAAATTGAAATTTTTGATTTAAGAAACGCTCAGATAAATTTATCTTGAAATTGTACAGAACTTTTGGTATTGCCACCCGGTTTTTTTGTTAGTTGTGCTTCAATCATATTTCGGTGCGATTGCCATCAAAAATTTAAATTTAGTCAATAAGAGCAAGATTTAAATACATTTTTCGAAAACAAACATGTGGCAATCCTAAAAATTTATGCTAACTTTTAAAAAAGTTCATTAAAGCTTTTTTAGAGTTAAATTTAATTTTAATTTTTTAAATATATTGTTTCAGCGAAACTTTTGAAAAAACTTATGAAAGTTTATATTCAAGGTTCCAGAAATTAAGGTCATCTTATGCCTTTAAATAATAAAAAACAAAAAAAAAAAAAAAAAAAAAAAAAAAAAATAGGTGGGATAAACAAATGCATGTTTTGGTAAATTTTTCGGAGATTCACTCATATATTCCAAGGTCAAGGTTGCACGGTAGACCGATAAAAAGATGATGAGATGCAGTTAAGGAAAAGTTAGGAGCGTTGTCACTTGTTGTTAAAATAATTCAGAGAGTTTTTGCCTTTAAGGGGGAGTAGTGTTGTGGAAGAAGATAAATTACGTGATTTGTCACAAAATAAGCTCTTTGAGAGTCGAGAAGGCGGCATTTTTTTCTCAAATAAAATGAAAAAGTTTTTAGAAAAACTCGGAGTGCAATAATTCAGGTAGCTTTGACATTTGAGGGGGAGTAATGTTGTGGAGAAGGATAAATAACGTGATTACTTCAGTAAAAATTCATAGAGTATCACGGATATGACGCTTTTTTTCAACAACGTTCAGCCGGGGACTGAACTGTTTTTTATGTATATTTAGTGGGCGCCCAATATATTTGATTTCAAAGAATGACTTTTTTGGTAAATGTTTTTTTTACGTTGTAATTTATTGAACTATTTTCATTTAGTTTTAAGTAAGTTATTTTAAGTTTTAAACAAATTAAATATTAAAAAAAAATATAAATGAAAATTACGGCGGCCCATAAGTTTGACGTATTCCACGCATACGCATGAGGGTGAAAGAGTAGGCGGTATGAATTTAGGAATTTTCAATGGGCACAATTTGCGTTGCCAATAGCGGATTATTAAATCCGGTTTTTGGGAGTTTATGCGTATTCCGGCGTCAACAATTCCTTCAATAAAGTTTTATTTCAGTGTATTCAGGCATAAGGTTAGTGTGGGTTGATATACAAAATAAGCAAAAGTCTCACAGCCCAAAGTGAATTTGGAACCAAAGTAGTTTTGATGTATGCGTGTTCACACAATTAAACAGTGCGTAAAGGTGTATTTGTATTTTTAGGCTCAATTTTTAAATTTAAATTCTCCACTAAAGTTGGTACGAGTGTGTGATATGCAGATAGGTGCACTTTTTTTTTTTTGTTTTTGTTGCTGTGATTGTTTATTGTGGCACTTCGATTTAGTTTTTATCGTTTGTATACTGTGTCAATTGATTATTATTTGTTTTTGTTTTTTAATTTTTTATATTAGAAAAAATTTAAAACTGTAACGACATATCGAGCAATGCGACGTTTTTTCATTTGAATGTAGCTTGTTTGAATTTTGAAAAAAATGCAAGATTTAATATTTAGTAGATATCACTGCAAATCAATTGATTACGTGCGTGTTTCAAGGATTGCGGCTTAATGTCTCAATGCATTATGTGAACGTATGTGTGTAGATAGTTATACATATGTTAAGGTATATGGCTGATTATTTGTAATCGCATTAAAGCGTATCAAATGTGTCGCAAAATATCTGATCAGCTTAAATAGTATAAAGTTAGTAAATATTTCTTTAAGATAAAATTTTGGCGCCCATTTCAGAGGATCATTTTGTAAAATTATTTGGATAAATTGTTGCTAACATATGTTGACAATATAAGATTTTATAGCAAATTAGGTTACTTGGTAAGATTTGTATGCAAAATATGTCTTAAAACCAAAAAAAGCTGTGGTCGCAGTTCAAATAGTTAGCAACATTTGCAAAGGATCGCCAAAAATCACCGCTGAACTTATGCACGCGTTTATCACTTATGTCTGGGAAAGAAAGCGCACACTTAAAAATTGGCTAATTGGAACTGTGGTCAAAATTTCATAAAAAAGCACGACTATCTAAAACAACAGAGATTGAATGATTTTATCAACTTTATCCAAAATGCTGAGGAAAATTTTTCGCATTAGAGTTTGCAAAAAAACTGGAGCATATTACTTATATGTTGTGATGTTTTATATGCTTTGAATCTTTTTCAGATAAATAATGTCAAAAATGATCTCATGAAAATTTTAGACCTAATTTTTATTAACAACGATTTCAAATATGAACTTTTCAAATGTGATATGCCCGCTTACCAATGATTCTGTTCATCACAAAGTACTTATTTTGAATATAAGTTTTTATTCGTTCAGAGATGACTTGCAAGTTGGCCGTAGTCGCTCGTACAATTTTAAGAGAGCCGATTATGAAGGACTTAACTCTTTTTTTGGGCCTTTTGATTGGAGTTTGGTGTTACATCATCATATAAATATCAATGACATGTATGGTAAATTCAAGTGTATCATTAATGAAGGACTACAGCAGTAGGTTCCAGTAAAAAAACAGGTTTACTCTTTGAAGCATCCTTAGTTTAATAGAAGATTGGTAAATCTAAAAAATCTCAGAAATAAACCCCATGTATAGTTCAAAAAAATAGGTTTGCTAACGGACAAAGCAATATTTGTTTTGCGTAGGCGGGAGTTTGACTTTCTGCCGAACTTTTTGTACAAGAAATTGAGAATCGGCCAATTGTCAAAATTCGACCACATATATATATATATTTCATAATTTTGGTACTTTTTGGACAGTTTTAGTACTTTTTTTGCTATTTGGTACAAAATAGAAAAACTCATTTATCATCCCTGGTACAATGAGAAATGTGAAACGAAAAGAAAACAAAAAACATGAAGTCAGTGTCAGTCAGCTTTTTGTCGTTCTATTTGTGCTGTATCCTCTTTTCAGCTCTGTGTGACCGCGTATTTTGTCGTTGTTAATATTGAAAAATTTGCATTTAATTTTACATGGCTTAATGGCATAATATTAAAATAATTTTAGCTTTGTGCACATTTACACACAAATGTCTTTCTAATGGTGTATAATTCAAAGTCATGCTCCATTTTTAACATAGTAAGAAAGGTAGGACAAATTTTTGTCTTGCGTTTTTATATATAGATAACAGAAACTAAGAAAGATATTTTTTTGAGGAAGAGTGCATTATGAAGAAGCATGTTTCAGCATAATTTTTACATTTTTAGAAAAAAGAAAAAAGTGTCTTACATATTTTGCAGAATTGCGTATTTTTATATATGTACCTCAAAAACACTTCCATTTTGTGTAACGTACTACATTTTCGACCGATTTTGCCGTCCTCCCCTAGTGCAAAACAATAGCTTAAGCACATAAGACAGATTTCCATTCAACTTGAATATCTCGGAAAAACATTCGTACGACTGTCATGTCCGTAGTCTGGGGAACTACCCATATGTAGCGCGTTGGCGTAAAATATACTGAGCTGATTTGAATAATTTTGTGTCAAAACAATATATTCATGCTTAAGATAAAAATGCAATACTTATTTTTTTAAAGAAAAGAATTATTATTTTAGGATTAAATAATAACAATCGCGCTTGAAAAAAAAAAAAAACCAATGTTAAACGGACGACGCCGGGTAAAATAGCTATTTCCATATACATACATTAGATATTTTTGCATTGCGTAGGTAATTAAGTAAAATCTAAAATTTTCCAATAAATGACTACCTCCGACTTCTTGGCTTCTGTATGTGACATTCTCTAATGTTGATACCATAGGTATATTAATTTAATTATTTGCTTAAGAAAAACTTAAGTTGACTAAGACTTGCAACACACTCCTTAGTGTAGTATCTATCCCCTTGGTCTTTTTTTTTTGGTAATAAAAATAATCGAGTGATTTACATACTCGTTAATTTGTCCAATGCGGGTGATTCTACGGGTACCTACGCAGTATCTTTTATTGGATAGCATAAATTGAAAAAGTTGCATATGCAAGCGAGTCAAGTAAGCTCGCGCTCGTCTAATATGTGAAATAAAAATGTTCATTAGTCTCAAGATCGGTTCCATATTTCACCATGTTGCGCGCGCCGCCACCGCCTGGCACCGCTACTGCTGCTTTTTACGTAATTAAAGACAAAGTTTTGCTTTTATTGCAGTCCGCACGCATGCGTGTGGTGATAACCGAACTGAAACTTGTCCAGAAGTAGGTTGATTTTATTTCAGTTAAAATACAAAAATTCAATCATATTGCAAAACAACATGGCACAGGACACTGATCTGCACTAAGACCCAAAAATTGCATTGCAACCATGCATCACATGCTAGGGCGTGAGACGTTACGGCGCGGCATGGGGCGGGGGGATTCTTAGAGACATGTAACTTGTTT
Organism: Calliopum simillimum; assembly: GCA_951812925.1. Classification (NCBI taxonomy): domain Eukaryota; kingdom Metazoa; phylum Arthropoda; class Insecta; order Diptera; family Lauxaniidae; genus Calliopum; species Calliopum simillimum. Next base: position 102,596,176 of record OX638371.1, read on the forward strand.
AATTAACGCTTGCAACAATTTTAAGCTCAACATTCAAACGATATACGAGTGACCAAATATCTATCGAAATGAGTGCAATAACAAAAATAATAAAATAAAACCGACATTTTTTTCACTAGAAATATCTAATGAATGTGTGCGCACAGCAGAGCATCGTGTTGCGCATGCGTAGCTGCTGTATGTTGGATGTTGGTCTTTTTCGACTGTCCATTTGTCTAGAGCAGTCCTTGTGACTAAACAATAAATTCTACACTATTGGTTGAACGAAATTTAATTTGTTGTGCGTGCTCTGCCAGATCAGCGGGAGTTGAGTCAAGTTTGGTTCGCGCTTGTGTTTTAGCATGAATTTAAGGCAGTGGTCAGAGTAATAACTAATGGAAGCGAAAACAAAAAATATTCATAGCATGGAAATGGAAACTTTTGCCCTAAGCGGTAACACTTTATTCCTTAATTTTCGTTCAATCACTGCTCGTCAAGACCTTTCCGTGAAAATATTAAACTTTGGTGCTCTTGTGCTCATTCTGATCACTGCTTAAAACTTAAGCTAAGGCCTAGACTGCCTATGCTGCTGCTGTTGCACCATTCGCAACATCTCTCTGGCCTTTCACTTACATTTGGTTACGCAGAATTATTTGCCAAATGACAACCAAAATGTGCGCTACAACATATCAATTTTGGGGGGAGTCAGGGGTTACAACGCAGTGATTGCGTTTTAAGAGTTTGATTGCATTGAATTGAATTGAATTGCTTTAGTTTCGTTGTTACCAAGTCATAAGTTAAAACTAAAATTATTGACTTGTCCAGTTTTAAGTACATATTGGCTGTTGTATTACTATGCTCCATATTTAAGAAGTTGCGCAAGTTTTCTTTGGAATCACCTTTTTCTTCAGCTTGTTGTTTTCGCTAGTAAAATACACGTTATTTTCTTTGTAATCGAATCATTAATGGGTGGAAACTTGGGAATGTTTGTAGCGAAACTTTAATTTTCATAATGCTTTTTTTCTTAGTGTGATATTTATACAAGGTGATTGGGATTCGGTAGAACACCGGAAAATTTAAGATTTCTGGGACAATTCTAAGCAACTTTTCTTAGTTCCTTTTTTCAAAAATTCGCAAAACTGACGGAGATATTGCCATCGGAAGGTCGGGAAATGCATGAAAATTTCCTTGGCTTACTTTTTTATTTTCCTATAAAAAAGTATGACAATAAAGGAAATCAGGTACAAATTGCATATCAAATGAAAGAAAGTAGATAAAGCTTTCCTAAGTTCTTACTAAATAGATATAAAGTTAATAATAAGTTAATTAGACATTTGTTGCAAAATGATTCAGCAGCTATGATGCTGAATCATTTAAGATATTTAAATTCTGTTTCGATCTATGGGTTAGTGATGAGCAAAATTAGTCTTGGTCTTACGTCTTGTTCTTGGTAATTTTGCGAGACCAACACCAAGGCAATAGTAGTCTTGGTCTTGTTCTTGCACATTGAGTCTTGGTCTTGGTTTTGATATTGAGTCTTGGTCTTGGTCTTGCTCTTGCTCATTAAGTCTTGGTCTCGGTCTTGGTCTTGGTCTTGGTTTTAAAACCATATTTTTCCAAAGCAGTTGGGTTTTTAAGATGCCAAAATTCAAATTGAGCGAAGATTTAATTTTCGAAACGGGCGTGAAACAACTTTCTACTATAAATTACCAAGATTGAAAAGCAGTTAGCAGTTAGAAAAGCACTTTCTTGTCTGGGATTCGAACATAAAACTCCCAGGTTATTAGTCAAACGTCATGCATTGAGCTAACTCCATCTACAACAATTTAAAAAAATATTGAAAAACTTCAAAAATATATAGACAGAGTTAGCCGAATGTTTAAGACGTTTGACTGATATCCTGGAGGTTGTATGTTCGTTCGAATCCCAGACAAGAAAGTGTATTTTTTTTAATAATTATTTTATTTTTTTACTTTTATATATTATATTTTATGATGTCGCCGTGATCCAAGAAAATATTGTCATGTTAGTTCCTAATTAATAAAAAGATTAATAATAATCAAAAATAATATAGGTCTTAATATTCAAACATATATTTGGTAATTATCGGCAAATATACGATTGAACCAATAAAATTGCTCAAATATGCCGATCACTAAATAATATCAAATATTCGATTCGCCTAAATCAAATATATTATTTGTTAATTATTACCAAATTTTGATGTATATCATTCAAAAATCAGTCTTGAAACTATAATTCAAATGTGCCCATTCCCGTCCCAGACCTCAATATTTTAGTCTTAACTTCGTCTTTTCAAGAAAGTTTTTGCAAATCAAATTGGATTTGTCGTAGCCAAAACATATCAATGAAATGGAATGATATTAAGTATGAGTGTTAGTGCGAGTATTTCAAAAGTGAAACTGAAGTCAAGGTGCTCTAAATTAGCAATTATCTAAATGATTTAAGACAACATGAAATGGTGTTTTTTGCAACTCGAATTTTAAGTTTTTTTCTGAAATATTATTGATCAACATTTAATGTATCGCCCGATATTAACTGGTCACCAATGCGTTTGATTGCATAATGCACATTTAAAACATTGCCAACATTGCCAACATTACCAATAGGCAAATGAGATAGAACGAACGTGAATTCAGGCTTTAAGCTGGTGGTCACACTGCGCACACACTGCATCAATAGCCTGACTGCCTGCCTGCCATCTGCAGAGTGGTGCGCGCGACACACGTCGAATAGCTACGCATGAGTGGTGGTGGCACGCGGTTCTCCTTCGAACGCACCGTTGTACGCTGCTTATTCACTTTCCCAAAATGTTTTTTTTTTTTTTCGTTGTTGATTCAGAGTAGTTAGAGGTAGGGGTACCTTGGGCCAGCCTAAAATGTACGTACAATCGCGTTCCCATACGCAGCAGCATTGGTTTTATTTCAACATTGATTTACTTGTAATATTTGTGGATCTGGTGCAACAACAACAACAACAACTACATATCCATATGTGCATACAATTTTTTTAAATATTATACATAGTAGTATATACAACGTATGGATATATAGTTTATCGAATATGAGTCTTAAAAGTTTTTATCGTTAGTTTATTTGAATGCAAAACGATAAATAACAACATGAAGCTTTTGAGATAGATACATATGTATGTTGACAATCAATTTTGAGTTCGATCATTAAACAAAGGAAAGATTTATGGATGAATATGTACAATGCAATAAAGCATGTTTGTTCGTTTTTTCACATTTTTGCTTAAAATACAAACACAGAATTTGCTGCATTCTCAAATTGTATGATTGATTTTACATGAAAACGAATTATCTTTCAAGTCGACCATCACCGATCGCGCTGTGACTTATTGGTTTAATTGATTTGACTGGACACGTATTATTTATTATACCCTTCACGCAGGGTATATTCACTTTGTCCTTGCATTTACTACGCAAAGAAGGAGGCATGTCAGGTATAGAAAATTATATATGGGCATATCTGAAAATAATCTTCACTATTTTGACCTGGTATTTACGCAAGAATACGCAAAAACTCCCAATAAGCGGATTTAATTTCCTGCGATTGGCAACGCAAACTGTACCCTTTGAAATTCTTCAATTCATACCGCCATCTCCCTCACTCTCATGAGTATACGTCAAACTCATGATTTTTGGTAATTAGTTTTTTCATCGTGCTTAGCAGCGGCCGCCGAAATTTCCATTTATAATTACTTTTAAAATTGAATTTGTTTAAACCTTAAATACAATTTAAAATAGTACTCAAATCTAAAGTCAAATAATTGCAATAAGTTATAAACGTAAAAGTAAACTCAAAAGTTAGATTTTCTCTTTGGAAAGAAGACACCTGGTGGGAACATTCGTTTTCTGCGTTTTACTTTTGGGTACATCATAGCCATCGAGTATTTTTGATAATTGAAGACAGCATCTACATCATACAGGTGGTCATCAGCATTGCTTCAGCGGTCATCTATCAGCACAGCCACCATCGTCAAAAGCAGCAGTTCATATGGCAGCCGTCTGCAGTCGACGTTGGCTGCAGCAAATTTACACAGCAGACAAACTACGAAAAGTTATTTCTTTGAAATCAAATATATTCGGCCCCCACTAAATATATAAAAAACAGAGTTTGTAGAAATTTTAGGCTTAGATGATCCAATAACAGCTTTCTACTTTGTTTTATAATTAAAATACATAAAAATCCATTTGTTGATACAAATCTTTATTTGGAATGATAGTTCGGTTCCTACAACTTAATGTTTGAAAATTATTTCGTTCAAATGTTGCCCAAGTCTAGCTTTTAAATGGTTCATTCTGTGGGTCCAATTTTCGACAACTCTTTCGAGCATGTCAGCCGGCATTCCTTGAATAACACGAGTTATGTTGGTTTCCAAAGCGTCAATGGTTTCGGGTTTATTGACATAAACAAGTGATTTAACATATTCCCAATGGCGTCAAATCACATGATCTTGGTGGCCAATTAACAGGAGCATTTCTTGAGATGATGTTTTCATCGAACGTTTCTCTCAATAAAGCGATTGTTTCTCCAGCTGTATGGCATGTTGCACCATCCTGTTGAAAACAGAGGTTGGCTACACTAATATCCTGAATTTTTGGCAACAAAAATTCATTGATCATTGCTCTGTAGCGAGCAACATTGACCGTAACACGGGCTACATCCACATTTTTGTTGAAATACGGTCCGATGATGCCTCCTGCTCATAAACCACACCAAACAGTACATTTATCGGTATACATTGGAAGCTCTTAGATTGCTTCTGGTTGTTCAACGTTGCCGTTCAACCAGAAATTAACTTCGTCGCTAAACACAAATTTTCGATAAAATAATGGATCACTTTGAAGTTGTTATAAGGCCCATAAACCGAAATTAAAACGTACATCAAGAGCAGCCGGCTTCAATTCTTATACGAGCTGTATTTTATAGGCCTTCAGGCCAAGATCACGCTTCAAGATACGCCACAATGATCCAGAAGAGATGCCCAAAGCCTGAATGAATTGTTCACGGTTTTCACGAACACTCTCTGCTACTGCAGCAATATTCTCTAAAGTTGGAATTAGCCAAGAAGTAGCGTTTCGTAACGTTACGTCACGGTTGCTTGTCAACGTAGCATCGATTAGTGAAAACGGTAGGCAACGTCAGAAATGTCACCTTACAACTTTAAAATTACTAGAAAAAATCCAGTTTTTGTAAACAAGTATCCATTATCATTCTTATTTTAATTAATTTGTTCAAAAAATTCCATTTATAACATCCAAATTTAATATATTTTATCTGACAAATGAATTGTCAACATAGCGCGACGTTTGAAAATCTAATTTCAACAGGTCTCAACGTTGCGAACCGCTACTTTACGATTTCACTAATCGCTTACACGCTTCCGCCATTTGAAAGGTTTTGACAGGCGTCACGTTACGAAACGCTACTTCTTGGCTAATTCCACCATAAATTACTGGCTCTATGCACTCTGGTTGAATGATGAATATTCAATAGTGTAAAATTGCTTCGAAATCTGGTGATGGTGTTACGAGTAGTGCGCTCAGTTGGAAGCTCATAACGATAAAAATGATGTTGAAGAACTCTATAACATTCTCTAACTGATGACTGATTTTGGTAGTAAGTTTCCACAATTAATAAACGTTGTTCAGGACTAAGTCTATTCATGATTGAGTCGTATTGAATACTGAACACAAACGTCATATGGACAAGCCATTTGACACATAACAGCTGTCAAAACAACCCAGTTGGAAAAGAGACCTCGTTTTTTTTTTTAATAATAATAATAAAGTTTAGCTACTACAGCTATTAGCCTTCTTGGAGCGCCCTTTATAACCAAACGTGGTGGAGTATATTCCTAGACGTGTAAAATGTTTTCAGGACGTCGTTTTACCTGAAAATTTCGGGAAAATCGAGATTTCCGATAATATAGGGGAGAGCACACATTCCAGAAGTAGTTGATAGCGTAGCACCTATCCGAATATTCTCAAGTAAAATTCATAATAATCGTATGTGGCATACGGTGAGGGAAATGATTAAAAAGTCTAAATCGCTCATTACGGGCACATAACAGGTTCTAAAATTCTTGAAAAGTTCAAGCGAGTTCCTTAATGAAAAAAAAAATTGACTTTGCTCATGATATTTTATCAAATTAAGCCCCCCACGCCAAGTAGAAAACGAAAACGGCTAAATTTTCAGAGAAAACGACCTCCTGACAGCCCCTCATGTTGAAATTTTCTTGTTCATTTATTAAGAATTTCATTTTATACGTCTAGGAATATATCACACAACATTTGGTTATAGAATATGAATATATTGTTTGTGCGGCGCCAAACAATATTTAATATCATTTACCATAAGGGCGGGCACAAAAATGTTTTAATGGATTCTTTATCTTCGGACTTCAAGGCTTCTGTTTCTGGAAGAAATTTTAAATTATTGTGTGGAGAACCGGGTCAAATGAGCATTTGTTTATAAAAAACCAATAAAAAAATAGCAACAACTAATACAAACGCGTTCTAATTATTATTTATCGTTGATCGTATTTGCTTTCTACCATCCCGCTCAATTTTCAAAACTTTCAATAAAAAGTTAACGAGAAATTAATTTTTCTGTAAAACGATACCTCAATTTTCAATCGTGTATTGTAAATAAACAAATTAACTTTTTTCAAAATTTTTTATGTCACAGCTTTCTACCACTTAATAGATTGCATTGCGATATTCGTTTTCAATTTTCGTCACCAGGTCGAAAGTCATGGGCCCACTTGGCGAATTTCTACTCAGAATTAAGATTTCGGTAATTACTTCTTCTACTATCTTATTGGCCTCTCATACAACAACAGCACTCTATGCAGTTCTCTCGATCTGATTAAAGTCTTTGATACTTTATGTCATGTCAATATTCTTGAGTCATGAAAATAGGTCAGCTAGACTGTGTGCAATATCTTATTTCCATATCTATTTTTACAAATCTGACTTAACGCCGTCTTAATTAATCGCGTCAAGTTTGGTAATCTGTAAATAAAAGCTAATTGGCCAAGATAACATCGAACGAACTGGCCGGATCTCATTAAACCATTAGCGCGTTTAGTCATCGTGCTCAAAATGTACATATATACGAGTACATATGTAAGTATGTATGTACGCAGAAAAGTAAAACGAGATCGAATTAATAATAAAAACAAAAATAATAAAATTAAAACAAATGAACACAAAATTACTAACAGTTTCAAACGCATAAACAGGGTGCGCATGCGTGAATGACAATTGGACATAAACGACCACGCCAATGTGTATGTACGCGTGTGTGTGTCGCTCAACGGGCGGTGTTTAGCGCTCTGATTTGACAAACTCTGGGAAAATCGGTTCAAGAACTTGTGCGCTTAAATCAGAAACCATTTTTTTTTGATTGCACATTGCAATATAAGGCTGGCTCTGGCGGCGGTGTTGTTTCTTCTATTCTGATGTTTAGATTTGTGTGTGGGGTGCAAATTGAAAAATATTATCGCGATTTTTTCAAATGAGAAAAAAAAAAAATCAATTGAAATAAAAAAAAGTGGTTTACATTTACCAGAAAATAAAGTTAAATTTATTATGTTTTCAACATTTGAATTACAGTGAAGGCAAAACAAAAGTACCAACTGAATTTTATAATGCTTATGATGAGGAGAATGATACTTGCGGGCCAAGTGTTTGTGTTATTCAATTTCAAGTTCTATCGGGCTTAAAATAACACCCTATACATCTTGGCAGAGGCCCCAGGAAGAATTTTGCGTCTTCATAGTACTTACATCTTGGTGGAAGGTGCCCCAGGCAGAATTGTCCCTGTACGAGATATAATTTTTTTCCTAGTTGATTTTTTTTTTTAGATATTTTTTATAGGTCATTTTTGTTGTTGTTCTTTTGTTTTCATTTTTGTTGTTGTTTTGTCAGTAATTTTTTGTTGTTGTTTTTTTATATGAATATATTAGGGGTTTTGGGGAACATACTTATGCCTTAGTAGATCATGGCAGTACTTTAAAAAATTTATTGTTACCGAAAGCGATGACTCATATTATTACGTATTAATATCATGCTTGCTATCTTAAAATTTTTTCGAAGTTTTTTCAAATTTTTTCAAGCTTTTTCAAATTTTTTCAAACTTTCTCAAATTTTTTCAAACTTTTTTCAAACTTTTTGAAACTTTTTTATATTTTTTTTAAACTTTTTCAAACTTTTTTTAAACTTTTTTCAATTTTTTCAAACATTTGAAAGTTCATATTTTTTAAAATTTTTTCAAACTTTATTACTCTAAGTAAGATTTTTTTCTAGTTTTATCCTACATAGTTGGATAGCTCAAGGCTGTTGGCAAACCTTTCAATCAGAGAGAGCTCAATGATTTGGTGAGATTAGGCCCCCTACCCCTTAGACCAGCGGGGTCCATAGCTCATTTCTCGCATCAGTGTGAGGGTCCTGGGTAACTCCAGTCAGCGACAGCTTACTTTACAAGTTTCTACAGGAATTCTGAAGTCTAATGCAAAGGTCTTACCTGGGAAAATAAGAATTTTTTGTGTTCAACCCAGTGGACTCAGTTTGTATCACTCAGGTCGGCCCTGGTATGGACCCGGAGTTTTCTCCAATGTTAAAATAAGGCAAAAAAATTAATTGAGTAGCTGCTGGGTCGACTTCGTACTCGCCACAGCAATTTTGTAGTCGAAGTTCGACGTCTTATGAGGAAAATTGAAATTTTACAGTTCAGAACCCTCTGGGCTGGCCCCATTCCCCTTAGGCTGGCCCTGGGCGGGGTTCAGAGCTCTTTTCCAACGTTCAAACAAGGCTCTAATACCACTCGGTGCTAGGCTGGCTTGGTCGATATGTCTCTACAGAAAGTCTGTATTATAGCAATTTTTACCTCTATATGACTGTTTACGCAGGAATACGCATAAACTCCCGAAAACCGGATTTCATTTCCCCCGATTGGCAACGCGTATCTACCCATTGAAAATTCTTCAATTCAGACCGCCATCTCCCTCACTCTTATGCGTATGCGTTGTTTACGTCAAACTCATGACTTTTGGTCATTCGTTTTTCCATCGTACTTAGCAGCGGCCGTCGAAATTTTCAATTATAGTTCTTGTTAATATTAAATTTGTTTCAAACTTAAAATAACTTACATGCTTAAAACTAAATTAAAATCGTTCAATAAATTATAACGTCAAAAGTAATTCAAAAGTTAGTTTTTCTCTTTGGAAAGAAGACACCTGGTGGGAACATTCGTTTTCTGAGTTTTACTTTTTGGAATATCATAGCCAATGAGTGTTTGTGATCAACGAAGACATCAGCAACATCATCCTGGTGGTTATCAGCATCGCTCCAGCGGTCATTCATCGTCACAGCCCCCATTGTCAAAAGCAGCAGTTCACGTGGCATCCGTTTGCAGTCGACGTCGGCAGCGACAACTTTACACTGCGAACATTTAACAAAAAAGATATATCTTTGAAATCAAACATAATCGGCGCCCGCTAATTATACAAAAAAAGAGTTCAGACTGAACAATGACCTTGAAATCTCTTCTCTGTGACGATTTGTTAATAATCGGACCCCGGATTCAGATTCAGGGCATCCATGTGTTTCCAAGGTGTCAAAATACCTAGGAAACACAGGGTCTTGTCAAAACGGAAGGCCCTTTTTTATTTTTGTAAACCTGTGTTATTATTTTTGCAGATAATGAAGAAATTAAGAGGGTACACTAAAAAAGCACATTATATATCACTGTGATTGTTTCGCAAGGCCCAGACTTCGTTACTTTTCAGTTGCATATCCATGAAGTGGGTGGCAGGAACTTACGAATCTCATCAAATCTAAGGGATTTTACACTTTTCCCGATTTTATGGCACCTTTCCCCGCATTTATAAAAAAAAATTTCATAACATCTTTCAATTGAGTTATACTTAGTTCATTTTTTTTGACCGCCACTGTACGAATGCACTCCATATATTTGTTAAATGCTACAGTTTTGATTGAAAATTACATTTTGTTTTTTCATCTGAAAGATTTTTGCATGCATTTCATATTGATTGGAGCGATGACTAAAAAAAAAACGGAGTCAATGTCGTCATGGTGGCAATCATAATTGAAATTTGTATTAATTAGATGCAACTATGCAAAAATATAAAAAAAAAATAAATTTGCAAAAAATATTACCTAGAAGTTGAATTCTAGAAACGCATCTAATAGATAAAATACATTCATTATATTAAAACGCTGTTACACTTTTTTTCCATTTTGGTCTTAAGATTAATGTGGACATAAGATTTTTTTCATTAAGCAAAGTGCTGGCAATTGCAAAAAACTTACTTTTATTTTTAATTTATTGCACATAATTATGACAAGAACAACATTTTCCTACAGTTTTCAAGTTACTAATGAAAGAAAAAAGTGACACTTAAAAGCCTTGAACATGCCAAGTTTTTAATTCTAAATGTTTGGTGAATTCGACCTTGCGCTGCATAAGCAAAAAAAAGAAAAAGAAACGAACCTGAAAGTGGCCAAATTCTTAATGTCCTACCTACGAATTCTGTATTGCATGAAGGTTTAATTTTTTTAATGGAACTACAATGCATTCATGAAAATGTACCATTATTTTTCAACTTGATGTACAATGCTATGTACATTAGGGCTGTTCAAAAAAAAAAATTTTTCGAATTTCCAAGATATACTTTGGCATCACGATCTACATCATGACAGAATATCCCAAAAAAATTTTCAGATTTTTAAATTCATATTTAAAGGTGGCTCAAAGCAGAAATATATTTTTATTATTTTTTTTTTAGCATCAATTATAAAATGTTGTCAAACAATTTGAAAAATTTGTTTTAGAGTAACTTAAAAACATTCAGTTTGTTTGTTTTTTAATGAACTTTAAAACCTACGTTGTAATTTTGACGAAAAAAATTTTACACTTCTTAAAAAACGAAAAACTGCCCTAAGAAGGCGGTTTTTCAAAGAAAAAAGTCATCGTGCTTTAAACGAAATGAACATTTTTTAATTTACAAGATCTCATTCAAAAGAGCTCTTAAAAACCTTCAAGACAAGACATGTTAAGATTTTTTTGGGCCAGCAGGCTCGATGACATAACGTTTGAAATATAGTAATGCAGCCCTGTGAAAGGCAAAACGCTTTTTACTCAAGAGGGAGGCATCTTACAAAAAAGTGCCCATGGCATAAAATGCTTAGAATCATCCAAGGAACAAGTGTGAATTGTTTTTTTTTTTTTTTTGGAAAGTTTATTAAAAATGACGTTAAAAAATTTTTTTTTCTAAAATTAAGTAAAAAAAAAAAAAACAATTTACACTTGTTCCTTGGATGATTTTAAGCATTTTATGCCATGGGCACTTTTTTGTAAGATGCCTCCCTCTTGAGTAAAAAGCGTTTTGCCTTTCACAGGGCTGCATTACTATATTTCAAACGTTATGTCATCGAGCCTGCTGGCCCAAAAAAATCTTAACATGTCTTGTCTTGAAGGTTTGTAAGAGCTCTTTTGAATGAGATCTTGTAAATTAAAAAATGTTCATTTCGTTTAAAGCACGATGACTTTTTTCTTTGAAAAACCGTAAAATTTCGCCTTCTTAGGGCAGTTTTTCGTTTTTTAAGAAGTGTAAAATTTTTTTCGTCAAAATTACAACGTAGGTTTTAAAGTTCATTAAAAAACAAACAAAATGAATGTTTTTAAGTTACTCTAAAACAAATTTTTCAAATTGTTTGACAACACTTTATAATTAATGCTAAAAAAAAATGAACAAAAATATATTTCTGCTTTGAGCCACCTTTAAATATGAATTTAAAAATCTGAAAAATTTTTTGGGATATTCTGTCATGATGTAGATCGTGATGCCAAAGTATATCTTGGAAATTCGAAAAATTTTTTTTTTTGAACAGCCCTAATGTACATTTACTTCACTGGGTTGTCAACACTTAAACCATAATGCACTACAATCAAAACAATACTGAACTACTTTACCGTATTAAATGCCATCTGTTGCCGATTATTGGCTATTTCTTGTTGGTTCTAGCAGCAGCTGGGTAGTATTTTCGACGGACATGAATTACACAGGTTTACAAAAAAAAAAAATGTCATGGCGCTTTGATCAAATTATGTGTTTCCTAAGGACTTTGACGTCCTGAATCCGAATCCGGGGTCCGTTTTTTTCCAGAACGTCTGAGAAAAAAGATTTCAAGGTCATATTGAGGTCAAAATGGGGTTCACGTGTCGTTTAGTGATAAATTCGGTAAAATTCTGAAACTAATTTTTTATAATTGAATTTTTAGTCTTTAAAAAGAATATGTGATAAAAAAGGGTATTTCGGACCTACTTTCGGAGACATAGCCATCGGAAGATCCGGATATATCTTCTATGAAAACCGCTATAAGTTGGGAACCCCTGGATGGATTTAAAAAATATTGGTGTCATATGAAAGATATTTTGACAACCTATAAAATTAAAGTCATAGTTTTGGAGATATGACCTTTTTTGAAATTTTGAGAAATTTTTCAATTACAACAACAAATACATCAACAACATCAGCAACAACAACAAGAACAACAACAAAATTCATTTCATATGACATCAATATTTTCCAAATCCATCCAGTGGTTCCCAACTTATAGTGGTTTTCATAGAAAATATATCCGGATCTTCCGATGACTATATCTCCGAAACGAGGTCCGAGAGACCGTTTTTGATCACATATTGTTTTTAAGGACTAAGAATTCAATGATAAAAAATTAATTTTAGAATTTTAGCGAATTTATCACTAAAAGAAACATGAAAATTTTGACCTCCATATGACCTTGAAATCTTTTTTCTCAGACGATCTGGAAAAAAACGGACCCCGGATTCGGATTTAGGACGTCAAAGTCCTTAGGAAACACATAGTATGATCAAAACGCCATGACATTTTTTTTTTTTTGTAAACCTGTGTTATTATTGTACATTTAGTTTGTGTGGTTATGCTAAAAATTCATTGCATGCTTTTAGGCTTACTTTTTTCGCTTTTATCACAGTGGAGGCCATAAGTTATTCCTTTTGTTTACTGCATTACGGATAGAAACGAGCATTTAAATTTACGAGTATCTCTTTATTCATACAAAAAAGTGTATGTAAATATTTCACTGAATCTATTAAATAAATAAACAAACTTTACGTATCGAGAGATTATCAATTAAAAACCTTATGCTATTAACATTTAAATTATATGTCACATAAGACCTATGTACTAATCACACACATTTAGTAGACAATACTGTACCCCCTCCCCTAAAGACGACGAAACGAACCGACAGAACTATAATGATTGGCATACATGGGTATCATATGCTTCTTGTCACGGTGCACCATCGATTGAACTAGCCGTGTTGATGCAGCACTCTGTTCGTTTTCATCATCATGATGATTTGGAAAGAGCACCGGTCCCTTGGGATCCGGCTTTCGTAACTTTTTTCCTTTACGCTGAAAATAACTTGCATACTCGGGTCTTGACGGTGATGAATACACTTTGTTGGAGCCTATGAAAGCCTGTTGCTGTTGCTTTTGCGTATACGAGTAACTGGCATAATGTTTAAGTCCCGGACTATTTGGTATTGTTTTTTTGCTATTGAAAACAGTATTCGCACCAGGATCAGGATATGGATTGCGGTGTGACAGCGGCTTGGAGGCTATAAAATCTGTGCGCAAACCATTATTATGTTGGATTGGATTGCGTGGATAGTTTTCGGTGGGCTTAATAGGCGCAAAATAGTCATCAATATTTTGATAGCCAGGATTGTAAATAGGTCTATATTCTGGTGCATTTTCAACTAACAAAGCTTTCCAATCATTTTGTTTCGTATCATATGGTACTGCTATGGCTTGTGCCTTGTGTGGGGAATCATCAACGGTTTTTTGTTCACCCACTTTTTTATAGTATTCATCACGCGCAGCCTTAAGACGCTCCCGCATGCCTGGTTCCAATTCCATTGGTACTTGTTTTATGCGCGCATGTGGACGAAATTCAATGAGACTGGGTATTTTCGGATGCGAGTGCGTTAGATCTTCAATTGGCTGCTTGATTGGCTTTATATCGGAGCTTAGTACTATATGTTCCTGATCCTTGCTGTAGTGATTGATTTTCGATTGTGATGTATCATCGTTGAGGCCATTCTCACCATGTGGCGACTCAGTTATGGGATGTGAATTTGCACCGATGGTTTTTACCACGGCATTAAAGCCATTCTTAGCATCGGCCGTATAATGAACTGTGCGTATGGAGCCATCCGGTTCAAGTACGCTATAATGACCTTTGATTGTATCACCATCACGTGATTCCCATTGTGACTTGACATCGCCAGTGTGTAGATCTTTTACACCGTAACTAAAAGCATATTCGGGATGTTCCTGAAAGAAGAAGATCAAAAGAAAATTTGTTAGTTTCAGCAAAGCAAATAATAAATTCTCAAATTAATCAACCGCCTTGACCGTAGTCGTATCTTAAAGCGACATAATTCAAATATTGTACTGGACTTTCATTTATGGTATTGAGTCCACAAATGCATTCATTGATCACTAGGAGCGCCATGTGTACAAGTTTCCTTAAAAGACCAGAGCTTTAGTTAATTGTGCGAACGTTCTCACGAGTCTATCTAGCAAAATGGCTATTGAACTTCGTTTATACCAAATGTAGGTTGGCGGCTGATCAACCACAGCCACTCTGTGTGTTGTGTTGGACAAAGTAAAAGTCACGTGTCATGACTTGATTTGAAAAACATTTATGAATTAGCCCCAAAAATTAAGAACACATTTTAAGGTGTGTTTTCATATGTTTTTGGGCTTAAGACATTTTTAGATATTGATATCGAAATGATTTGACGTGGCTATAATTGCTACCAATAGCATAATTGTTGCAATCGCAGAGAATTTTTTGAAATATGACCAACAGGTACTTGCGTGTGGATAAAAATTCTACACAAATAGTGCTTTTTTTGTTTTTCTATGATTTTTCCTCAAATGTCTGAAGATAAAATGAACGAGTAAGAGTGTAACCTTTGGTCTGGCCAACCATTAAATACCCATAACAGCAGTATTTTGAAAATTTTGCTAATACGAGAGGTGCCACGCCCTCTTTTCCGAATTCGCCGAGTTTTTGCTCAGAGCTAGTTTTTACAGTTCCTAGTCGTATTTATGTGTATTTTGGTTGCATTGTCATGAAAAATACTCATAAAGTTGCATTTTGAATATATTTTTTTTATGAGCGGTAGGCGTGTCCGTTGACCCAATCCCTTGAGCTAACTTTTACGGCAAAGCCACTGTGCCAAATTTCATCGAATTATATTGGTTAGTTTTCCCGTAAAAAATATTTTCACAGACAGACATACGGACATGGCTATATAGACTCAGGAGGTGACGCTGATCAAGAATATATATACTTTTCTGTATCAGCCACGCCTCCTTCTCTGCGTTACAAACGGAAGGACATAGTGAATACACCCTGGGTTAAGGGTATAAAAATATGGTAAGGCTGGGATGACCAAACAAAGAAAGCGTTCTCAACGTATTTTAAACTTGAACAGAAACGAACACGCTGGATTGAGACATAGGTGAATCTTCGAAAGATGTACCAATACACGCCCTATTTTGTTCCCACCTATTTTTTATTATTACTATTATTAAATTTTTATTTAGTCAAAAAACATAAGAATTTAATAAGATTTTCGAAAATAATTAGAGTAGAACGGGGCAATTTCGTGCACTCAACTTTGACATGCTCGTAAAGACGTACATCTCAAGCGAATGCGACGAGTAAGCATCCGATCGAAAGATAATTTCGATGGTTACATCCACGTGTAACAACATTTGTGTAGCGAGATATTGTGTTTGTGTAAGTGAAGAAAAAAAAAGTGCACGACATTACCCCCCTCAAAATTTGTGGGGTAATGTCGTGCATTGTTTTCCGAGTATAGTAAAGGTGCCAAAATGTGTGAGAAATGATAGGTAGTGGTTCTATTAGTGGAGATTTAGCATTATCATGTATTTTTTCATTATTATACAAGTGTGAAGTACATAATATGTTGTGTAGAGTAGAACGGGGCAATGTCGTGCACTCAACTTTGACATGCTCGTAAGGCCGTACATCTCAAGCGAATGCAACGAGTAAGCATCCGATCGAAAGATAATTTCATTGGTTACATTCATGTGTAACAACATTTGTGTAGCGAGAAATTGTGTTTGTGTAAGTGAATGTGCACGACATTACCCCAATGGTCATTTTAAAGGTCAACTTCGATAACTCGGTCAAGCCCAAAATTTTTTTCGAAAACCAAATACTTCTTTTGTTTGGCAGGATATTTCGTTTCAGAAAACACTTACCTGGTATATTTTCCCGCAAGGAAAGTTATTTTTCTGACCCGATGAAAAAACACAAAAAATGGTTTAAGCAAATCTAGCCAAAAAACCAGGTGGTAACACCATAAGTTTTATACAATTTTAAAAAATTTAATCTGAGCGTTTCCGAAACCAAAAATTCCTATTTTTGACTAAATAAAAGTAAGAATTACATGAGATTTTAGAAAATAACCAGGTGGCAACCCTAAAAATTTATGTAGGTGCGTCGCAAGGTTTATGGACAGCCTCTAGTCATAAAAAGGAAAAATTAGTTTCATAAGCTTAATGTAGTAACCAATAAACAACAATGTCGAGTAAGAGAACCATTCTCCCGGAGTAAATTGCACGGGAGAATGACAAAATGTTGCAAAAACAGTAAAATCACAATGAAAATACAATTGTTTTTAAAAAAGTTGAAACTGGTGGATAGCCACTCTATTTGTTTATTGATTTAATTATGTAAAGATAAAAGAATATGTATAGTAATACAAAAAAAAAAAAAAATAAATAAAATTACAAGGAGAATGACATATGCGTTCTTTAAATTTTTTTTTTAAAAAGTTGAAACTGGTGGATAGCCATTCTATTTGTTCATTGATTTAATTATATAGAGATAAAGAAATATGTATAGTAATAAAAAATAAAAAAATACAGGGAGAATGACTCATGCGTTCTTTACAAAGTTTTTAAATTAAAAAAAAAAAAAAAACGCACTTACGGTCACTATCGAAAAACCAAAACTGAATGACCTGAAAAAAAAAAAACTGAGTATCCTCCTTCTCTTCTCTTTCTCTTTTCTTTCAAATCTCTGTCTACTCAATATTTAAAAAATTTACAGTTAAAATGAGAAAAATTGAGCGGAGATAGTCTAAAATTAGAGACCAACTATGATGTATGCGAATTCAATATAAAAATTTATTTCGAAGAGTTAAAACCAGTAGCGGATTCAGTGGGACGGCTATGGGGGCTAAAGCTCCCCATAAACTCTAAATTGTTGTTGGATATAAAAGGAAAATTATCTATTAGATCTCAAAATCGTCCAATCATCCGACTTTAGCCTCCTCCATAGTCGAATCCTGAATCCGCCACTGGTTAACAGAAAAATAGTACCTGAAATACAATATATATACGAACAATGTCGTATAAGTTTTTTTTTAGAAAATAACGTAATATGCGAAACGGGCAAATTAAGTATACTAAGAAGCGGTAAGCGACAGCAGGGAGAATGACTTTTTAACACTTTATGTTATAATTTCATAGTAAAATATATAGAACTATTTTTTTTAAAGCTATTGGTATAGTAGTTCTTGTTAAGAATCTGTATTGAATAGCTAAAATATCGAGTTCTACTTAAATTTAAACATGGTTTTGGGCCCCGTGACGTTTAATGGTACATTTTTTGAAGAATCACCCATATAATGGACTCTAGACTTGTTTCAAAAACCGTAAAGTGATCCTGAATATGGAAAAAAAGAGATTGCAAAAATAAAAACAATTGACCCGCGAGGTCTCTTCTGCTGCTATGGCCACACACCCCAAAGAAAAAATTATCCAAGCAATTTGCTTTGGAGCAGAACTGCCGCCGCGCGCTTGTTGTTACGCTTTAAATAGCAATTAACTATTTGAGATTAATTGAAAACGTACAACATACATAAGTCAAATATTCACAAGATTGTTCAATTAAGTTATGCGTTCACACTCCATTTTCGAGGGGAGAGGGGGCGATACCGCTGTGCTTGCGGGGAGAAACTTTATAATCGGTGATTCGGTGCTGGCTTTATAATGCGATCAACTCTCAGTTAAATCTGTCAACCCACAGTGCGCATAGTTAGCTGATGCTAAAGTATCTAGATTTTCTTAAAAGTATGCGTAAATGCATGCGTTTGTCTTGGCAAAAATACATTGATTTTCCTTAGATGGCAAACAGGTTGATAGCGCTGCCAAATGTGTCGCAAGTGTGTCCGTCGGTAATAAATTTTTGTATGAACGGTAATAACTTGAAAATTGCATTAAAAAATATAAATAAAAAAAAATAAAAAATATTAACAAATTTGACACTTTTAAATGAAGTAGTACACTCATGCGAGTTGATGTCTTGCTAGAATTTTTCTTTAAATCATGGTAGTTTTTATAATTGGTGGCATGGGCACTTCACAAACAACTGAGTTAGTTTTGCTAATTGATAGCAAATTGCAGTTACTTAAGATTTCTGCTACATATTACTACTGTATGATGTGCATTCAATTAATCAAACTCTCCCATTTTTATGGTTACGAAAAAAAACGCATTCTTCACTTGTTGCACTGATAACTGCTTAACCGTAAGTCAATCCCGTCGACAGCTACTTGTGTCAAACATTCAATTCTGACAGATATCTTTTATCATTTTTCTCCTAATCCCCCCCCCCCCCCCTCCCAACGACTCGAGAATTCTTGACAACACTGTGCCACATTTGACCCAGATACTTTTCTGTTTTTCATGAATTAACTGCAAACGGTGCAAAGTTCCTTAGCAATTGAATTTGAAATGATTGCAACGACAATGAGTAATTTACAATCAAGCAGGCGGTTTGCACATGCGCATGCGCAAACGCATACGCAACGATAAATAAAAATCTTTACGAGCACAATGCTTACACAGACAGACACTTAAGGAATTATTCTCTACAAATACACAACATAAATAATGCACATAGAGAGTAGATATGAGTTCAACACGATTTTACCATAACTTCAGCTACAGAATCCATGCAACTCAGTAATTCATGGTGGGAGTGTTCAAAGTGCTACGATGTCGCCGCAGCGTCGCTTAAGTTAAGTTGCGTACGGAATAATCATGGCCAAAAAATGCGTACACTGAACTTTAAGTTCAAAGTGTGGCTAATCGTTTCGGTTTCATTTCTAATAACGGAAAAATTGCGTTAGTTTTTTTTTTTTTTTTATTTAACTAAAGATTTTTTTTGCATATTTTATTACAAAAATATTTGTTTATTTGATAACACTATGCAACACAAAATTTTGAATCAGATCCCAATCACTTTTTATGGTTTATTTGCGGTCGCTTAATCCGAATCTAGTAACCATTTAGGTTTAAATTTTCAACTTCACATGAAATTTTAGGGTTGAAAATTGAATTTGTTATGAAAACCAACTTTTTAAGTAGATTTTTTAAACTTTTTTGAGTTGACACCCTTTTGTTGGTAAAATTTTTTTGAGAAAATCAAGCGAATTCTTAAGTAATTCAACTTACTAGAATCCGCCTTGTGGCCGAAATTTGACCACTGCAATAACTGCATTTTTCTTTTTAGAAGCTTGGAACTGCTCAATATGAAACAGATACTTTTAATATCCTTTTAATCTTCTACCTTTAGCATTAAGCTTACTGCTATGTACGGGCTTGGCACCTCTCTCTAAAAATGATCAACTTTTAATTAGCTTTCCTTTGTGTAAAGACTAGCTCAGTACCAAATTCGATAAAAACCGGTGCAGCAGATTAGCACTGATTGCGTTTTATACTATTTAGGGGCGTGACACCGCGTACTGAAAAACATAATGGTCATTTCATCGTTCCTTAGTGCTAACCCTATCTTCATACCAAATTTCGTAAAAATCGATGCAGTGGTTAAGCCGTGAGAGTGTTTTTTCCATTTAGAGGCGTGGCGCCACCCACTAATAAACATAATTGCCATTTTATCGTTCCTCAGTGCTAACCATATCTCCATACCAAATTTCATAAAAATCCATGAAGTGGCTTAGCTGTGAGAGTTTTTTTCCTATTTAGGGGCGTGGCACCGCCCACTGAAAAACATAATGGTCATGCTGTCGATCCTTTGTGCTAACCCTATCTTCATACTAAATTTCGTAAAAATCGATGCAGTGGTTTGTTTAGCCGTGAGAGTTTTTTTCCATTTAGGGGCGTGGTACCGCCCACTTAAAAAATGTATAGTCCTATGCACTGCTCCTCTTCACAACATTTCCAACAAAAAAAATTTGTTCTTCGGCTAAAAACCAAAAAATTAGAATTTTTACTTTTGCTGTAATTTCATGTTGCTGTGATTCGCAACCAGTCTATGTTTAGGAGTGAATATAAGTAGTATCCTTGAAAGTTGTTCCCAATATTGGCAAATGCTTCGCAAACGCAAAACATCCGTCAAATTTTTATTTCTTTTTGTGGACTTATATATTTAATTGGTTCAAAAAGTACGGATTTTCATGGGTTCGTTCAAAAAAATCTTGACTCATTAAGTACATTTTTTCATCTTATAGGCTTGATATTTTTTAACTTTTTTAGTATAGTTTTTAAACCTTTTAAGATTAGGTCTTTTCAACTTTTAAAGTTAAGAATATTAACCCTCAGAGTTGACCTAAATTTCAACTTTCAAGTTGACAGATCTTACCGAATTGAGTTGGATAAATATACCAACTTTTTAAGTTGAAAGATTAAACTGAAATTTATCACCGCGAGGTCTGGAATTCGAGTTATCTTGGTCCTAAAGCAACTATCGATGGTTTATGACAATAATTATTTGTATTAATTTTTCATCCTGAAATGGTTTTCGTACTTTTGATAATATCGAATAACAACCACTGTTTCAGTATCCCATTTCTTCAAATGCGTTTGATTTGACAACTTGACAACATTGTTTACTTGTGTTAAAGTGAAGTCAAAGAGCGCCAATTTTTTATTCTGTGGGTGAAGTTTAAAATATGAAGTCTTTAAGTTAATTTACAAAATGTAATGTAGTAACTGCCTATAACATAAATTTTTTTTATAAAATTGTCATTTTATGTGGAAAAGGCTGAAGTCTGTACTGAAATGCATACTATCGTTAGCTATTGATAGTTAGTGACAAAAACTATCGTCCACTATCGATGTTCACGACTATCGATAGTTTGCGAGCTGTACTGTGGTTGTATTCTTACTCAGTATCAAAAATGAAAATTCCTATTATACATAAAACTACTTAAATGAAAAAATTAGTAAAAATATAACAAGTAAGGCGATTCCTGAAAATGTGTAAAAGCCTCGAAAACCTCGTAAACTCGTAAAACTGTCAAATTTTGTATTGATTTTGACAACTTTTACGAGTTTACGAGGTTTTCGAGACTTTTACACGTTTTCAGGAATCCCCTCAATATCTTGCTTAGGAGATAAGCCACGAATTCGTTTTTGGCAGTTATTAATTAGTCTTTTGACAAATTTTTTTCCTAGGTTCCGGACTTTTACTTTAAAGCACAGTGAAACCTAATTAAGGAGTACCTGGATAATAGGGATTAACTTCAAGGTCCCAGCACTTTTGCATCAAAATACCTCTATTACTGAGGTTATAAAACCTCTATATTTGCACGGAGAAAAAAAATAGTACTTGCTACTTTATTTCTCATAAATATTTGTTTTGGTATCAAATCCACACCGAAGTAAATTTCACCTTACTATTTTAGTCAATTCAGAATTATGCTAGCTAGTAATTTTTTCGAAAAAATTGACGTGATATTTACCTTACTGTAAAGTTCAAACAACAAAAAAAAAAACCAACTAACCACACTAGGGTACGAACCCTGGCCCATCCGCGTGATGGGTAGATACACATCTTCCTGCTCTACTTGCGCATATGATGAAGAGGCATAAAATTTGTAAATAAAGTAAATCTTTGTCTAGAAATTGTTACTAAAATAATAAAGTCAAAATGATTCTATATTTATATGATATTTACTTTACTCGAGTGGAGTAAAAATTATGACACTCATTTTTTGTGCGTGAAAAAAATAAAATAAATTCAAAATGGTCACACATTTTTTTTTTTTTTTAAAGTATAATTTACTCTACATAAAGTCAAATGTAGAGAGTTTGGAGTAAATATTATTTTATTATTTAACTACATTTTATTTGTAAATATTACTTTGCGGACCCATCAAATAGTTCATACGTAAGGTAATTTATTTTTGAAATTTAGTTGATTGCTTTAATTTTTTGAATACCCGAGTGGAGTAAAAATTATGATGCGTATTTTTCTCCGTGTGGGATATGATTTTTTTTAAGTTTTTGTGCATTTTCGCCTCAATAGCATGGGGCTTTCCTCTATAACTGTGACCGTTTAGAAATAACCTCTGTAAGTGTGAAATAATATTTATTTCTGTATAATTTGCTATTTTGAATTTGTATATGCACGTTTTATCGGTCTAGTGAAATGGTTTTCTTACTAAAAGTTTATGGAATAATTGACTTAAGTTGACATTTACAAACTTATTTGATTTTCTTCCAAACTGTGTAAATGAGAATATCTTTAATTGAGACAAAAATTTTGGTCTCTTGTAATTATGCTGAACGAAATCTAACGATTATCTACTTAAAAGGACAAGTTTATGCCGACGAAGAAGTTAATTTCAGAAAAAAAAAAGATATTTGAGCAAACTCAATGCTTTTTGAAAGATGAAGACTTGAACTTAAAGAAGCCAACCTTTAACTTTGGTAAAATTAAAAATCCGCAAGGCTACATAACCTCAAAAATAGGCAAAAGCTGTGTTTATTGCACCTTTAGGTTGAGATATCTCAAAAACCAGAGCTGATAGAGCATTTTTAAGGTCAGATTTCGATTCAGCGCATCAAAAACTTTTGGAAATATATAGTCTGCTTAAATCGGGCTTTGATATTATACTCCGTCCTTACCAAAATACACTTACTTCTTCGTTGAGGCAACTACCTTTCTATTGAAATTTATTTATTCTAACAAGAATAAATGCGGACTTATAGCAGCTTATAATGGTAGGTCTTAGTTAAAAAGATTTTGAACATAAGTATGTATATTCACACAAACCCAGTAAAATCTTCGTTTACATGTAATCGGTCGAGTAATCTAGAAAATTGTTTGCATCGATTACTTTCTGGGTTACATAAGGCATTATTTTAACACATGCATGTCATTGGGCGTAATCGATTACCCTAATAAAACACTCGCTTACATGTAATCGATCAAGTAATCGAAAAAAATTATTTGTATCGATTACTTTCTGGGTTACAAAGGTATTATTTTAGCATACGCATTTCATTGGGCGGAATCGATTACCCCAACAAAACATTCGATTACATGTAATCGATCGAGTAATCTAAAAACATTATTTGTACTTTCTGGGTTACTTTTGCGTTACATAAGTACTAAATGAATGTAGTAGGACGTTACAGAAATCTTTTGGGTTCTGTTTTGGGCCAAAAGTTCATCAGAAGAAACATTATCTGAAAAATTATCTGTTTTACTATTTATTTCTTTTGAAATATGAACAAATGATAACGTCAAAATGACTTAAAAATCAAAAAATCTTGAGTAAAATACTTTCGAAATTTATGTTCTCACATTACCCATTGCATTACATGTAATTGAAAAAGTATTGCATTATTTATTACATTACATGTAATGTTTAAAATGTTTTAACATTCAGGTAATGCGTTAGGTAATCAATTATCGTATAAGGGGCTACAAATTTATTAAAAAATTTTATTGGGAAGCATTTCTATTTGCTTGCAGAAAACTTTTGCATGTCTTTGGCATTATGGAATTAACAACTTTAATACAATGAATGACTGACATTTTGTCACATTGCTAACTTGACAGTTTTGCTTGACTTGACGCATTTTACGATATATCACTTCACTGGCTTAATAGTCATATGAAATGTGTGGGCAGAGATTGATTCATATGAAAATTCAACATCAAACTCAACGACAATTTAGGACCAAAAATCCAAGACATATCGTGGGATAAAATTACTCAACTGAAGTCTGAGTGGTGTTAAAGAGGTGTTTTCGTCATATTGATGACGTTTATTAGAGTCTGTAAGTATACGCTGTCTGACAGCATATATACTTACATATGTATAAAATAAGTGCCCGGGGATATTTGTTAAGAAAATGATATAGTGGTGTTGCCACTCTGACAGGAGTTTATAACGTTCTTGTGCCAAGCATGCATTATGCTGGAGCGGTAATTCAGTACAATCTAAAATTTATAAATACTTGTCTGTCTGTCTGTCTTCGAGTATTTTGTGGCTATGGTTTTGTGCCAAAATTTTGTCAATATCATGGATATTTCTGAACCGATTTTTACATTTTTGGAAAGTCTTTATTGAATCAGCCTATAAGCACAAAGTAAATTTTTTCATATTTGGTTAAAAATACTAAATTTAGTACTATTTTAGAACAAAACTGCAAAAAATGCTCCATTACATACCTTTTAACTTTTGAAAATATATTTTTGATAGAAAGAAAAAAAAAAAAATCATTTTTCATATGATTTTATGAAATTGACTTATACTGCTTCACAACACTTTCGTGCTCTGACCTATTTTAGAAAGGTATTAAATCAGACTAGACAAAGTAAGTTTTCTCCTATACGGCAAAAAGTGATGTTTTTAATACTTTTCTAGTACTAAAATAGATGGAGAAGCTCCATGATCCATTTTAGATCTTTTAAAATATTGTTTCTGGAAAGAAGATAACACTATCCTCTATCCTTCTTTAACTAAGACTTTAGGAGTGCTGTAGGTATATTTTGAAATATTAACTAGTAAGGGTGTTACCTTTGGCCTGGCCAAACATTAAATACCCTACACAGCAGTATTTTGTAGCAATATCGATCAAGAATATACTTATATACTTTTCTATATCTGCCACGCCTCCTTCTCTGCGTTACAAACGGAAGGACAAAGTGAATATACCCTGAGTGTAGGGTATAAAAAAAAGTATAACTCGTAATCCCCCAGTCGGAGAATGTTCAATGCCTGCTTATAATCATGCCTTCTTTCTTGCCTTCCTTAAGATCTTTAAAACATTCTCGGATGCTTTCTAAGGACAGGCTTTTTAGAACGGCTGACGCTTTCTTTACTACAGTTCCTCTAAACATAATATTGTCTTTTCATATTAGAAGCGATCGTAGAAGGCCTTAATTGCTCCCTTCTTTGCGGAAGCAGGCGTGTCATGTCTTGGTGCCCAAAGACATCATGTGTAAAAAAAATAAAGAAAGAAGGGAAAGCAGCATGCCTGCTTCTGTCCTTTCCTATTAGAAGCGATGATAGAAGGCTATATTGCTTAATTTTTTATTGATATTCCCCAAAAAAAAGCGAATCGTTTTTGTTTTTTTTTTTGGAATTTCTCCACCAAACGGATCAGTAACGGATCCGTAACGGATAAAAAAGCGGAGATATGAACCGTTTGGCACACTGGGTGCCTATACAATTTTTAAAAACTTGATTTCAGTATCTGCTTTTTTTTCGAGTTATTTTTTCTTATCTCTTGTTACTTACATATTGTGGCGCATATTGTTCCATTGGCTGGTGTTCATCATCTGTGGCTGCAGTTGCACTTGCTTTCAGTGTTGAGATGAAATAAATTGCGCTGATAAGTACCACTTGAAGTGACTATAAAGATGAATGAAAAATTATTGGTTAGGAAATAATATCTGATGCACTCGCGCGAACACCGCGCTCCAGAAATATGTTTAACCGTTAAGTTTAAGAGTTACACAATTTTTAAACACCCAACACTTAGTAAGTAAGTGTTATTGAAAAAAAAAAAAAACGACTCGATACAATTACGAGTCGTCTAACAAAATCAACATTATCCATAACAGTACGACATTTTATCATGTATCATGATAAAGAAGGGTTTTTTCAGACACATATTGGTTTTCTGCCAAGAATGAATGCATTGAAAACCTTCGAAACCACACATAATGTGCAGATGTCAAAGTTTTTGCTCAAATTGGGTGATCACAAAGGGATATCTCTTGGTCTATGCTTTAAAAGCTTTGCTTGTTGGAAAGTCCATCTAATCTAACCTAACCATGATATGCCGAAATAATTTTGTTTTAATTTGGACTCTGGTGTTTGAAATAGGCCTTCAAAATGACGTACACGATGTAAAAGTAGAAAGCAATGCTTGCATTTTCCAATTTTTAAGGTTTTGAAAATCGCTTTATTTGAGAATTCCAGCCTTTTTTCAAAAAGAGTTCGAATGCCATCTTCTTTCTAAACTCCAACACATAAGGATTAAACATATTTCTGTAGCGCCGTGGATAGATAGTTGGTATACAAAAAACAAAAATAATGAACTGTTAAGTAGCCTGTTTTACAAACCAAACAAACTGACATGCGAGCATGCGCAAACGCTTAATAACTAAATGTGAAATGCGATTAATTTGCTCGTTGCAATCAATTCTAAATTTGTAAAATTCAAACTATTGATGCAATGATTGGAATTTTACAGATTGCAAATTGATTGACTGGTATTTGTATTATTTCTATAATTTTTAATGTTTTCTCGCTAAAGTGCAGTAAAACTACAACTGATAGAGATTGAGAAATACAACATTGCCGCTCGTATCTGTGTACTAAGCGTATGTTGCGGTATCGGACGTGCCTATGGAATATTTATTGACAGTTAATAAAATCCATTGAACATAAAACTTTTGAAATAAATACTCGTAAATACTAAATTCCACTTGGTATGATAAGAGGAAGTGCTGCATATACTTTAGATCACGAAATTATTTTTCAG
Organism: Calliopum simillimum; assembly: GCA_951812925.1. Lineage (NCBI taxonomy): Eukaryota > Metazoa > Arthropoda > Insecta > Diptera > Lauxaniidae > Calliopum > Calliopum simillimum. The sequence goes on from OX638371.1 coordinate 102,623,142, forward strand.
AGCCGCGAATTTTTTTATCCAAAATGCTTCGAAGTAGCCGAAGCTAATCAACCTTGAGAGGGGAGATGCATTAACAGTTCCTTGGGATCAACAAAGCAAAAATCTAGAAAATTAATATCATACTTAACAAAAAGAGTTTGTCTTCGATAGCTAAATATCAATTGACAGAATACACCAAACTTTGGCCCTTATTCAGGTCCCGAGCGTTTCTTGATTTCATCAGTTTGGATTCAAACTATGACCTTTCTCTAAAATTTTCATCTATCAACTTTTGATTTTCCCATTATTTTGAACCCTATATTGTAGCGCACGTGCACCAACGACTCATGATAAACACAACATTAAACGACTTTAAAATCTCATAACTTGAAAACTGTATGTAGAATATATATACGAGTACCACGATTTTGAGCGTCGCAAAATAATGATATAAAAATTTACTTTTATATATTTATTAAAATGGTTTATGTTGCTTATATTAAAATTATATTAAGGGCCATTTTCACAATGTTCAGTTAAGCATTAACTGGAACTTTAACTGCCACTTTAACATAAAATTTCATACAAAATTTTTATTTATCTAAAAGTTAAATTTTAATTGGACATTGTGAAAACGGCCCTAAGTAAGACCGGTATTGATTCCGCAGCCAATGGCAGGCGCAGTCCGTTAAATGCGCTATCTAGAGCGTTTGACTTCAAATGTTCCTAGTTCAATCCCGACGTCAGATAAGTTTTCAATTGTAACTTCATTTAATTTAAAATAAATTAAATTAAACATAATGTCTGATGGCGGTAACCGAAACCTGTGTCACCATAACCATATTTAGTAGTTTTTCTCTTATCCAAATTGTAATAATTTTCTAAATTGAAAAATGCATGAAATTTTCGATTCTTGCAAATAATGACTAAAAATTCATAAAATAATGTTAAAAAAAAGGGTACTTCAGGTCACAAATTGGCTTTGAAAAAGAAAAAAAGCTTTTTTCCACCCAACATAAAATTTGTTTTTCAGTGTATTTTTTTCAAAATCTCATACTTTACACTAACCTTGAAAATTTCATAAAAAATCGGGTGAAAGCCAAGGAGCTATGAATTTTCAAATATGTGTTATAGCTCTTAATTAGTTCCAACTTTAATAGTGGACGAAGTCCTGGTTTCAAAAAAAGACACAAAACGAACGTGACAAAAACAAAAGTAGTTTTCGTGCCTATTCAAAGGAAGTCAGAATTTAGCGAAACAAGTCAGAATTTTTTAGTGCGACTAATTTTGAAATCTTATGCCATTCACGGCGTGCCTTAACCCGTTTTAACCCGGCTGGGACAGTATATCCCAAAAAATGTTGATAAGCAAAATTGTTTAAATGAGTTTATATGTATGTAAACTCATTTTTTTTTAAACAATTTTGCTCCCAGCCCGGCTAGCCGGGTCGAAAGCACATTTTTTTCCAGATTCTGTTTACTTATCGTTCAAATGATGTATAAAAAAATTTTCACTCGAAACTCCTCGACTAAGTTTTGAGATAATCCCTTTTCCAATTGGGGCATTTTCCCATTCAAAAAAAAAAAAAAATTTTTTTAACCTCATCGTGTATAGTTTTTGAGATATTCTAACCTAAAAACCAAAAAAAGTCGTTTTTTGCCATTTTTTGAAGCTATATAACTATGTAACATAACATTTATTCGTTTAATGTGGTTAGGGTACTTGAAAGCCCTAGTCTTTTCCTTTAAAACCTGAATTTTCGATGAACATGTTTAAAATGTGAAAGAAATTTTAATTTCGCTAAATCTGGTAACAGACTTGAAAGTACTAACCTTTGCCCTTAAAACCTAATTTAAATTATGTTGATATCTTTTTTTTCCTCAAAGATATCCTAACCTAAAAAGACACAAAAGTGCAAAAAACCCGTTTTGACAATATTTCGGTCTAAGATATCTCTTAGAAGCATACAGATATAAACATAATTCAAATTAGGTTTTAAAGGAAAAGCCTAGGGCTTTTAAGTACCTTAACCACATTTATTTTTTTTGGTTTTTAGGTTAGAATATCTAAAAACGATAGAGCAACTCCGAGGTTGGATTTCCGTTTAACATTGCAAAACACATCGAATGTGATTGTTTTGATTTTTGTTTAATGTTGTTAAAATTTTTTTTTTCTTTTTTATGGGAAAATGGCCCAATTGGAAAAGGGATTATCTCAAAATTTAGTCGAGGAGTTACGAGTGAAAATTTTTTTATACATCATTTGAACGATAAGTAAGCAGAATCTGGAAAAAAATTTGATGTGCTACGACGTTCGATTTAAAACTGGTTAAGGCACGCCGTGCATTATGTTACTTTATAATAGATTTTGTTTGATTCGAATATCTTTTGCACTTTTCTTTGTTTTGTTCATAATCTGATGTGTACCAAATCTCATAAATTATGATTTTTTTTTTTAAGGGCGTGGCATCGCCCATTTTTCCAGTTAACATTATTTATGCTGTCCTGTTACAAAAAATATGTTAAATTTTGTAAGCCGCAGAATATTCCCTCGTCAGTAGAATCACCCATGTATCTTACTACAGAATGTTTTTCGAAATGAAGTGTTTTATCGCATATATACTAATTCGCAATAGTTTTTCTTGAAATCGATATTTTATATTTTTACATAAGAATGGGTTGTTTTTATCAAAAATCATTACACTGAACCACACATATTTCAAAATTGTTTCAATTATATGAAATGCCGCACTATATGAATTAAGATTTGCAATTTTTGTAAAAATTTGAATCGTTAGTTTTAACTTTCACTTTTAGAGAAAGTTCCAATGTTGCAAAATGCTTTCGCTTTCACATACACGCACACCATATTGTGTTTTTCCTTAAATTTGTTTATTCAACCAATATATCACTACACTTACAATTAATCTCATTTTGTAAACGTTTCAATTCGAATCCACTGTTACGATTTTAATTCGAGTGTTTCCAGCTGATTACGCGTTTTTAATTAATAACAAAAAACTGATTATAAAATATCCAAAGTAACACTCTTAAGTCAAAACATTGTACTGAGATATTATTCCACTATGTGCTCGTTTTATTTCAAATGGTCACGATGCGTCAAGTTCAAGGACAAATTCGTAATTAAAGTTGCATCCAAATGTTGCAACCATATTTATAGGCTGACAACCAACAAGATCCAATGGCATCATCATCAGCATAAAGTGGGCTATAAATTTTATAATTTTCATGAGCGAGACCAGGTTTTTTCAGCCAGGGGGATTGAAAATGTTAAAAAGTTTAATTTCATTTTAGAATAACGTTACACTTATGACTGTGATACTCATGACTATTCCATTTTTTTGCTTAATTTAAGAAAATGAAATCTGTGCAGCAAAAATTGCACATTTGAGCAGACACCGTGTAATTATCGAATAATTGATGTAGATGTTGCGCAGAAAGCATTGCCCCATTTTTCTCTCTCTTGGTTACGCCCATGAACATTTTACTGCTTTACCATACAGCACTACAGTTTTTCACTGGATTTTCCAGCTTTTCCGGTGTGATGTTCAAATGTTGGACTTAATCAGTAGCAAGTGCTGCGAAATTCCTGTTTTCGCAATGCAATGAAGAAGTCGTGATCTTGTTGCGATCAAAAAAATTCGCAATTCACACTGCCATCGTCAACGCGTTGTGGAATGCTACTGCAATGGTTGCGCTTAGTCATTAGTTATAGAAAAAAATAGAAAATTCATAAGAAAATTTCTTTTATATTTTTAATAAAAAAGACTAACTCAATTTCGAAGTTGTAAGGACCCTGCAGGACCACGGACTATTCCAGAACTAGTTTGCAAGCTACTCTATGGGAGAAACCGATTAGTCCACATTCTGGTCCCATTCACATATAAAGTTCTATTAACGTTTTACATTGTTTGTCATTGGACTTAATGAATTGTCTTCTTATGCATTACAATCGGACCAGAAAAAAGTCAATTGTCTCCTTACACATTACATTCGGACCAGAAAAAGGACAATTTATTTTTTATTTTATTTATTTATTTTAACAAATTTAATTTGAAATTCAAATTTTACACAAAGGTTTCATTGCAGAATGTGGTAAGGAGCTTGTTATATATTTCTAAGCAATGTTTTCCGGGTTCGAATCTCATTGTGGATGAAAATTTTTTTATTAATTTTTTATTATTTTGTATCTCGGCAATGTATGGCATTTGTTTTATTTTCTGCTCCGAAGACCCTTCAGACAAATTGTGTGCAAATTAATAGAAATTTAAAAATTAGAATTTAAAATTACCGAGTGGAGGAATTGAACCCGGGCCACTCCAAGCAGCGCAAGTCAGTAGACCAATACACTATCGTTTGCTCTTCTTCACAATCGACGAACAGCAAAACGGTACGTAGTCAGTAATGTTATGAGTATAATCAATACACAATTGGACCACTTTTGGTACTAAAGACGGATAAAATTGACCGACTTTGCATTACATTTACACCATTTTTGATATAACTGATCATTTAAGTGAATTTATTCTAGTTCTGGGTGTATTTCATTATGGACTACTTACAAAAAAAACTAGACTAAAGATTGGACTATTGAGACAGATGACTCCATCGGTCCTACAGAGGAGTTTGATAATTTTGATATAAGGCTTTTTTCTTTGCTCTAGCAGACTTTTTTTTTAAAGTTGTATCATATCGAATCAATCAAAATCTCTGAAGGAAACTTTAAAATAAATGTTCGATATGTAGAAAAGCATTCACGGCTTCTTAAGTGATGAAGAGAAACTTCGAAAATATGCGTATGTTATATATCATGTATTTTCAAAAGCGTCTATTTTGATAAAAGAAGCCGAAATGTTACAGTATTCATTAAACAGTTTTATGTAAAATTCCAAGCAGATGCTTCAATATATTTTATTTATTTCCATAAAATTATCGTTATAAAAAGACAAGTATCGAAATTCTAAAATGTCAGTAAAAGTCCAAAAGTATCGAAAAATGCTGAAATATATCGAAGAAATCGGTAAAAGTCCAAGTGTATCGAAAAAGTATCGAGAAACATCCAAAATATCAGTAAAGGCCCAAAAGAATCGGAAAACATCCAAAATATAGGTTAAAGTCCAATGGTATAGAGAAACATCCAAATTATTTATAGGTAAAAGTCCAAAAGTATCAAAAAACATCCAAAATATCGGTAAAAGTCCAATAGTATCGAGAAACTATCGGTAAAAGTTTTAAAATATCAAAAAACATCCAAAATATTGCTTAAAGCCCAAGTGTATTAAAAAACATCATTAATATCAGCAAAAGTGTAAAAGTATCGAAAAACATCTAAAATATACATATATAGTTAAAAGCCTAAATATATCGAAAAACATCGAAAATATCGGTAAAAGTCCAAAAATATTGAAATACATCGAAGAAATTAGAAAAAGTCCAAATGTATGAAAAAGATCCAAAATATCAGTAAAAGTTTAAAAGTATCGAAAATTATTGAAAAGTCCTTAAAAAATTTCTTCATATCGCTTAAACTATTTCACGCACATAAGTAGATGAGATTTGGTACATAAAATGTACATCTTGTAATTTTAATTGTAATGCATACATATATCATTTATTTTCGGAAGAGACACATGTCAGGAGCCTTAGGATTTGAGATTTCGAAGTACAATTTTTCCATGAAATATTTTCGGAATCGGGATATTTTCAGTATCATACTAGAAACAATTTGGATGTTTAGTTTTGGTCATAATTGAATGAAATGTTGTTACAAAAAAAAAAAAAAGTAAAAAAGGTAAAACGCAGAATATTCCCTCTTGAGTTGAATCACTCTCATACGTTATACAAGATTTTTTTACAAAAAATGTTTAATATAATGAAAAAGATCATTCTATCACTGAAACAATGGATTACAACATGAATCTTCTCTCTTTCACGATTACCAGTTTAATTTTCCTGTTTCTGCAAATGACTTTCAGTTTTCTTAACATTGACAATGCCTCCGATTACAGTGTTTTGCACTCACTTTGTTAAAAAAATACAACAGCAACAGCAACAACAACAAAAACTAACATTTATTTTTATTGTAGGAGGTAAAGTTGCTGCAACTGGTCGTTCGTTTTCAACAACTCTCAACGATATAAGCAAAACAGATGCGCTGCGCACGCGCATGCTGTCTCTGATGTCAGATTGTTAGCAAACAATCGGTTTGAGTGGCGGTTTAGTTGTTGAAAAACCAAATTGTGCATTTCATTTGGTGGTATGGTAAGGATTGATGGGTAAAAGTTGTTAGTTGCTTTGAGTAACTTGATTTCGGAAAAGCAGCAATGCTTTAGAAGGAAGTATGTGCTTAGATTTATGTATATGTACTATAAATTCATAAAAAAAAAACATTCCTAATTGTAAGACCACCTGAATAGTTTAATGCTAAAACTAAATAAAACTAAAAAAAAGATAATGTAGATTTATTCCGAATTGAATTGTCTTGAAAAATTCTTATGCTCTTATGGCATTATCAAAGTCACTTCAAGCTTTGAATGATAGAAAATGGGATGTTCTTTCAGGGAGATCGTCATAAAGTTTGCCGTGCAAAGCAGAGCATTTCCAGCTTAAATTCTGAATTCTCGGGTTCCCGTTGGTGCACAGCCAATGGATCAATGGATAGATAAAAACAGCCTTCATTTAAGCAAAAAGGGGCATTTTGACGTTCAGTGAAACAAATTTCGAATATAATTTTTGATTTGCATTTATTAAACTAAATTGATTCTTTTTCTTAACATAAAAAACGCTTACATAACACGAACATACATATAAGCGCACACAAAGATCGGTAAAGTATTTGGCCATAAGCATTGAACATGTTAACTGGTAGTAGGATAGGAAAAGGAGTCTATTGTGGTTATTTGGTGGTATATAACGCTGCAGGAACCATACTATATATACATTTTTACAAAATACGGCAAACAACGATGCGCCTAATGATGTCGGTCTACTTGTACATAGCTGCTAGCGTGTCCATGTCCATGTCCTTGATCATAACCATAACCACCGCCAGAGTAACCACCCTTATAATATGTTTGTGGATGATGCGCATGACCGATTTTCTTGACTACAGCATTGAAACCATTGTGATCATCGGCAGTATACTCTACGACACGAGTGGTGCCGTCAGCTTCCTTGAGTGAATAGCCACCTGAAGGTAGAGGAAAATGTTAAAAATTACCACTTCGTTTTTAAAAGTAAAAGCTTTTTCTTACCCTTAACACGATCACCATGACGATTTTCCCATTGATCCTTATTATCACCAGTATGTGAGTCCTTGACGCCATATTTAAAACTATAATTTGGAGAATGATATGACTCATGCTTGTCATTGTAATTTCTACCATAACCATATCCATAACCATCGCTATGTCCGCTCAAGTAGTTGCCACCACCACCACCACCATAATGATATGGACCATCATGTTTTGTTAGTATGCTATAGCTGCTACCGCCACCACCATGTGAATAACCAGCCGCTGCCAAACCGACCAATAAAATGAAAATTGCGGTCCTGCTTAGAAGTTGCATTTCTATTTATTGTTTTTGAGAATTTTCGTTGATAGACCAATAAATAATTTGATACTGATGGAATACCACTGTTGAACTGATATCGTTTAGAAATATTAATTCCATATTTATACCAAAAAGTTAATTAAACGCGATTATTCTTTTAATTCCGATTGATTTGCGATTTCTTAAGGCAGCAAACGCGCTGCCCGCTGAGTGGCCCCATTCAAAAAAAGTTCACTTGAGCGTAAAACACAACAAAAGTTCTTTAAGCCAATTGTTTTTGGTCGGTTTTTTTTTTTTGTAACAAAATTATGTAGAAATTAATGAATTCTTGCAATAATGTGCAATAATAAAGTTATTGTTATTGTTTTTGTTTTCGAAGACAACAACTAATACATAGCTTCTGTGTAAGCGCTCCTAATCAAAATCGCATTAGTAAATTCCGACGTTTCCAATACAACGTCTCGGTCTGTCTCAAGGTCGTTGATGTGTTCGCAACGCACCCTGAAAAAGTTTGACCAACAAAAAATGGGCACCAAGTACTCTATCATCCATTAAAGAGGCGCGAAAAGCTCTTGTTGAATATACTGCACAGTGGGCTTTTTAAATTTCCAACAATAAATTACATATTTCCTGTAAAGTGGATGGCAGACGGACTTGAGTATGCAAAATATGGGAGCCCAAAACTGAGCTTAGATTCTTATTGGTACACACAACATAATTCCACTCAAAAATATCAAAAAAAAAAAACATCCAATGAAAACCAATAAAAATATCCAAAAAAAAACTTACACTGAAAAACATCCTAAAACAAAAACATCAAAAAAAAAAAAACATCCAATGAAAAACATCCAAAAATAAAAGCATCCAAAAATTTTTGGAAATTTTTTTAATGGCTTTTTTGTTATTGGTTGTTTTTATTTTTGGATGTTTTTTTTTTTTTGGACGATTTTTTTGGATGTTTTTTTTTTCAATATTTTTGAAGAAGAAGGAACATGTATTCATAATTTTTTGCCTATGAAGAATTTTTTTATGAACTTCCGTTCTTAAATTTTTGTAGTGTTGTAACACTTACATCTACACCACTTGTATACATGTAATCATTGTTCTCATCTTTTCCCTAATGGGTAATCAAATAATGTCATCACATCTCATCTTTCCCTAATGGGTAATAATTACATTATGTACATATGTACTTGTCTTTTAAACACAATTGGTAGAATCCACGCACATAAGAAATGATGCAAATTTTGAAAGTTCAACGACACTTGCAAGGTCGCGCAATGCACAAATTTGATTAGTTAAATGCAATAACAAAAACAAGTGTCACAGCGCATGCGTTGGAATAATGGCAATGTGTTAACATAGAACTGATTGTGGATCATGTTGATCTTGAGTTCCACAAGCTAGGCTTAGAATAAGAGAAAGAGAGATGAAAGCAATGAATACATTTTTTTTTGCATAGATTTAGGATTTAGGAAAATTGTATTTGTTTTTAGTTGTAATATTATTTGTTACTATTTTTAAGGTATTATGATAGTTGTATTTGTTTTTAGTGTTAAGCAAATAATATAAAAGAAAATGTTTAAACTAAATAAAGACAATCCTGTTTGAACAGCCGAAACAACTTGGCATTTTATTTCAAACATATGCCCTTATAGGATTTACTTTGCGGCGGCTTTTTCTGCCAAGTAAATTCTCGTTAGGCCTTCATCATCCTCAAACATTACATGGCGATCCTGCCACTCTGGCAAAAATTCTTTGATAGACTTTGTGGTTTATGTTAAATTGTCACAAAATGTTCGCACTGCAACATGCGTTACCTCTATACCAAAAACTTTTGATGAGCTAAGTACGGTATTGAGTAATACGTACAAAAACCAAACAACGATCCCTAAATTACAAAGTATTCTTTCCAGCTATACTCAAAATACTTTGAGCGTTACTAGTTATAAGGACAAAATACTAAATTTAATAGGAGACTTAAATAAGCTGCAAATAGGCCAATTAGGTCAAAATGCTAGTACAACAGAAAAGGCAGTGGTAGTTAAATTAAATGAACAATTTAGTCTTACAGTTTTTAAAAATGGCTTAAATGATTCCTTTAAGCAAACAGTATTTGCATCAAGGCCAAAATCTTTTAATGAAGCTGTAGATTTAGCATTAGAGCTTGAAAATGAATCTAATAGCAACCAAGCGAGGGTTATGCATTTCAATTCGAATGGTAAATATAAGAAAAATTACAACAAAAATGTTCAGTCGAACCAAAATGGTAGTAACAGTTTTAATAACTACAGGAACAATAATTATTTTAGTAATTCCAATAATAGTTGGAACAACAGCAAATTTAAAAACCAGCAGAATGGTAATTTCAATAGAAATAAAAATAATAATTATAACAACAATAAAAATCATTATAACAATCGTAATAACGGTTATAATAAAAATAAGCAGCAAAGTCAAAACCAACAAGATAATCGAAGTAAAAAGCAAATAAACGTAATACACGACCAGGGAAACGAATTAGGCCCGGAGAGCCAGCAAAATTCTCTTCCGGGGAGCCAAAATTGAAAATTTATCAAATATCGGATAATATAACTAATTATGTCACCTTGACATGTAAAAATTCAAAGCTGAGTTTGAAATTTTTAGTTGACACTGGAGCAGATATTTCAGTGTGCAAGTTAGAAAGCATTTTACCAAACAGTGAGATTTTTCCAGATAAAAAATGCAAGCTTTCTGGTATCACAAATCAAGAAATTTTTTCAATAGGAACAGCTGATTTACATTTTTGCTTTACATCGCAAAGTTTGAAACACACTTTTCATTTGGTAAAAGACGATTTTCCAATTGAAACAGATGGAATTTTAGGGCGTGACTTTTTGTCTAAATATCTTTGCCAAATAAATTACGAAACGTATACTTTGACATTGGTTTTGGGAAAAGACGATATTGTCTTACCAATGGAAACGAAATTGCGTAAAATTTCAAAAATTACTATACCACCAAGGAGTGAAATAATACATCCTATAAATTTGCAGATATGCGAAGATAGTTTGATTTTAAATAAAGAGGTTAGTGAAGGAATTTTTGTAGGTAATACAATTGTACCCCATAAAGGTATTTGCCATATTAAATTATTAAACACAACAGAATCGGAGATAACTTTATCGCGCTTAGAACTAGATATAGAACCGTTGAAAAACTATGAAATAATGAAAATCAAGGAAAATATTCCTCAGGATAAAAGTAGATTCGAAAAACTTTTAAAAATTTTATCGATTGATGTTAAAGATAGCGAGGCGCGAAATTCTCTTATTGAGATATTTAAAAAATATCAAAATGTGTTCCATTTAGATGATGAACCACTTTCGGTTAATAATTTTTACACCCAGGATATAAAAACAACAGATAACGCACCAGTCTATATAAAAAACTACCGTTTACCACATTCTCAATCTGAAGAAATTAAAAATCAAGTCCAAGATCTTTTAGATAATGACATAATTGAAAATTCGGTCAGTCCTTATAACTCACCATTGCTTGTAGTGCCCAAAAAGTCCAACACAGGCGATAAAAAATGGCGACTGGTTGTCGATTTTAGGCAGTTAAACAAAAAGATTGTTAGAGATAAATTTCCATTAACAAGGCTAGAAGATGTGTTAGATAAGCTAGGAAGAGCAAGGTATTTTTCAACTTTGGATATGACGAGCTCATTCCACCAGATTGGTCTCAACAATAAATCTAAACCACTAACAGCGTTTTCAACGTCAAATGGTCATTACCAATTTAAAAGATTACCGTTCGGTTTAACGATATCTTCCAATAGTTTTCAACGAATGTTGACTATTGCCTTGAGCGGCTTAGACTCGAGTGCATTTTTATATGTTGATGATATAATTATATTTGGTTGTAGTCTGAAACACCATAATTCAAATTTAGAAAAAGTCCTTGAACGATTACAAAGATACAATTTAAAATTAAATGCTGGTAAATGCAATTTTTTAAAGACAGAAACGGTTTACCTAGGACATTTAATAACGCAAAACGGTATTAAACCTGATCCGTCGAAATACGCGACGATTGAAAAATATCCTATCCCCACAAATGCAGATGAAGTAAGAAGATTTATAGCATTTTGCAATTACTACAGAAGATTTATTGCAGATTTTGCGAAAATAGCAAAAAGTTTAAACAATCTTTTAAAGAAAAATCAACCATTTATTTGGTCTGATGAATGTGAGAGTTCATTTTTAACTCTAAAAGATAAATTGATAAACCCACCGATATTACAATATCCAGATTTTAACAAAACATTTGTATTGACCACCGATGCATCCAATTATGCATTAGGAGCGGTGTTGTCACAAGGAGAGATAGGCAAAGATTTACCAATATCATATGCTAGCAAATCGTTGCTGAAACATGATATAAATAAACCAATCATTGAGAAAGAACTTTTAGCGATTCATTGGGGGATCCAATTTTTTAGACCTTATCTTTTTGGAAGAAAATTTATAGTGGTCACGGATCATCGTCCTTTAGTATCACTATTTTCTCATAAAAACCCATCGTCGAAACTAACAAGAATACGACTTGAACTGTCGGAGTATGATTTTGAAATAGTTTATAAAAAAGGAAAAATGAATACAAACGCTGATGCCCTATCGAGGGTGAAGATAGACTCAGATATGCTTAAAACATTGATGCCAAAGAGGGGTGAAGAAGAAATTAACGAACACAATTTATTGGTAGTAACTAGAGGAATGTCTGCAAGAAATGAGGCAGATAGATGCAGTAAAGAGAACTGTAGACTTTCAGAGGAGCCTGATCAACTTCATATCTGGAACTGCACGTCTTTAACTGACATCAAAAATTTAAATAAATTGAAATTTATAGTCGACAAAAATAGGAAGAAGGATATAATTGAACGTGTTCGTGATGAAATAATTGTTAGATGTAGTGATAATCCATCGAATTTAGGTTCGCTTTTGGAGAAGCTTTCATCGAAAATGGAGAAGTTTAAAATAAAAGAGTTAGCTCTTGATAGTAACGATGAAATATTTAGTTACACACCGGTGAATCATTTTAAAAATATGTTTAATGAGCTACAAATTAAAAATAAAGGAAGTTTGAAAATTTTACTTTACGAGGCCCCAAAAAGAATAACAGATGATTTGTTGAAATACAAACTTATTGATGAATATCATAATTCAGTCCATTCGGGACACTTAGGCGTCAGAAAAACTGAGCTAAAATTGAAGCAGCGTTTTATTTGGAAAAATATGCATAAAATGATAAAGAAATATATAAAAGAATGTAAGATATGTGCATGTAACAAACAAGTTAGACATACAAAAGAGAAAATGGTCATAACCGATACACCAAGTGCAGGTTTTGAAACAATTGAAATCGATACAGTAGGTCCTTTAAGACTTTCAAATGGTTATAGGTATATTTTAACCATGCAGTGTCTTTTAACAAAATTTGTTGTAGCATATCCAATGCCAACGAAAGATGCAAAAACAACAGCCAAAACGTTAGTAGAACAATTTATTTTAAAATATGGTTTTTTCAAAGTACTCAAATCGGATAGAGGAACGGAATTTGCAAACGAACTTATGCAAAATATTTGTGAAATTTTAAAAATAAAACAAACGTTTTCAACACCATATCACCATGAAAGCGTTGGTACAGTAGAACGGAACCACAGGGTTCTCAATGAGTTTTTGTTAACTGTAGCCGATGATAATGAATGGAATGAATGGATTTCGTATTTTACCTTTGCGTATAATACCACGCCTCACGTGGATACAGGATATACGCCTTACGAATTAATTTTCGGAAAGCTTTCACATCTACCAAGTGATAGTTTAAAAAATAGAGCACCATTTAATAATTTAGATGATTATGCTCAAGAACTTAGATTTAGATTACAAGTTTCAATTAGTAAAGCTAGTGAATTAGTTCAAGTAGCTAAAAATAAGAGGAAAAAATTTTATGATAGGGATTGCAATCCATCGTATTTAAGAGTAGGAGATTTAGTTTTAGTTAAAGTAGGAAATAAGAAAAAATTAGATAGTCCATATCACGGTCCATACCGTATAGTAGAATTAAGAGGAGTAAATTCTGTATTAGATATTAATGGAAGTTATAAAGAATATCATAATAACTTATTAAAAAAATATGAAGCTTTACTTTGAATTAAAAATAAAATAAAAAACTATTAGCATAAAAACACTTTATTTAAGCGTATATTAGATTAAAGAAAAAAAAAAAAAAAAAAAAAAAAAATTTTTGATTCATGAATAACTAAGAAAAAAAAAAAAAAAATATAAATAAACCTTTATAATTATTTAAATTTATCAATAATTTTATTTTTTTTTATCTCTAATTAATTGTTAGAAAGTATCTTAATTTTAGTTGAATTTGAAATTTTATTATTTTATAATTAAATGTACACAAATTTTCAAATTTATCAAAATTTATTCAAAAACTTCATAAATTTTTCTTTAAAGGGTAGGGGTGTAGTGTTGTAACACTTACATCTACACCACTTGTATACATGTAATCATTGTTCTCATCTTTTCCCTAATGGGTAATCAAATAATGTCATCACATCTCATCTTTCCCTAATGGGTAATAATTACATTATGTACATATGTACTTGTCTTTTAAACACAATTGGTAGAATCCACGCACATAAGAAATGATGCAAATTTTGAAAGTTCAACGACACTTGCAAGGTCGCGCAATGCACAAATTTGATTAGTTAAATGCAATAACAAAAACAAGTGTCACAGCGCATGCGTTGGAATAATGGCAATGTGTTAACATAGAACTGATTGTGGATCATGTTGATCTTGAGTTCCACAAGCTAGGCTTAGAATAAGAGAAAGAGAGATGAAAGCAATGAATACATTTTTTTTTGCATAGATTTAGGATTTAGGAAAATTGTATTTGTTTTTAGTTGTAATATTATTTGTTACTATTTTTAAGGTATTATGATAGTTGTATTTGTTTTTAGTGTTAAGCAAATAATATAAAAGAAAATGTTTAAACTAAATAAAGACAATCCTGTTTGAACAGCCGAAACAACTTGGCATTTTATTTCAAACATATGCCCTTATAGGATTTACTTTGCGGCGGCTTTTTCTGCCAAGTAAATTCTCGTTAGGCCTTCATCATCCTCAAACATTACATTTTAAAAACTTTTTCGTATGCATAATAGCCAAGGAAAATTAGAATCCTGCGAAAAATTTGCAAGTGAATTTTTTCCACCGGAATTATATTTATTTATGCATGATAAATAAAGAATAAAAAGTCCATTCAAGTACATTGAGCGCATTAAAAGTAATTCAGGCTCAAAGGTCGCTAAAATCTCGCTAACGCTAACTTTCACAGAAAAATCGTTGCCCACAATTTTGTAACACAGGAAATTTCCAATGTAAGGGTGTTCAAAATGTTTTCGTATGGCTAATAGTTTAGGAGATATCCCAATTTAAAAAGTTGTGCAACGTTGTTATATGTAAATTCTACATATAAGTTCTTATTAAAATATCAGTCAAGTAAAACACTGGCCTAATCGTGAATTCGATCCCCCGTGCAGATGTGAAAATGATTCCTGGGCTTGTTTTAACTAAGCCCATTTTTCACGCTCATTCTTTATAACTATAACTATGACTATAACTATAACTATAACTTTAACTATAACTATAACTATAACTATAACTATAACTATAACTATAACTATAACTATAACTATAACTATAACTATAACTATAACTATAACTATAACTATAACTATAACTATAACTATAACTATAACTATAACTATAACTATAACTATAACTATAACTATAACTATAACTATAACTATAACTATAACTATAACTATAACTATAACTATAACTATAACTATAACTATAACTATAACTATAACTATAACTATAACTATAACTATAACTATAACTATAACTATAACTATAACTATAACTATAACTATAACTATAACTATAACTATAACTATAACTATAACTATAACTATCACTATAACTATAACTATAACTATAACTATAACTATAACTATAACTATAACTATAACTATAACTATAACTATAACTATAACTATAACTATAACTATAACTATAACTATAACTATAACTATAACTATAACTATAACTATAACTATAACTATAACTATAACTATAACTATAACTATAACTATAACTATAACTATAACTATAACTATAACTATAACTATAACTATAACTATAACTATAACTATAACTCCAAAATCCAAATTCCAAAATCTGCTGTTATGAGAAGGAGGAAAGTGTGAAATACATGCTGTGTTTCAGTTCAGTGTTGGTTTGATTGCAATGCAATACAGTTCAGCATTTGTTTGATTGACTATCGAACAAAATGTGTTAATCTAGTGAAGTTAATGTGAATATTTTCTCTAACTTCTTGATAAAGTGGAAACTGATAATCTAAGAATATATTTTTAGCTAAGTACCTTTAGAGCAAAAGCCCACCGTGCGATGTTTTCGTTTTCGTTGATTGATTCGCATTAGTTTAGGTAGCAGAATAAGCACCTTATTTTACGGCTCTCGTCATTATGTCGTAATAATTTGCCCGTTCAGCTTCAGTTCCTTTTATTCATTAAAGTTTTTCCACTGTATGCGGTTTTCAAATGTTAACACTGTAGTCTATAGCTTCTTTAACACGAAAGAATAGTGGTAGGCAGGCAGTAGCAACAACCTCATCTAAACACCATGAAATCGACATTTAAGCCTTCTCATTAGAGTTGAGCACAGGTATTTAGTTAAGTCTGCTTTATATTCATTGTTTATTTATTTTAACTGTACGCAGTACAGCGTTAAAACACCATTCACATTTGGTTGGCCCCTCCCCCTTCTCCTCTTGCATTTTCTGTGAATTAAATGGAATTCTTTAATTAATGGTAAAATTAACTTTGGTGTTAATTAGTCAATGAGTTGATTAATTCACTCGACGTGAAGAGCATTGATCCAATACATTTAAGCCGAAATAAATTAAACAAATTTTGGAAATGCCCAAAAATTTTGAATAGTCGATAAAGTTAGAATAAAAAACATCAAAACATGTTGAAAGAATTGTTGAGTTATTCAAAAAAATGGAAAAATAAAAAAAAATTTTGAAATGGCTAAAAAACTTTAGAGAATTCAAAAATAGTTGATGTACATACTCGAAAAATTCCAAATAATGACCAAAAATATTAAAAATGCAGAAAATAGAAAAAATAAAAAAATTGTGAGTCGGAAAAGTTAAAAAAATTTTAATGTTCCGCAAGTGCTCACTCTCGACCATAAACAAAACAGTGTGAATACTTCAACGAAGAGTTGGGCACAATCTAAACAAGTTTTTGCCCCCTTTCGTTATGGTGAACGAAACATGAATCCATCACAAGACACTAGAGATAAAGAAACATCCAAGATAGTGGGTTTTTTCAAGAAAACATTTCACAAAGAAGGTCAAGGTGGGTCTGTCGGCCAATAAGATCATGCCCACTGTTTTTTCGGATCTACAGTGTCATCCAATTCGATTAGTTTGAAAAGTGTAAAACAATCTCCGCCAAATATGATTCTTAGCTTTTGGACAGATTCGATATTGATTTAAAGCAGAACGACCGCATTTGGCACAGAAAAATATGCTGCTTCATCAAAAGAATTTTCAGGTGCATACGTTCGTAGTCACCATGACAAAATCCCATAAATTAGGCAAGGAACTGCAATCTCATTTAGCATATTCTTCAGATTTGGCCCGTGTTACTGTTTCTCATAGACCTGAAGAAATGGATGAGTGGTATTATATTTAGGTTGAATAAAGAGATAATTTCTGAAAAAAATGTCTGTTTTGAGAGCCATGAGATAACCAATTATTTGGAAGCAATAAATACTTATATTGTGAAAAACGCCAAACTATTTAACAATGTCTATCATAGTTTTTTTTTTGTCGCAAGAATTATATATTTTTTTAAAAGTCACGAACTAATCAAACAGCCCTCGTAAAAGGCACTTCAGACTATATGAGAAGTCATATGCGTTTTCCTATGTTTTTCTGTATGATTTTTTCTATGACTGTAAAATTTTTATTGTTTGTTTTTTTCTTCAAATTGTTTTTATTTTTTATTTTTCATACCCACCCAGCCGAAATATATTCCAAGAGTTTGAAAAAAGCACTAAAACTTTAAAATCATTTTCAAAAATCGAAGAAGTTTGAAAACTCTACAACAACGCGGATGTCGAGAAAATGTTTCAACCCCCATGTTGAATCCTTAACTTAATTCCACTTTCTTGACACCCGTGATAAGCTGAATTTCATAGTATTCGTAAATGCTTTATTCCCAAGAGGAAAAATTTCTAGCGCTTCTGACCCAAGCACTTCATAGAAATTTAGAAGCACAATGATTTTTTATAAGGCTGCAGAACAACGTGAGTTCGAACCCAGCCCGGGAGATTTTTTTTTTTTTACTTTTTTTTGCTTTATTTATTTATTTTTTTTATCAACATATTTTTCGTTCAAACTTTTTTTATTTCACTTTTTTATTTTCCTGTATTTTATTAATTTACTTTTGTTTAATAAGAACAACGTGAGCTCGAACCCAGCCCGGGTGATTTTTTTTTTTTTTTTTTTTTATTAAAATATTTTTTATTCAAACTTTTTTATGTCACTTTTCTATTTTCCTTTCTCTTATTTATTTACTACTGTTTGATTGAATTGAAACTGAGTACACAATGATTCTATGTAAGGCTGTAGGAGCATTCAAATTCTGTTTGGACAACATTTGCTTAATATACAAATTTAATACCTCTTCATATCATCGCGCATTGGTGTAGCGGTCTAAAGAGTTGGTAAATGTAAGTAAAAATAATCTGTTTCTATCACACGGACGATCGTCGATTCTAATCCTGGTGCGGCCAGTTTTTTTTTTTTTAAATTTTATTGAAAAAACGCTTACCGCAGCATTACAAATAAGCGTTTCAAAAACCTTTTTTTGGTAAGGCTGCGGTAAGCTTTTTCTCGCTTACATCCAATGACATGCAATGTTAAAAAGAAAGTATAGTTCTTACGGAGCGGAAGCGCTTATTGGTGAAAAAGAAACTGTTCAGAAGGGTTTTTGAAGCAATTCTTTTCCCCTTGGGTTGCTACCCATTGACACCAAAAAACACATACAAAAAAGTATATAAATTTAAAGCCTACTTTTAGGCATACCTAACATTGCGTCAACAGTTAATTAAAGAAAGACTGTTAAACTTGGGGAACGGTCAATTAAAAATTGTCAGCCCACATAATAGTAACTTTAAAGCTTTTTGTGTTGGTATATACATATAAGCGACGCTTACAAAAGCAGTTAACAGAAGTTCATTGCGCAACACTTGCTGTGGAAGTCTTTCAACAATTTTTTTCTGCTACAAAATTTAGGTTTTCTTTAGCTTAAAAAACTTAAAGAAAATTGATTTTCAATTGACAAAACATAAGTAAAACAAAAAATAAAAAATAAAAAACATCGACCTTTTTCCCATAAAACCCCCATTAAATGCTTAAACAACCGCGTAAACACACGACGAATTGATTGTGTTAAGCCATGAAAATTAATGTTCGAATTTGAGGCCACACTTATGGGATTCATGGGGTAATTTGTCGAAAGCAGAAAGATAAAGGGTTGCGTGAATTATGGCATTGGCGCATTTAAATGCAAAGCATTTGCCAAATGCTTCAGCTGGCACTTCTTCGGTACACAAACGGCGAGATTGTCGACAGCTTTTCGTTGTCTCCATTCGTGAGGACCAATCACTTTAATTCTTCCATGATAAGAAGTGACAAATGGAAACTTTGGCTTTGTCAGAGAAAAATGAATTCTGGTTGAGTGAATTGAAAAATCAGCGCTTGAGATTTATATGAAAAACTTCAATAAAGATTGTGATTTTTGATTCAATTGGATTGCGTTAAAAATTTATTGTACTCTGGAAGAGTTAAAGCGATTTTGACGAAGTTCACATTATATGTATACAAATTATTGACGATTGATTTCGTAGAGGGGGACTGACTGACTGGTGAGCGAAAAATTAAACTTTACTTGGACATCAAAATTATTGTTAATAAGGTTCTGCTTCGTTGAAAATAAATAGTAAAGGAGTTACAATAGGGTGCAGTACTTTTGCGAAATTATGGGAAAATTGCAGGTTGCATGAAAGATTATCTTAGGAGCAGGCCTTATAACAAACACTGCATACTTTGTTTCAGTCAAAACCTCCGAAAAGATAGCCCGCCCGGGGCTTGAATGAAGGTCTAAACGACAAAAATCATTGTTATTATTGGTAGTAATTCATCCCAAATCTTTGAAAGGGATTAATTTTCTACATTCTTCGTTCTTTTCTCATTGCTCTACAGTGAAGTTTGCCCTATGGAAGTCCCGGAAGAAGTTAAAAATTTTTGATTTTGTCGTTTAGACCTTCATTCAAGACGGGCGATCTTTTCGGAAGTTTTGACCGAAACTAAGTATGCAGTCTTTGTTTTAAGATCTTAATCTATGATAATTTTTGATGCACTCATTTTTTTTTGAATTTTGCTGCACCCTAAGTTACAACTTTTGTTTTTGGAAGTGGGCAATATTTAACGGGTGAATTTTTCGTTGTTGCCATACACAGGGTGTATTCCGTAAGGTTACAAAGATTTTGGGAGGTGATAGAGGAGGCCTAGGCTAACAAAAAATTCCATCCCTGGGGAGTTATAGGGTCAAAACTGATTTGCGTTTTTGAGAAAACTTTTTTTATAAGAACCCTGTAGGACCGAAGGAATCAATTGCCTCAATAGTCCAATCTTTGGTCTAGTTTTTTTGTAAGTAGTCTATAATGGACTACACATAAAACTAGAATAAATTTACTTAAATTATTGTATCAAAAATGGTCCAAATGTAATGCGAAGTCGGTCAATTGTATCAAAAATGGTCCAAATGTAATGCATAATCCGTCATTCGCACCAAAAGTGGTCCAATTGTGTATCGATTGTATCAGTGAAATTATAATGTTACTGACTACGTACCGTTTGGCAGTTCGTCGATTGTGAAGAAGAGCAAACGATAGTGTATCGGTCTAGGGACTTGCACTACGTGGAGTGGCCCTGGTTCAAATCCTCCACTCGGTGATTTTCAATTTCAAAAAAAAGAGTCTTCGGAGCAGAAAATGAAACATATCTCCAACGTATAAATAATATAAAATAATAAAAAATTTATAAAATAATTTTCATCCACACTGAGATTCAAACCCGGACACATTGCTCAGAAATATACATACAACAAACTAATTAGCACATTCGGCTATGAAACCTTGTGACATTTTTGTGTAAAATTTGAATTTTAAATTAAATATGTTGAAAGTTATAAATTAAATAAAAAAAACTGTCCTTTTTCTGGTCCGAATGTAATGCATAAGGAGACCATTGGTTACGCCCAATGACAAACAAAGTAAAACGTAAATTCTTAGAACTTTATATGTGATGGGAGCAGAATTTAGACTAGTCAGTTTCTCCCAAGGAGTAGTTTGCAAACTGCAGGGAAACTTTTAGGTAATTGTATGAACTTTCAAAGTAGTAGTTTAAAGGTTTTAAAGAGTTTCGAAAAGTTATGAACATTTAAAGTAGTTATTTTAAATTTTTTTTCATATCTTTTGACTTTGGTGACCATTTTAGTATAAAAAAGATCTATTTGCAAGCCATTTTTTATTTTTTTTTTTAAATTCTCGTTAAATTTTCTTTAATTTGGTAATACATTTATTACACCAATTCTTTAATTTCAGGTCAGAAAAAAATACTTTTCTATGTAACTCACTGGTTACTCGCAAGCATTGCGCATCATAAGATTTTATATACTGGAACCTTCATACGGATTGTTGTTGAAAAGTATTTTTTTCTGACCTCAATTTAAAAAAATTGTATAATAAATTCAGTACTGAATTAAAGGAAATTTAACGAGAATTCCAAAAAAAAATATAAAATGGCGTGCAAATAGGACCTTTTGCATACTAAAATGGCCGCCAAAGTCAAAAAATAGAAAAAAAAAAAAAATAAAAAATATTTTAAAAATCAACTTTAAAGGTTCATAACTTTGCAAAATTCTTTTAAGCCCAATAAATCAACTGCATTTTTAAAAAGCTCATACAATTAACTAAAAGTTTTCATAAAAAAATTTTCTCTAAGACGCTAGGGTGGCCCAAAAAGTTCTTTTTTGTAGAAGAGCTCAAAAAAATCAGTTTTAACACTATAGCTCCTCAGGGGTACATTTAGACCCCCCCTCAGGTGCAACTTTTTGTGAGTTTAATCCTCCTCTATCCCTCTATCACCTCCCAGAAGCTTCGTTACCTTATGCAATACACCCTATTGAAAAGAAAAACAATTTTCATTTTGGCCTCAACGGCAATGATTAACATTAATTTAAACTTAGCTAATGCAAAATTAAAACAGTACTCGTACAACTTTCAGTTGGGTACACATTTAATTATTTGACCCAGACAGTAGTTACTACCCACCTGCCATTCCATTTTATTTAACCCTTCTCTGTAAAGTCAAACAAATTGAAAGTTCAAAATCAATTTTCAACGTAGCACAGTGTAGTTACAACATAAATAAAATAATAAAAAAAAATGTTCCCTTTTCATTCTTCGAAATTGCTTTAATTGCCAGTCAACTGCTGTTTGAACGTCCTCCGCCGGCGTAACCAACTTTCAAGCTTCTCTCTCACTGCTACTCAACACTGAATTTATTCAAAAGTAGGGGTCAACTTTGGTTCATAAATATTTTAAAAATGTACATCCTTGTTGGTGTAATTTATGTGAATTAAATGCATATTTCTCATATTTTGTCTTTTGTCAACTGCCTGGACTCACTATGGTACG
The DNA here is from genome assembly GCA_951812925.1 of Calliopum simillimum. Taxonomy (NCBI): domain Eukaryota; kingdom Metazoa; phylum Arthropoda; class Insecta; order Diptera; family Lauxaniidae; genus Calliopum; species Calliopum simillimum. The sequence goes on from OX638371.1 coordinate 102,645,625, forward strand.
CACTATAATAGAGCAGAGCAGAGATGTTGTTGTTGTGGTTAATGCTGGTGATGGTGGTGGCATAAAGTCGGAAAGTGGGCCAAGGGTTAAACAACTCATGAAGTGAAGTGAATGCAAAAAAGCTGAAAAAGTTTTTCCGGTTGCCATAGCAAAAGAACGACGAACGGTATGGCATAAAGTTTTTCCTGAATACTTTTACGCGTAACTTTTAGTTCGAGCCCCCTCCCCCCCTACCACTACCACCGCTAATATTTTGTTGCCTACAATACCCATTACTTTAGATGCTGTGGGTGTTTCCACTCACTTTTTTTAATTCTTTATTTCTCAAAAGGATAACAGCGTCCTCAGAGGTGTTTTGCATGGCTTGGTCCTTCGGTTAGTTGATGTTCTGAGTGTGCTTGTGATTTGCGTTTTTATGCTTTAAACGTCCCCCAAGATAATTCAATTTCACCCTCCTTAGTTGACAGCAGCATAACTTTTAAGAACAATTTTCCATTACAGTGCTTTCTTTCCATCATCCATCGCTGCTCTCGTATCATACTTTGTGCAAATGTATATGTGTTTGTAGTTGTATGTCGCTGTTGTCATGGAATTTCGCGAATACTAAGGATAAAGTCAGTATATATCGACATATGGTGCGTTGCGTTTATTCCGGACTTGGCGGTCATAGGATCGTGGTATCGTTATGTGATATTGATGTAGTGAAATGAGTGCTATCAGAAAAGTATTTAATTAATACTGATTCGAAATTAAGTCTTCCCAAAGGGAAAAATATAAGGCGTTCTTAAGCAAGCACTTCTTAAGCTCTTGTTCCCATAGATATTTAGAAGCGCTTACGCAATGATTTTGATAAGACTGCAGTAAGCATTTGAATATTAAATTATGCTTGAAAAGGATATGTTTGTTTTAATATTTGAGTAGAATTTGTAAAAAGAAAGAGGAAGGGAAAGAAAAAAACCAAAACAAGGTCGATTCGATTCCCAGCGTGGGGAAATTATTTTATACTTTTTATACCCTACACCCAGGGTATATTCACTTTGTCCTTCCGTTTGTAACGCAGAGAAGGAGGCGTGGCAGATATGGAAAAGTATATATATTCTTGATCAGCGTCATCTCCTGAGTCGATATAGCCATGTCCGTCTGTCTGGCTGGCTGGGTGGCTGGCTGGCTGGCTGGCTGGCTGGCTGGGTAACGGCTGTGTGTGGAAATACATTTTTTTGGAAAACTAAGCAAGATAATTCAATGAAATTTGGTACGCAGCCTTCGTCGTCAAAGTTAGCTCGGAGGATTGAAAATGAGCGAAATCGGTCAACAGACACGCCTACCGCCCATACAAAAAATATCTTCAAAATGCAAATTTTGGAGTATATTTCACAACAATGCAACCAAAATACTACATACATACATAAATACTACGAATTGTCAGCGCAAGCTCTGAGAAAAGCTGGTCGAATTCGGACAAGAGGGCGTGGCACCTCTCATATAAGCAAAAGCTTCAAAACGCTGTACTGAAAGCGTTTTTTGAGATAGTCAAACTAGATTTGACTCGGACACTAAAAACTATAAATGCAAGCTTTAAGCAAAAACTGGATGAAATCGGACAAGAGGGCATGGCTCCTCTCATATAAGCAAAAGCTTCCAAACGCTATTCTGAAAATATTTTTTCAGATAATCCAACCAAATTTCACTTAAATACTAAGAACCATAAATGCAAACTCTGAGAAAAAACTGGGTGAATTTGGAGGGCGTGGCACCTCCCATATTAGCAAAATTTTCAAAATACTGCTGTGTAGGGTATTTAATGTTTGGCCAGGCCAAAGGTAACACCCTTACTAGTTTTTTATTTGTTTTTTAAACTTTTTTATTTTCTTTTTTGTTACTCATTTTTTTTTTGTTAATTGAATTGAAATTGAGAACACAATGATTTTTTGTAAGGCAGTAGAAAGCACTCGATGATCAAATTCTGTTTGGAGAGACATTATTGTTAAAACATTTTCTTAATATACAAATTTTATACCACTTCATCATATTAGTCGGAAGTTTCGAGGCCTAACAAGTTCGTAATAATATTGCAATAATATGTTTCCAACTATCACACGGATTTAATCCGGTTCGAACCCTACACCGAGAAAAAAATAGGATTATGTACACCAAAATTTGATAATAAGTAATTAACAAATGATATATTTGATATAGGCGAATCGAATATTTGATATTATTTAATAAACAGCATATTTCGAGCAATACTAATGGTTTAACCGTACATTCGTTGATAATTACCAAATATATGTTTGAATCTAAAGATCCTTTATCATTATTAATCTTTTTATTAATTAGGAACTAACATGGCAATATTTGCTAGGATCACGGTGACATCATAAAATAAAATATTTTCTATAAATTAAAAAAAAAATCTTCTCTGAAATTTGAATGCACTCGCCGAAAAATTTAAAAAAAAAAATTTCTTGTATGTGCGGGGATCGAACTCATTCCTCCAGGGCGTTGTGTTCCTTGTTAGATACTACCATATATTTACCAGCTACATTTGTTACCATGGTTCCTTGCAATCGTAAGAGGGAATCCATTTATAGCGAATTAGAACTATGCCGAGGGTATTGAATTCTTTAAACTTCTGGTGGCTTAAAAGAAAAATATATAAAGCTGAAAAGTTACTTTAAAAGCTCATGCTCATGAGCGCCATAATGTTATTGTGGCCAATGAATTTGAATTAAATCACTTTGTTTTCCTTAACATATTGACCACAATTTAAAAATGTTCGCTTCATTTTATCATGTATCCGATACCTTATAGACAATACACGATATAACACCTCTAGCCAAGCAATAGGCCTAAAGATTTCTTTGAGTTCGCCAAATATACATACAATCAAAGAACTTTAAAACTTAAATTAAAGTAAGTATGTAGTAAGCAGTGAAAGAAGTCGCGTCTACGGTGTTTAAAAGCGCATTTTACGCCGCTGATGTAAAGCTTAATAGCACCGAACAGAAACAGTTAAGCCGCACAGAAAGTTTCTCAAGTGTCCAAACAATGCCATGAGGTAACTTTGAAAATTTGTGGAGATTTTCATGAGCAGCCATCACTAGAAAGAACTTTTTAATTTCTCTTAAAAAATAAGAAGCTGTGAAAAAATCATAAACTGTCAAGTGTTTTTTCAAAAAGTAAAAGAACAACATTTAAGTAGGAGATGTAGGTGGAGGTTACAAATCAACTTGAGTTAAAACGCAAAAGCCGCAAAAAAGTCTTATGAAAGTTCTATTAAAATATTTTTGAATTACTTACAAGTTTTAACTAAGTGGCCGGTTAATACATATTAAATAAAAATTAAAATGTTTACTTTTTTTTCTGGTAATTATTGCAAGACTTTGCCTGTTATGCTTTGAGTGTTATAAGAAATATAGTTTGGTGGTATTTTACTGAAATTGAGATTTTAAAAAAGTTCAATTCTGAGAAATTTTTCTAGAAAATGTTTAAAAATATTGCTCTTAAGTATTTCGTATTTGTTTCTGCGGCCTCAGTTTTGTGAGTAAATTCAGATTTCTCAAAATCATGCGATACCTAGGATATAATTGATTTGTCAGGATTGACTATAGTTCTCCAGCTATCCTTGCTTAAAAGCGCAAAAATATCTATTTTGAGGCATATTTGGAAGAGTAAAATAGTCACGGCAAACGGTGTAATTAATTTTTGTTAACGGCATCAAAAAGTCATAACCTTCGTCATTAAACTTTACCTTTTAACTTTTCCAATTAGATCTTTACTTTTCGAATTATCACCCATTCAACTCCATACAAACAAAACAGCTATTTGTGGTCTTTTGAGGAAGGATTTCTGAAGAACTAGAGTCAATTTAGACAAACAAACAATATCCTAAGTATTTAGTAACCTCAGGGAATCTGAATTAACTCAAAAAACTTTAGACGTTAAAAAGAAAAAAAAAAAATAGTCATTTGTAAGGAGTTGAAATATCATTCTCCATACCATACTCGGAAAGTAAGGATCCAATCAAAAAAATTTAAAGGTAAGGTTTCATGAGGAAGGTTGCGCCTATTTGATTTCATTAACAAAAATTTATTACACTGTCTGTAAGTTTTATACTACATCAAATATGCCTCAAAACATCTATTTTTGCACTTTTAAACAAGGATATCTGGAGAACTAGAGTCAATTTGGCAAATTTGGTTTTATTTTCGTGTTATGCCGAAGAATCAGTGTTGCCTGGTGTTATGCTTTCCGTCAGAAAAATATGTAACCATTTTTACTTTATAATTTTACTAAAAATATTGATACTTATTTGGACAGACATTTGCTTAATACACAAATTTTATATCTCTTCATCATATAGGTCAGTGGCCTAACGATTTTGTAAATGCAACTAAAAATGCGGTTAGTTCGTTTCTTTGTTTTTAGTTCGTTTTTTGTTTGAACTTTACAGTAAGGCAAATATCAGAGAAATATGATAATATTTTTGCTTTAAGATTCTAGTAAATATATTTATGTTTCAACAGACATTTGCTTAATATACAAATTTTATGCCTCTTCATCATATAGGTCAGTGGTGTAGAAGTCTAACAAGTTTGTTATTGTATGTAAAAATAATATGTTTCTATCACACGGACCTAACCTAACCCAACCTATCACACGGACGGACCCCGGTTCAAATCCTAGTGCAGTTCGCTTTTTTTTTTGTTTGTTTTATTTTTGTTTGAATTTTATTTATATACACGTATCACTTCAATTGTAAGATTATTCGAAAATTCAGAGTTAACTAAAACAGTAAGGTAAAATTTACTTTAGTTGACTTGATATTCTAGTAAAATTTATAAGACATATAGTAGTATGAACTATTTTTTTTTCTCCGTGCAGGTTTAAGCAGTTTTCTCGGCACTATTAGGGGCTCACCCGTTTAAGATTGACAACTAAGTTAGAAAGTTAGTTATATACTTAGTAAAAATGGAAAAATTCCACATATACTGTATGGCAAATTAAACGTCTGTCTTTGACAAATCATTTGATTTAATTTCTACTTTACAACATTCAAAAAACTTTGTTAACATTTTAACCCAAATATTCTAATTTTTGCTTTCATTCGGTTTCTGCAGGTTGTCAGATTGTTCTGCCACACCATACAGGCTGAACACTGCAAAAAAATGTTCATTTTAATTGGTTGATTTATGATTCATGTGAGATTTCAAAAATTTCTCAAAACATTAATTTAAATTTCAAATAAACATTACGACTTGGTAGGAGCGTGTCGACGACGAAGTATGCAAGGATGCCTTGTTCACTGTCTACAGTTGGTTTATACACCACGTAAGTAATTTATGAACTCCCATATTTTCCCATCATATCAACATAACATTGTGGTATTTCATATCTACGTGGTATAGTGGTGACGAAAAAGTTCCATGTGGCATGTTGTACGTATGAAGTAAAGAAAATGAATTATTTACTCTTGATGTGTAGAACCTACAAGTAAAGATTGTAGCCGCCCGTGTAACGCTCGTACCTACTAGTGTTTTTTTTTCATCTCTAAATTATGAAGTGCTAAAGATGTTCATTGGGCTTTCTTTTTTTGTTTTTTGGTTTTCATGCTGTGTCCAGTGCATAGTGGATGTGTGTTTTATTTGACCACATCTTATTTATCTGAAAATATGGCAAGTTACTGAAGATGTAAATTATGACGGTTTAAATAAATTAAACATTCTTTATGATACACTTGAAAAATATCAATGAAAGTACTTCTTAATTTTGGCTCTAATTGTGTGGAAAACTGACAAAATCACTAAAATATGAGTGAATGTCACGAAATGCCGAAAAACACCTGTCCCACGGGTGTATTGCGCGATTGAAGCAAACTTTCGTCCATCCCACCATGACATTGTTTCAAAATTAACATTTTTAACATTACATGCACTAACTATGGCGGCCATCTTGGAAATTTTCGGATTTTCGGAAAATCAGTTTACCACAGTTATATGTGTGCCAAATACTAACTTTCCACCAATTTTCACAGAAATCAGAGATGTCAATTTGGTGCAAGTAGAAGTAACATTGCACATATGAAAAAAATATTTTAATATCAAGAAACAGTTTTGTACTAAAACATGTTGAGACACTTACTTGAATTTGGTCAGGTCATTGTTTTTTATATTGTATTTCGAAATATGATTGGTAAGATAAATCAAATAAAAAATAAAGAATTGGAAAAAAACATTTATAATACCCATACTACGTAGGATATTTAAGGGGACACATTTAAAGCGCAAATAAAATAAGTCAGCATTTAAGAATCATCCAATAAATTTGATTTACTTGCAGTCAGTGAAGCGGAGAAACATTTTTCATGCAAAATCCTCTTCCACAATAAAAACGAGTGTTTTCTAAGAAGAAAAGCAAGAAAAAAGCAGACAACTAAGGTCAAATCTTTCAAGCATTTTACAGCACCATGACCCTCAAGCGGATACTTTTCTTTTTTTTTTCTCTACATAATTACGAATGCGTGATTTGGGTATCTTTGAAATTTTCTTTTATTTCACAGTCAATAAATAATTTTTGAAATAAAATTGTAGTCCAATTGGATTGCGAAAAGAAAGGTACGTGCACACCACTACACTGTTACATTTTGATCAGATAAAAAATTTTATGATTTATTGCTGATTACAAATCCAATCCGTTTTATGTTGTTACTTTTGTATAAAAAAATGTTGAAAAAAATATAAACGAAGCAATAAATTTTGTAGTATTTAAGCTTTTTTTCAAGAAAAAAAAGAAGGTAAATTAGATAAGTGTGGCTGATTCTAGGCATAAGTTATCCTTCTTAGTAAAACCCTTAAATGAACTTGAGACTACGTTTGTTCTGTCTGTTCTGCCATTTTTCACACTCCTAACTATAGCTACATAGGGTTGTTGTTGCAGAATGTACTCGTACACAAAAAAGTTCCGACATTCCTTTTGAATTTTTAAGGGTTCATTAATTTCTTAAAACAACGAGCGCAATGTGAATAATTACACAAAAATATTCTCCTACAATAATTATAATTAAGTTAAAACACATGGCAAATGCTTGTAACTCCTCAAAAAGCGGCCTTAACCTGTTGTTGGATTTTGCTTTTGTGCACAGAGCTCCAGCTCAACAGCCGCAGCAAAGAAGAGTGACATTTCATGTAAAAAAGGTAAATTAAGACAATTCCTGCGGGACTTACATGTCGTATAATCATGTTGTTCATCATATACTACATGTATTTACGTATGTAGCCCTTTACTTTTAGGGTGTAATCAACTTTTTTGCATTTTAATTTTAATTTAAATAATTTTGGTACTTTATGAGCACTTAGTGCTTTTTTTGCTATTTGCTACAAAATAAGAAATCTCATTTATCATCCCTGGTAATGACAAATGTGAAATGTAAACAAAACAAAAAACACAAACAGTGCTATGTTTTTTGTTTTTCTCTTTGTGTTTTATCCTTTTTGTTGTTGTTAATATTGAAAAATTTTTATTTGATTAAAGCAGGTTTTAGGGCAACATATTGAAATTATTTTAACTTTGTGCACATTTACACACAAATACCTTTCTAATGGTGTATAATTTAAAGCTGTACTCCATTCCTAACATTCTAAAAAGAGGAGGAAAAATTTTTGTCTTGCGTTTTAATGTACAGATTAGCATTATATTCTAAGCTTTTTGAAACGTCTTTGCTTTAATTTGCTTTTGCCAAATTTTTAACCTAATTGGTTTTTCTTTACAATAAATAAGCATTTATGAATTTTCAGTAGAAATATACTAAAATTTATAATACACGTACAATACTTTAAAACACTTTAAACACTCAAAAAATAACATTTCCGCACAGTAATCACACTGATACTCAATTATCAATACATCAATTTTATTCCACTTCAGTCAAATTAACACTAAACTCAATTTAAGGCGGATAAGCTAATATACCGTCAGCTATTGACATTGGGAATCTACGAGTCAAAACCTGATTCAGAGAAAGTTGTGCGCAATGACCCAAAAAAAATTTTTTTATCAAATAATTATTTCCCCTAACCACCCCTTATTACCTATTTGGGGCATTTAAAAAACTTTTTTTTTTGAGAATTTGGCCATAGCATGTAAACGATCCAGAAAGCTATCACGGTCTTTTCGAGAAAAATGTGCCATATGGAACAATGGCTAAGGTCAATTAAGGCGTCAGCCATAAAGGATGTAACAATTTTATGGTATATAGTGTTCCAAGCATAAAACTTTTCTTGTCTTTTTATAGTTTTGCGTTTGGAACCCCTTATCTTAAAATCGGCAAACTCTATATGTTTGACGACTTTAAAGCTGCTTCTTATTCATCAATCAGGGACTTCTTTCATGAATAAAACTTGATAGTTTTCTGGACTGTTTAGTGCTATGGTCAAATTCTCAAAAAGGAATTTCTTATATGGCCCAAAAATTTAATAAGGGGGCTCAGGAAAAATCAGGAAAACATTTTTTGATTCATTGCGCCCAACTTCCTTTTAAATCGTAAAAAATATTGGAATTATTTTGATTGACTTATGAGCATATCGATACGTCCAACGTAAAAGTTGGTAACTCGAAAATCGTAGTTTTAAGTTATGAGCATTTTGTATTTTAACTTTTTTTTCTTTTTGTATGAAAACCTATATAAAATAAATTAAGGTTGTGACTTCAAAAAAAGCTCCCAGGCCTTAAAATTTCAAGCTAGAGGTACCAAAATTTGACACGAGGTGGAACCAAATGTGTAGATTTCAAAAAACGCTGTCCCGTAAAAAGTGGGAAACTCAAGTTACCAACCTTTACGTTGGAGGTATCAATATCAATTTCACTCTTAAAAAGGGGTAAGACCACCCATTTGCGGCATCAACAGAAGTTATCGAGATCTCGTTCAGATTTTTGTGTTGTATAGTGTTATTGTTAAAACATATATGTCCGTAATCCATGTGGTTCCAATTGCTTTTAATTTCTGAAGCTTTTTGATGAAAATGGTGAGTCACGCGAAAAAAAGTATGAGAATCTCTTTTGTGGAGAATTAGAGGTTCTAGAAATAATATGGATTTTTTTTAGGAAAAAGTAACCGTTTAGGAAATATTCGATAAAAACAAATTTTTCGACTTTTCGCGGTTTTTTGCAAATATTTATTTCCTAAACGGTTACTTTTTTGTTAATGTATATCAAAACTATTTGTAGAACCTATAATTCTTCACAAAAGAGAATCTAATACTTTTAATCATTCGACTTACCATTTTCATCAAAAAGCCTTGTAATACGGGCTCGATTGGTAATATGGGCTCCAAATGAAAGACGCGTACTCTTATTTGGATCGTACCAGACTACTATAGAGAACCTTTAGGATATATCGGTTCTTAATGGTAGAACCATTACGCCTTACGAAATCAAGAATGGAGTCTGCCTTGGGAATATTGGGAATAATATTATATAATCCAAATGTGCACGAAATGAAAAACCAGGGTCAAAAATATCTCTAAGGTCTTTAAACACACAGATGGACAGCAGCAGATTTGAATTTACTTAAAGTGTTTTTTTGGGCATAAATCGGTTTACCGATAAAAACGTAATCTAGTCCTTTATACCTCAAAGAATGATTATTCGAAACTAAGAGCCCAATTGAAAATGTTAAAAGTGTAGTTTTATATGAAAGATTATGGCTATCCCACTTTTTCCAGGAACTACACCATAAGCCTCAAAACAACATTGTTTGCAACTGAAAGCAAGGATGTCTTAAATCGTGTAGTTACATTCAGATTCAGCGACAAAAAATACGTAAGGGCACATTGTCGAATCAAAAGCTAATTTTTTTTTGTCTCTGTTTATTTTAATATCATTAATATTTTCAAATTTGAGAGCCACCTTAAATAATCGCACACATGTTGGTATGCAAATGTTGTCAGAATGTCGCATTAAATACGAAAAAAAAAAAAATAGAAACAAGAAAGCAAAAATCCAACATAAAAAAAGAGTTCACTGGGCTATTGAGTTGTTTTACCGTTGTTGTTTCCAATGTTGATGTCTTTTTAATGTGGTTGTTGTTGTTGTTGCAACATACAAGCGTTGTTCCGTCAGTTCAAGTGATGTTGTTAACTCAACTCCTTTATAACGTAATGGATTACATAAAGAGTTCACAAAATGCATAAAGTTCTGCTGGATAAACGAGCGCAGAGCAGCCTATATGTACACGTATCTAAGAGTACATCATACTTCACATAGCACCACCAGTCAACGCAACGCGTGCCATACATAACCAACGTTCGTCCTATTGTGGATGTGAAATGAAGTTAATCCTTTTTATGAATAATTTGTAAGTCTGGCTAATTGTGTGAGCATTAATGGAACCATTATGTTAGGTAGAGGCACTGATTTATGCGTTAGTCAAGATTTTGCAGCTGTAGAAGAAAAAAATTTAAGTGCCTACCCCAGCAGACTTAAGCTTTCATATGAGCAAACTATCCCTCATAGATAACTCTGTGGTTAGGCCCTCTTAAAATCATAGAATAAATTTTGAGTGGGCATTTTATTTAAATCAAAATAAATAATATGTTTTTAAAACATACAAAGCATTGTCACTGCGTATAGGTTTCACAATAGTGACAATATATTTGATTGATTTCTTTTGCTCACACAATTTTCGTTTTTTAAAAGTGGGCGTTGCCCCGGCTCTAAATGGAAAAAAACGATCTGAAAGTTAAACCTCGATTTTAATGAAGTTCGATAAACGATAAAATTAGCTTTATGTTTTTAATTGGGAGGTGCCACGCCTCTTATTAAAAAATATGCTTTCACAGTAAAACTACTGCACCGATTTAAATAAAATTCGGAATTGAGGTAGACTAAACAGAAAGTCACGATCCTATTGGGACAATACGCTTTCAGTACTAAACCGCTAAAAAGGATATATCAAAAGAAGTTTATATTACACCGTCCGACAAAATTCAACTTTTTGTTGCACAACTGAAAAAACCAATATATTCTGAAAATATGGCAAAAAATAATTTATACGTATCTTCCCGATTTTCTAGATAAGGTCAATAAATTTTTGAAGTTTTCTATTCATGTCTTGAGTCGACATACTATATCACACGATCCTTACATCTGAGGTATATCACGTTTTCTGAAAACTTATGTAGAATATTGAGAGGAATATTTTTTTTAGAAAACTTTAACTCTCTACATCCCCCACAAAATAGGTCAGTTTTAACCTTTCCTTAAAATGTTACAAAACTTTCCCCTAAAACTGGGGAATAGTGAGTCAGTATGACCCACAAAATATTTACTGTGAAATTTCACATATAGTTGCCGAACACTTAAAAATCGTCAATATCAATGAAGACCTCACACATTTCATGTTAATTAAATTTTTCTACGCAATATTCTTAAGTTTTAAGCATTTCTTGCCCTCGCTGACCCCTAACAAACTTGTTTGTAGAATATTTTGTGTAAAATTTCGAGCTACTTTCAAGCTTATTTTGAGCTAAAAGCATTTTCCGGAAAACTCCTAATTTTCCCGGAAAATCCCAAAAAAACTTTTTTTATGGCTAACTTTACTTTTTTTACCCAGACGAATCCGCGGGAATAGTAAGCGATGAAATCTTTAAACGCAGCAATTTTGAGCTACTACTTTCGAGCTGACCTTGAATGAAGTGTTTTCCTTAAATTTCCCCGGAAAATCCCAAAAACTTTTTTAAGGGCTTGCTTTATTTTTTTAGCCAGACGAACCTATGAGAATATTTGACGATCATATCATTCGACACACGAATTTGGAGCTAGTTTCGAGCTCATCAAAAACGAAAAGTATTTTCCGGAAAACCCCAAACTTTCCCGGAAAATCCCAAAAAACCTTTTTTATGGCAGTGCTACGACATAACCCCTACGGACATAATCCCCATTTCGTAAATGGGTGTTATGTCCGCAAATTATTGGATATATTACCGACTTATCCGCGGCCGAAGGTTGCCGCGAAGCCGGTGTTGGATTTTTGGTAGTTTTAAATTCTGAGCTGCGGCCGCAGGCCGCCCACTTACCCCTCCTCTTATGTAAAACTACTGTGGCTAGCAAACTAGGTGTTGGATATATTACGGGCTGATCCGCGAAAAACTTTCGGACATAATCCGAATAATTTGCGGACATAGCATAGGGGAAAAAAATTTTTTTTTTTAATTTTTTGGGATTTTCCGGGAATATTTAAGGAAAACACTTCATTCAAGGTCAGCTCGAAAGTAGCTCGAAATTCCTGCGTTAAAAGATTTCATCGCTAACTTTTCCCGCAGATTCGTCTGGCTGAAAAAATAAACTTAGCTATGCAGAAAAATTTTTCCGCTTTTCCGGAAAATGGAAAATTTCCCAGAAAAATCGAAATCACTGTTGAAAAGCTCGAAATTCCCAACTAAAAAACATCGAAATTCGTCACACCTGCATAGCTCACTTTATGCACCTAATTTTATAGTGTCGCGAAATTTCAAAAATACGTTTCTTGTGCATTTTTAGTTAAAAAACATCATATGTATGTCTAATGTTAAGTACACCAATACCTCGCTTTGCGTCGTTTCGTTTTGCGTTTTTTCGAAGTTGCGTCGCTGCTTAATTAGTACTAATTTTCACTGTGCGTCGTTAGATTTTCGAAGTTGCGTTGTTTTGGGTTCAACAAGTCATTAATTTTTTTTTTGAAATTTTTTGAAGTTTTTTTTTTTTTTCTAAAAGATGGCACCACATTTGTTTCTAATTCCGAAGAACAAAATTTAACCTCCAAATAAATTTCCAAAGCGATGTGTTTGATTGACGAAGCTATGGAGACTTTTTTAAAAAACGAGTCTGACAGCGGAATTAGTTTTAAAGTGTCCCAGGCTGTAGCTACGAATATCAATTATTTTACGTTAAAAAAAAAGCTGTTAAATTTTTTGTGAAAGACAGTGAATAATTTTAATTTTGTTTTTCATAAATTAATTGAATAGTTTATTTTGTTTTAATTGAATAGGTTTTTTTTTTTTTTTGTTTTTTGTATGAACGTAATAAAATTTTATTTTTGGGAGATTCCTTTAAACATGTAAAAGCCTCGAAAACCTCGAAAACTCGTAAAAGTTGTCAAAATCAATACAAACTTTGACAGTTTTACAAGTTTACGAGGTTTTCGAGGCTTTTACACGTTTAAAGGAACCCCCCAATTATTTTTGATTGTTAAATGTTTACTTTGTTCAATTTTCTTTTTAAAAAGTAGTATTTTCGTAACCCTGGAACCTATCTTCGATCTTTAGATGGCTTGCTATAGAAAATCTTAATTCACTTTGCGTCGTTTCAATTTGCGTCGTGTTTTTTTGGAACGTAACCCCGACGCAAAGTGAGGTATTGGTGTATCAGAAATAATTTTTTTTCTATACTTTAAATTTGAGACGTATTTTCAAAATTTCACCCCACTATAAAACTTTCAAACTACGTTTTGGATAAAAGCTGTTGTCCCAAGATCATAATAAAATCACATAAGGAGGACATTTTAAACACATTTACCCATTATATCCTATTTTTGTGGGTCTGTTTGACCCCTTCTCCACAATAATGGGTTAAAATCACGAAATGCTTAAAACTTAAGGATAAGAATAAAAAAATTTATAAATTTTCGACTTTTTCGTGTTCGGCAACTATTAGTAAAATTTTATAGCAAATATTTCTGTGGTACATATTGATCCATTATTCCCCCGTTTAAAGGGTAATTTTTTGAGAAATGATCAAAAATTACCCATTTGTGGGGGATGTAGAGGGTTAAGGTTTTCTACAAAAATATTCCCCTTAACATCGTCCATAAGTCTGTAGAAGACATGATATACCTCAGATGTAGAAAATTTCAAAGACCGATTCAAAAAAATTTAACCTGATCTAGAAAATTCGGAAGACATGTGGAAATTATTTTTAGCCATATTGGTTTTTTTCATTTGTGCAAACAAAAGTTGAAGTTTGTCGAACGGTGTAATTAGCTGCACCTATAAACAAAAAATTTAATTTAAAACTTTCCGTAAATTTCAACATCTCTTAAGACTTCAAAAAATCCACAAAATGGACGCACTCACTCATACAAAGTTCTGTCCGCTCTTGTAATCTTACACTTGACTTCTAACATTTCCAGTAACATATTTGCTTCTTCTGAGAAAAATTCTATCAAAATACAATTTTTAAAATAAATAATTTTGCTTTTGTTATCTTTTGTTGAAGTATAATAACACTGGCTGCGCTGTTGGTACAAATGTTACTACTGAGTCCCGTACATCATGCCTGGAGGTTTTTGAAAACAAAACGGAAGTCAAAGTTCGACAAACAAGCATTTTTCCTCTCTTCCCAAAACACAGACCGAATGAATGGGAAATAGACAGGCTGACTCGAGTATGTGCGTCTGATTTGATATGTGTGTGTTTCAATACATATGTGTAATTTTAACCCTAGAGCATGCGTCACATTGAATTTGGTCATTTAGTAACAAAAACACAAAAAAAGAAAAAGAAAAAAAGGAAGAAAGCATCGTAACAGCAGCACAAAAAAAAAAAAAAAAAACAAGACCAATCGCTATCGTAATGCTAACAAATCTTTGAAACTGCTCCGCCGAGGACTATTTCAATGCAGCGAATCAATAAATTTTGCTTTTAGGACTTTGGTCCTTAGTTGGTGTGGTGTTCTTTATTTTTTGTGTTTTTCACCATTTCGTATTTTTGGTCACTTTTGCAATTTTCGCCGAATGCAGACAAACAACGTTTGTTATTTTTGCTTCACATTAAATTCGATGATTTCTGAGTTTTTTTGCCTTTGCTTTTTCCATTTTTCTCATCAATTTAGTTTTGTATTTGTATGGTTAGAAATCTTGCCGACTTTTAGTCTGAGCCTGGTCAAAAGGCTTCAACTGAGGAGTTTTTTAATAGCTGCATTGAAAATGGTGGCATTAAGTAGAAACTTGATATTTTTGAAAGAGAAAAAAAAGAAAGAACTTGATTAGTTTTGCTTGTATTCAAAGAATTGTAAAGATTGTGGTATCCTTTTACTTTGTTTAAACAACTTTTCACAATTTTCTTCCAATCAACATTGACTTTATGTTCTAAAAAATTAAGGGGAGTCTTTTTGGGGCGTTCTGCCCTTCGAAAGCTGCAATTATGTTGCAAAATAACAGATATGAGTTATATTTTTGTCGTGATTTTGATATGTGCGCAAGAACGACAGAGCTTGTCGCGCCTTTCTTCCGAAAACTACGCTCCTGATAAAAGGCACCATTCGGTGAAAAGCATTAGGGAATTTTGGTTATTCTCATAATTTTAAATGAAAAAAAAAAAAAAATCTTAAGTCTAGTTTCCAAATGGTAAAGCTTATTAATTTCTTACATTTTCTAGATGCTTTATAGTTTACTGTCGTCATTAATGTATACTAGAATCGCCCAATGGTCAAAATTTGACCACAAATGTATGAATAATTTTGGTACTTTTTGGACAGTTTTAGTACTTTTTTTGGTACAAAATAGAAAAATTAATTTATCATCCATGGTACAATGACAAATGTGAAATGAAAAGAAATCAAAACACATGAAGTCTGTACCAGTCAACTTTTTGACTTTCTCTTTGTGCTATATCCTCTTTTCAGCGCTGTGTGACCGCGTATTTTATCGTTGTTAATATTGAAAAATTTGCATTTAATTTTACCTGGCTTAATGACAAAATATTAAAATAATTTTAACTTTGTGCATATTTACACACAAATATCTTTCTAATGGTGCATTATTCAAAGTCGTGCTCCATTTCTAACATAGTAAAAAAGGTAAGACAAATTTTTGTCTTGCGTATTAATGTATAGATTTCAACTATACAAACGCCTTGAAGTGGTCAAAGTCCATGTACCGTGATTGTTCTCAGAAACTAAAATTTAATTCAGATCAAGCTTAACTTTTAAGTTCAGAAACAAAAAAGTTTCATAAAACTCTCTTAAAATATTACTAATAAACCAACTCTTTGCGTGATTACAAGCTGATACACTTTAACTGGAAAAACATTTTATCTTTACGTTTTGATTAATTTTGATCTAATTTTACTTACTTGCCTTTGGATCACAATTATTGAAACTAAACTTTAAAAAGTACTCGTACGACTGATTCATACTTTAGAATGTTAGTAATGGAATAGTGTCGGGTGTGGGCACCATTTTGTTTTCGACTCATATCTTTTGATCAAATATATATTTTGCAGGCATAAAAGTATCAATGGAAAGCTAGAGACCTTAGCTGACTACTGGTGAAGAAAGTATATTGATTTCGTCAGTTGGAAAAATTATACATACAATAAAAAAATAGTAAAGTGATCATTTTTGATAAAAAAAAATTTTTGGATCGGTTGTGGGCACCCTTAGAAAATCGGCAAAAAATGGGAAAATATGAAGTTAAACGCAATCCAATGGAGAATAAAGCAATATTAATTGATTTTGGGAACATTGACTATCACAACTTCAACGCTCAACGGCTTCAACAAAATCAGCTACACTGAAAACGTCTGGATCGAATGGCATCATGCCTGTTACCTTGAAACTAGACATGATTGTCTTGGGCGTCCAAGCCAGATCAATTGTTTTGAAGACCAATCCGGCTACGTGATGTTATTTCTAGCCCTTGTTGACATTGCTATTTTGCCAAGCATGCATTTTTTATACCAATCCATGCCTGTAATCTGCTCCTCGGTCCACTTGTCTGGGAACTCAAAACCGAGATTTTTTACAAAGTGGTATGCCACTTTATCACCCACACTTAATGAAACCAACTTTTTTCTGCGATATCTTTAAAGGGCCTATTGGTTCTTTCCTTTTCACTATAAAAAGCGTAAAAAGGGATAAGAACACCATTTAAATACGTTATGTTGACATCTACGACGATATTTCACTAAATAAAAAAAGAGGGGTGCCCACAACCGACTTTGACAGCCACTTTGAAAAGCAATAATCAAACTCTGTTGTGTGAACATTTTGGTGGGATTCGGATTTGAATCACAAAATATAATAAATTTACTGCGTAAATATAGATTGCATTCAGCTTTTCGATTGATTAACATGGATTTACCGCACTTTGAAAATGATTAAAAAAAACTTTTGTGTTGACTTTCACTTATTCAAAAATTGTTTTCTTCTCAGCATAATGCAAATGCGTATGTTTGCCCCGGTATATGAACAAAAACTTCGTGCTGTCATAACACGCGCTTAATATTTGTCAGAACAGCCATATTTGTTTCTGTGGGGAGTGCCCACACCTGACCCATGCCATGTTTATAAGTCCATTTTACTTTTGCGTCAATCTCGGGGTGAATATAAATTTCGACCCTATCTAAAGTACACACATAGCTCAAATTATCATAAATGTCATCTGGGTCGAATGTAAGCATATTAAACACTCTTACGTTTGGTGTAAACAAAAACAAATAAATATTTACTTTCGCGTAGATGTATCACCGAATAATCTCACCACAAAAAGGGTGAATAAGTTCAGTTGACCTTTTCTGTTATGACATGCGTTTGATTAGATGAACGAGTATTTTTTATTATTTGAAAAGTATTTGTCTTCTAATGAGATGATGTAATTAACAATAAAATTTCGTAATACAATAGTGGAATACAAAGTACTTAATGCCAGTGAAAATAATCTACAATTATCAAATTATATCATTAGCAATAAAATCGTCATGTGCAATTACATGTGAGTTGTGAGTGACGAAATTGTTTTTGAGTTATGCATAATTGACCGATTATATTGATGAAATGTATGTAACCCAACTGAATATGAAATTCCGACTGAAAATTTGAAAATACGATTATCTTGGCTTCCATCTCACAAACTTTCTTGAAATTTTTTTCACAAAAAAATACGTTTTTTTTGAAACAAAAATATTTCAATTTCCGTGACCTTCTTGAAAGCAACAGAAATCTTGTTGTTCAATATTAAAACTGTAGCGCCTTTCAGTTTTGTAGGTGACTATACGTACTTAAATGCATTTTTTGTATATAATTTTTTTTTAATAAGATACCAGAATAACTGTATAATTTAACTAGATTACCCTGTAAAGTTTGTTTACTCACAAATATTGAAATGACAGAGCTACAATGTTTGTCTAGTGATAAAATGCTAACGTCTCTCTGTTATTTTGTTTAACTAAAATGAGTTGAATTGTTTATTTATAAAGCATATACCGGTGTACACTTGTAAATATTTTAAATTTTTTGAGAACTTTTTGTTGTTATCTGTCTGTCGACAGGCAATGAAAAGCTCGAAAAAATTAAAAAACTTAAATTGCACTTAATGTGATAAAATTAAATTTTTAAAAGTAATTAGACTTTAATTATGCAAGTTTTTGTCATGTCAGTCGTCGGTCGGGATTTCTTCGGAATAAAAAAATCATACCATTGAACTTTTATTAATATACGGTATATGTAGTAAACGAACTCAAAGTGCAGTAACAGTTTTATAGAAAACTTTGTTAAATATAATTAATATAAAGTTTTATGGATTTGTACATAACAGTATTTTAAAAGATAAAAAGAAATGAACAGTGGAATTAAATTATTATAATTTATTTTATGTTTGGAATGGAATATTCGAAATACATTCTGTGGAAAAGTTTTATGATTTTTTGCGAGCTTTAATTTTCTGACATTAGGGTGGCACATGAGGATGGTAGCAACTGAAATCTGGTGGGTAAGTAATAGTACAGAGCACTTGATGTCAAAAAAGTCTCCTTGAGACATAAATATTGATATATCATACTTTATGACAGTGTTGCCAGGTGGATTTTCCTATTTTCCCCCAGATTGTATGAGATTTCCCCTAAATTTTGGTTTTTTGACGAAATTTCCCCTAAATGGAAAATGTTATATTTTACGACCAAAAAAAAAACAGAAAGTTCCAAATTTCAAAACGAAATTAATATTTTCATAACGAAATTTCCCCCAAATTCTGGACTTTTGACAAAATTTCCCCTAAATGTGGAACATTTATATTTTAGTAACAAAAAAAAAATAATTTTCCAAATTTCAAAATGAAGTGAATGTTGTTTCAATATATTTTGTAAATATAGATTTTTTTGTTAACATGTACTATAATGTAATTTGGTATATTTTAAAATAAGGTTTCCTAACATTTACATCTACAACTCTGACAAAGTATTAATTAAAGTTTCATCTACATCAGCATTGTACATGTCCGTGGTGCAAAACTTTTTAAGATACTTTTCGAAGGCTCGAATGATATCTCGTTCGACAAATTATCGTTAACCCGGAGAATGGCTTCCGCAGTCTCCACCCCTAATAGATTCCTTAGTTTACTTTTTATGATATTCATTATAGAAAACAATCTTTCTACACTGGCATTAGAAAATGGTAAACTCAACAATGCGGTAGCAAGCTTAGAAATATAAGGAAATTTCTGTTCTCCACTTGCTGTTGTCAATTGACTCACCGCTGACCAATATTCATTTGTATTTTCTTCTTTTACTTGTATTTCATGAATCCATTCACCAATAATTTCGTCAATAGTGCCGCCTGACAATTGTTCAAATGTTGATGCTATTCCAGAAATGTCTTTTCGTTCGCAATTTCGTTCGCATAAATCCCATAAAAGTATCCTCTAGATTTCCCCTAGACCTTTTTAAAATCCCCGAACAAATCCCCTAAATAATGTATCCCCTTGATTGCTCCCTAGACTTTTTAAAATCTCCTAAATCTAGGGGGTAATCCCCTAAGCTGGCAACACTGCTTACTAAGATCGCACTGTAAATGCCGAATGTTATGGCATAAAAAGTTAACACCAATACGACCAAAACAACATTTCTTTTCGCAATCGTCTTACAAAAATTCTTCGGGATCGGTGGTGTACGGTTGAATTTTATTTTCTAGTGAGGTCGAGAGACCTACGTTCGGTAAAAAGTGCTAAAAATACTTTTAAAATAGTTCTAATGGAATAATCGAAATACATGCATACTTGCTTAGGAACAATTTAATGATTTCTTGCGAGATACAATTCTCGGCCATTAGGGTGGTAAAACCTGAAATCTGGTGGTTAAGTACTTGAACAAGGCACTTAATGCCAATGATCTTTAGAACAAAAAAAAAAAAAAAACATGTCTATTGATACAAGTATCATACTTTAGGGTCGACTGTAAATGCCGAAGATATGACGAAAAATGTTAATGGGCGACCCCTACGTTTGGCTTAAAATATCATTTTATTTATTATTATTATTTAAAAGGCTCTGTACTGTGACCTGACAGAACTTATGTACAGCCTCTTTCCCCATCAGAACAGTTCCAGACTATCTATAAATCTTGTCACTACCGTGGAATTAATTTTACCTATGTCATTTGGATTTATAATCTCGGCACCTAGGTGCTTAATTCAAGTGCATAGCACATGTTCTTCTGTTTCCAAGTCCTCTAAGCAGAGTTTACAGGAGTCATCGTCTACCAAACCCATCTTTTTTAGGTGATAATTAAGTTTTCAGTGACGTTATTTCACTGTAAGCTTATATATCTTTTCTATTAAGATTTAAAACAGCTTCTACCTTAAAACATTTTGGATTGATTAACCTTTTCGCTTGTCGTATGCCTTCTTGCGCTCTCCAGTGGTCGATCAGGCTGTTCTCTTCCCATTCCCGGCTTAAGTTATTTTAAAGCTATTGTTCACTCCGCAGAAGGGTTCTGGGCCTATGAAAGAATTGAGTCTTCCTCTCATTGCCCTCATGCCACTCGTGCCCTGGTATCCAGACAAGAGTAACATCGTTCCCCCTGAATGGGATTTGAAGAAGTTCGAAACACTCCAAGACAAGCTTTGAGTGTATTGAAAAAGCCATTAGTAATTTTAGAGCCACTTGACTGTCCGAAGTGCTGGAAGTGCCCCATCTTAGATATTCTCTGGCACACACCTCTAAAGCGTGGACCGCTGCCTGAAAAATGGAAGCTCTTTTCCCATTGCAACTGCTTTTTGGAATCGTGGTCCCACGACTCCAGTTCTTGCGCTGCCATCTTCCATTTTGGACCCATCAGTGAACCATTACTGTGAGCCCTCATTGATGACGACTTTGAATTTTCTAGAGAAAACAAATTTTTTGCATAACTTATCGGAGACTGTAAGAAATGGTGTATCCCAGAAAACATCCGGGATTTTGACACATCCTGTTTAGATTGCTTGCTTTATTTAAGTTGTTGTGAAGGAGGTAGTTTGAGAGCCGCACAGGTTGCTTCTTTTTTTACCATATGGTGAAGAGGAGTGAGTCCCGTAAGCATGCCTAGAACTACTGTCGAGCACGTCCTTAGTGCCCCTGCGACACCCAAGCATGGTATTCTGAAGATCCTGTTTAGTTCCATCTGAGCCTTTATTTGAATAGTTGTCAAATTTGCCTCTAACCATAATGATCAAATCGTCAGCAATGCCTTGGACCTCGAATTTTTGATCATCTAGAATTTCTAGTAATTCGTTAATGATAAGTATCCATAGAAGCGGTGACAGTACACCTCCCTGGGGGCATCATTTAGTTGTCCTCACATTTAATCTTTCTGCAAATGCCCGCTTCACAGATGACTGTCCTGTTTTTAAGCATGTTGAGGACCGAATTATTGATCATTTCGGGAATTCCCTTTTTAATAAATGCTTCTTCAATTGAGTTAAATGTTGTGTTGTCAAAGGCTCCCTGTATATCAATATATGAACAGAGGGCTACTTTCTTGTCCCCCAAAGCCTTCTTGATTTTGGTCGTGAGGCTATGTATGGCAGTTTCAGTTGATTTACCTGATTGGTAAGCATATTGTTCAGGATGTAGAGGTGAAGCCACGTGGAACAAACCTCTGATATACTGATCAAAAATGTTCTCCATTGTTTTGAGAAGAAATGATGTTAGACTTATAGGCCGATAGGCTTTGGGCGTGTGGTCCGCCTTTTTCAGTTCATCGAAATTGTTTTTGTCTGGCTGTGTAGTTTCTTCGATTTTTTTTGTTATATTGTACTTTTTACATCTCTGATATGCGAGAGTAGTTTAATTGTATTTAGTACTGACGTCATTGCCAAAAATTTGATTAAAAAAGTAAATATTAAAGATAATACAAGAAAGGGCAATGCATTACCTTGAATATTTCTTCGGAAAAAAGTAACCATTAAGACTTCAATTACTTAATCAAATGAATGTTGAAACAAATGTAAACATAGATGATTTTAAAGCTCTGAATCGATTTTGATATTTCTTTTTGATCCTAAGCGATCTAGTTTTGATTCTTATATATGTATAATGACCAAAAACATTTGAAAGAATTGAAAATTAATCTGTTTGGCTATTTGCACTCCCACATACCCTAAGTGTTTTAAATTTTCAGTAGAAATTTGAATGTTACTTTATTTACAAAACGTAAGACAAGGTGCTTACCTCCAAGAGTGACATGCATGTAGGTCACCATTCTAACTACTGGTATTACACCTTTTGAAAAAGACTAAATGAATATTTATGAATTGTCCGGAACCACTTTAATTAGGTACTCGTACTAATTATGAATTTAATGTTAGTTAGCATTAGACAGTGCAACTACCACCTATCTAAACATAATAAAAAATGTTCTAGAGATTTAAACAAAGTTTGCTGCATTAAACTAAGTCAACGCAGTCTCTAGTGATCTGTTCTATCGTTTGCATCGGAGTAGTAGGTACTTCCCATGCTTGACGCAGTTCACACAATTGGAATTTGACTTAATTTTTATATCGTTGACAACATTTTACCGCGCGGTACCGCTTCGATAAGTGTTATTTTTTGTTTTATTTTGACACGGTCGATCGCATAGAAGTTTTATCAAGATCACTTAGTATCTAATCTAATTCGCAGAACAGCAGCTGCAGTGAAAGTGTTGCAAAATTTTTTAAACAGAAATTTATTTTTGCGGGTCAACAAATTCTGTAAAGTGATTTTTTTTTTTAATTTTCTGATCGTACGTTTAATTTAACTCTTTCGTGTTAATCATCCTGCTTCCGGTTTGAGTAAATCTGCCTGATTTCACTTTCTCACACGAGTGTATTATTGAATTTTTTTTTTTGATTGTATAAATACATTGTTGTCAAAATGATTTTTAATCAATTTGCACGTAAACATTTACTGATCATGTCAGTGCTTGGCTTATCGGTGGTAACTTTATTTGTCATTTGCTACGTTACCACCTCCGGTGTGAATTCGTCGTTGGAATCGTCATCGTTACGTTCTCATCACTGCTGGAAATCTGAAGTTGATACAACAAATTCAACATTGGAACTGGTGCACATTGTAAGAAATTAACTGAGGGCTGTTAAATAGTGATAAGTTATACGATATTTTCTTTGGGAATACGAATGTTATCGCTGAATGATTAGTTCTATTCGTTTATCAAAATAATACTTAGATTAGACAGACCTGCAAATTAACAATTGTTTGTTTCGTTACTCGGTTTTTAAAGTTTGAAATGTGTTTTTTAAAAAAGTTTTTTTTTTTTTTTTTCCCAAAATTGTGATAAAGTTTGACAGGGGTTGTCCGGAGGTCTTGTTTATTTGTGTTTTTTACTCTTTAAAATGCTTTATTAAAAAGTTTCTTAAGTAAAAAATTTTCCCGATATACATATGACTACTCGAACATGGAAATTTTGTTTAAGCGCTTGGGAAAACTTTTTTTGCTCAAAACCAAGGTGCCTCACGAAAAAAGTGTATACAACAAAAAATACCTAGAATTGTTCAAGGAATACGTATGATTTTTTTCAGAATTTTTGGGAACATTTTATATACAGGGTGGCTGATTCGAAGTGTTACCAATTCAAAAGACTATATTTTTAGTTTCCATGCACAGATTTTATTGATCAAACGCTATAATTGTTGGAAAATGTTCAAATTTTAAGAATCTACTTGAGATTTTCAATATGGCCACCTTTAGCCTTAACTTTGGCCCGTAGACGGTCGAAGAACGAGTCGCATGCTGCACGAATTTGATTTTGTGGAAGTTTGCGCCATTCTCGTTGAAGGGCCACTTTTAGCGCATCAACGCTCTGGTATTTTTTAGTCAAGACCTTCCTGTCCAACATACCCCAGATTGAGAAATCCAGCGGTTTCGCATCAGGCGAATTTGAGAGCAATTGTTGAGCATAAATGAAGCTAGGAACGTTTTTTTCTAACCATTCTTGATTCACACGAGCTTTGTGTGACGGTGCCGAGTCTTGTTGGAATGTCCATGGCTTGCGACCGACATGTGTGCGTGCCCACGGTAGTAAAGCACCCTCCAACACTGATTCACGATACACCTGGGCGTTTACTTTGACGCCAGCGGCCAAAAAAACGAGTGGTGAGCGCCCATCAGCAGTCACTGCAGCCCAAACCATCACATGCGGTGGTGCCTGCGTCCTGGTGGCCAAACGAACATTCAAATTTTCGTAGGACCTCTCTGCCAAGTAAACCCGATCATTTTGTTTGTTTACATATTGCTGGATACAGTAATTTTTCTCATCAGAGAAGACAATTTGTGACAGATTTCCGGCGGCGTGCAAGCGCAACAGCTCCTTGGCTCTATCGAGCCTAACTTTTTTTTGAGCAGGAGTGAGATCATGCGCCTTTTGGAACTTGAGGGCCTTTAGTCCGAGCTTGTTTGACAATATGTGTTGCATTCGTTCACGCGATATTTTTAGCTCGGCAGCCCTTTGTCTGCCACTGAGTCTCGGATTTCGCTCAATTCTGGCCTTCACCTTTCGAACCATTTCTGGTGATGTTGCAGTTATTTTCCGACCACCACCATGTGATTTGGCAACGCTGCCGGTACCATTGTAACGTGTTATGGTCCGATACACAAACATTTTATTCACTTTTAAATGTTTCAGCTCACGAAAAATTGCTGGTTGCGATTTTCCAGCCAAATAAAGAGCAATCACACTATTACGTTTGAACTCCATTTCGAAAATTTTTTATTTTCAATAAATTGACGCGCAAATGCTTTTGGTTACTTGTTGACAATAGAATGAACTGACATCATGCCAATTTTTAGACAGCTGTCATGTTTCATCTGTCAGATAAGTCTATCTGAAGTTGGTAACAGTTCTAATCAGCCACCCTGTATTATAAAAAATTGGGGAAAAAAAAATTCTGCGAAAAATTCACATGTATTTCATGAACGATTCTAAGCACTTTTTGTCCAATACACTTTTTTTGTAAGATGCCTAGGTTTTGAGTAAAAACAACTTTTTCGTCCGGATAAACGAAATTTTCATGTTTCACGATATCAATGATCCCGTCATATATGCATGTATATTAAAGTGACAATAAAACCCCGAAAGTATCCGAATAGAATTTGAAGACAAACTAGTAAGGGTGTAACCTTTGGGCAGGCCAAAAATTAAATACCCTACACAGCAGTATTTTGAAAATTTTGCTTATATGGGAGGTGCCACGCCCTCCGAGCTTACCCAGTTTTTGCTTGCATTGATAGTTCTTAGTACTTGAGTGAAATTTGGTTGGATTATCTCAAAAACTTTTTCAGTATAGCGTTTTGAAACTTTTTCTTATATGGGAGGTGCCATGCCCTCTTGTCCGAGTTCATCTTGTTTTAGCTTAGAACGTGCAGAGCGTGCGTCCATAGTATTTCAGTGGAATAACGTTGGATTATTTCAAAAAACTTTTTCAGTATTGATTCAGTGTTGATGCTTTTCTTATATGGGAGGTGCCACGCCCCCTTGTCTGATTTCACTCAGTTTCTATTGAGAGCTTGCATTTATAATTCTTAATGTCTGAGTCAAATTTAGTTCGATTATATCAAAAAACGCTTTCAGTATACCGTGTTGAAGCTTTTGCTTATATGGGAGGTGCCACGCCCTCTTGTCCGTATTTTCCCAATTTTTCTCAGTGCTTGCGCTTATAATTCGTAGTATTCATGTGTATTTTGGTTGTATTGTCGTGAAAAATACTCCTAAAGCTGTGTTTTGAATATATTATTTGTATGGGCGGTAGGCGTGTCCGTTGACCGATTTTGCTCATTTTCAATCCCACGAGCCACGCCTCCTTCTCTGCGTTACAAACGGAAGGACAAAGTGAATACACTTTGGGTGTAGGGTATGAAAAGGAGTTGGAAATGTAGTGTAGTGTCCGGAGAGAAAACAAATGTTCACTGCCTCCATTATTTGATTGTCAGCTCATCTCTGTTCTAGGGTGCCTATCATAATTATGATTATAATCGACTCTTTATCATCCACAAAGGAAGAGTTTTGTTCATTAAGATTTGTTTTCTCGATGTTTAATGGGCTCACTTAGATAATTTATCAGGAGTGGTGGGTAGTAGGTATCTTTCAAAGAAATATTGGAGAGGAAGAATTTATGGTGTTTGAACAATTTTTCCACTCCCGACCCTCCAGGAATTCTTCACTCCATATTAAATTGTATGAAAAAAAATTTGATCCAAATAAGCACTACGTAAAATTTGGTCCTTTTTAGAGAATATTTTATGCATCCATTTAAAGAACCGAAAAGTGGTACCGAATATTAAAAAAAAGTTTGTTTTAAAATTTAAATTTTCCAACTTTTTATATAGATTTTGAGCCGCTACATCCGAATCTGCAATTTATTTCTCCATTAGTTCTACAATTTTGGAGATATTGCCCATTCCATTTCGTATCTTTATTTTTTACCTTGATTGGACAATATCTTCAAAACTACAGAATTTACAGAGAAATAAAATGTAGATTCGAGTTAAGTGGCTCAAAATCCATATAAAAAGTTGAACAGTTTAAATTTTAAAGTAAATTTTTTTTTCCATATTCAGGCCAACTTTTCAGTTTCATTTTCGGATTTGGGATGGAACAAATGTTCTCTAAAATGGACCAAATTTTACATGGTGCTTGTTGACATCAAAAATGTGCGCTGTGAGAGCGTAATTCCAAGAAATTTAAAAATTTTAGATAACCCTTAAGTGGGAGTGTTTCCTACTCTAATCAAATGATTTTCGTCACTAAAATTTAGCGTTGCCGGTTATTGCGGATATTAATTGCTTAGTTTAAAGTATAAATTTATGAGTTTGAAAACATCAATTAAACCGACTTTTCATAAATATCGGATACATTGTCTCTAGATCTTAGTACACCCAAAAAAATTGCTGCGGTAGTTTTAACAGCGTTTGGTTGTGGATTTTACAATTCTCTGTGGATTTGCTAATTTAAAGTAAATTCAATCGAATTTACAATTAATTGTTAATTTTACAGCAAATGCAATAATTTCTGCCAGAAATTTGTTAAAATTATTGATATAAAGTTTTTTTGTTGTGAAATCTACAGCAAATATTTTATTTTTCACAGCTAATTTTTCAAATGCACAACAAAATTATAATATTAACTGCAAAAGATATGGGATGAAAAATGAAAGTAAATGCTGTAAAACATACAGCATTTTGCTACACTTTTACAACAGATTTTTTTGGGTGTAGTTACCAGAGAATACAACATACATATTTTATTAATATAACTAAACATTTCATTTCTTAATTAAAGGTAACTAGACATGGACCACGTACACCGGTTGATACATACCCCAAAGATCCTTATATTAAGGATAAATTTCTACCAACAGGTTGGGGTCATGTTACAAATGTAAGTTACACTCATGCAATCTTTACTATTTGAATACTATATTGGAGGTCTTTTGCAGAAAGGAAAACAAGAACTCTTCGAATTAGGTGAATGGCTACATGGACGTTATGGTAATTATTTGGAACCTTATTATTCGCCAGATGTAAGTACTTATCAAAAAACCAATTGTCAATTAAACAATTTCTAACTTTCTTCTCAACAATATAGAGTGTTCATGCGCAAGCCACTGCATCGCCACGTGCGCTCATGTCACTATCTACGATATTAGCCAGCATGTTTCCCCCAAGGAATACTGCTATGGATTGGAATCCTGAGTACAATTGGCAGCCTATACCAATACTATCTGAACCGCTAGAGCAAGATTCTGTGCGTAGAATTTTATGACATATAATGAAACTAATTAATACTGATTCTCCCCCTCGCTCTCCCCCCAGTTACTTTTAGTGCGTACACCATGTCCGCGTTATTTCGAAGCACGTGATGAGGTGATGAAGCGTCCCGAGGTAATAGCTGAGTTGGCGCAATATAAATCGCTTTTTGATAATCTCACAGAATTAACTGGAATGCCTGTGGAAAATGCGGATGATGTGAATTCGCTCTATATAACATTACAGGCCGAGGTTAGTTATGTCATTTATATGAAACCAACCTAAAATGATATCTTGTTTTCTAGCGTGAATTTGGCTTCAAGTTGCCAGCATGGACGAAACACTTCTATCCCGAGAAGATGCAATTTATGGCAGAACAAAGTTACGTTTACAATGCCTATACACCGGAAATGCAAAAAATCAAAGGTGGCCCCTTTCTTAAGAAAATGTTTGAAGAGATGCTACTGAAACGTTCCCATAAATTGAATCCCCGAACACGCAAGCTCTTCATATACACTGGACATGACTGGACCGTGGGGAATATTTTATCTGCGCTCAACGTATGGAAACGTCAAATGCCGCGCTTCTCAGTAATGGCAATTTTTGAACTGCATAAGCATCGTCATACTGGGGAATATTATGTTGAGGTATTTTCTCGATTTCTTTTTAAGTTGAAAAAATCCCATTTCACATCGTATTTTCATCATATTTCCAGGTATTTTTGCGTAATGACGCAAAAGGCTGTTTAACACAATTGAAAATTCCCGTTTGTGGTCTGAAATGTCCGCTGGATCAGCTAATTGAGCTAAGCGCCAACGTGCTGCCAAATGAACCATACGAAGAGAGATGCACTGCTAAAAATAGTAACTACGTTGAACCGCCACCAAGACCTGTTGATCAGAGTGAAGCTCAATAAAATAAAACCTGATTTCGAATGATTGACTTAACTAAAGCTTTTACAAATTGGCTTAGTACTCAGTTTATACATATTTATGTAGCACTTTAAGTTTATTGTATTATTAATTATAAGTAAGTAAAAGTATTATAATTACTTATTTTGTAATGTTAAATATATAAGTTTAATATGAAAATTTCTCTTTGAACAAATGGAGAGCTTAACGAAATCACCCTCTAACTTTGAGCCAAAAACAGATCAAGTGCGCAATCAAAAAGACCCCTATTCTACTTAATCTCATCCAAAACAATCAGTTATTTCTGCAGTTACGCAATTCCTGGAATTCTGCGTTTATTTCCGACAAAAGAATAGCTTACATACATATTTAATTCGGCTATAAGATCAGTCTCGAGAAAAATCGTCGATATGTGGTCAAAAAGGAAGTGCATCGAACAAATGTCATCAAGGAAATACCATTAGAAATGAAAGTTGAGGATTTGGGAAAGTCGAAGGGGGAAATCAAAATATCAAAATATCTCATTTGAAGAAAATATTTCATTTTGGTTTTCGAAAACATCGTTAGAGAAGTAAATTTAAGAATCAAGATTAAAAAGTCACGATATGGTTTCCAATAAAATCTCTGTACTTTCCAAAAACGATGTTAGATGACATTCTTTCAGGTGGTGCTATATTTTAGTGGAATGACGATTACTCATTGGATCATAAGTGCAATACTCGTTCCCACCTAAAATATATGCGGAAAGTTTTTGAATATGTATGAATATGAATGTAGCCCTTTATAATAAAAATGCAGATTTTCCCGAAAAAACTAGTTATTGATTTTCCGAAGATATATGACTATTTCCCTGAACCTGAGTATGCAGACAGTTTTCGGCTAGTATATGAATAAAAAATCTAAGCCGAAAGATACAAAAAAAATGTTGGTCCTTAACTTTAAAGTTCACAAAACTTCTTATATACTTCAAATTTTAGGAGATATAGAACAGAAAAATTGGAGTTTCCGATCCAACAATTAAGATTTATTGTTTTTTTTTTTCGGTTTAATTTTTACTAGAATTGCCCAATGGTCAAAATTTTACCACAAATGTATTAAATAATATTGGTACTTTTTGGACAGTTTTAGTACTTTTTTGAATGTAATCTGCAAGGTTTTTACCTAATAGATGAAATAAATAAATATTTGGTACAGTGATAAATCTGAAACGAAAAGAAAATCAAAAACATGAAGTAAGCGTCAGTCAGCCTTTTTTGTTTCTCTTTGTGCTGTATCCTCTTTTCAGCTTTGTGTGACCACTTTTTTTGTCTTTAATAATATTGAAAAATTTGCATTTAATTTTACCTGGCTTAATGGCAAAATATTAAAATAATTTTTACTTTGTGCACAATTACACACAAAAATCTTTCTGATGGTGTATAATTCAAAGTCGTGCTCCATTTCTAACATAGTGAAAAAGGTAGGACAAATTTTTGTCTTGCGTATTAATATATAGATGCCCTACACCTATATTCACTTTGTCCTTCCGTTTGTAACGCATAGAAGGAGGCGTGGCAGATATCGAAAAGTTTATATATTCTTGATCAGCGTTACCTCTTGAGTTGATATAGCCATGTCCGTCTGGCTGGCTGGGTGCCTGTCTGTCTGTGGAAATATTTTTTACAGGAAAACTAACCAAGATAATTCGGTGAAATTAAATACAATGGTTTTATTGTAAAAGTTAACTCGAGGGATTGAAAATGAGCAAAATCGGTCGACAGACACGCCTGTCGCCCAAGCAAAAAATATTTTGAAAATGCAAATTTTTGTTAGGACAATACAACCAAAATATACATAAGTACTAGAAATTGTAAGCGCAAGCTCTGGGCAAAACCTGGGCGAGTTTGGAAAAGAGGGCGTGGCACCTCCCCTATAAGCAAAAGCTTAAAAACTATAAATGCACGCTCTGCGTTAAAACAAGGCGAACTCAAACAAGAGGGAGTGGCACCTCCCATATAAGCAAAAGTTTCAAAACGATATACTGAAAACGTTTTTTGAGATAATCCAACCAAATTTCACTCAGACATTAAGAACTATAAATGTAAGCTCTGAGCAAAAACTGCGTGAACTCGGACAAGAGGGCGTGGCACCTCCCATGTAAGCGAAATTTTAAAAACACTGCAGTGTAGAGTATTTAATGATTGGGCAGTCCAAAGGTTACACCGATACTAGTTTTTTATTCGGTTTATTTTTTAGTTTTAAAAAAGATATCTAAATTATAGAACGAGATTAGTGCCCCAAAAAAAGTGATTCAGGCTCAAAGGTAGAAAATGATTTCGGGTACTTTTGCAAAAAAATGCTGCTTCAAAAATTTGTATCTCAGAAAATTTTCTTCTAGAAAATTTGTGAAACTTGTTAGATTATCATAGCAAACGGGATCAAGCTACGCAAGAGAGTATGGATAGGTCGAACTCACTGGAAACTACACAGAGAAATCTGTCACCAGACCCTTGATCGGAATCCATAAGGAAGTAGAGGACGTGGTTGACCCAGAACCACATGGAAAAGTCGTGGAGAAGATAATAGTCATCGTAAAGGTTCGTGACAAATTGAGATGTATCATTTTGGTTCTTTGCTCCTTCTAGGAGTTACAGACGAATACATACACACAATTTGGTATGAATTTTACTTCCAAGCTTTTTGCTGTGTGTACTATTGAAAGAACACCCACAACAAAATTCTGCCTTGATATTATACTCTTTGTCTATACTATCACAGCAACACTCATGGAGACAAAAAAATTCTCTGTTAAATAAATTACAATTGTGAGTAATTAAATAAATACTATTATGACACATTTTTTTAACTAGAGTTTACTTTTGCGCCTTTTTAGTAAACAAATTAAAATTAAATATTTTTTGTTGCCAAAAATTTATTTTGTTTAAACTTTTCAACTGTTTATCGTCGACATAGATTATTTTTTTTTTAATTTTTGCTGCTTTTTATTGCATTTCTACATCAGCTACAGATTAAATTAATTTTTTAGTTATTGAAAGCATAAAAAGCATTTTGTATCTCCACTTGCAATCATTTAGTGCGAATACTCACAGCGGAGAGCATGGGCGCACAGATACCGGCGGCGGCGCCGTTCATAGTTTTGCGCTTTGTAGTGATCTGGTGTTGTTGTGCTGAAATCGTTAATTGCAGCATTTTGCCCATAAATCAAACGGATTCTAAGGCTAAAGAGTCAACTTTACAGTTATTGCATGTGGTATGAATTTATACAGAACTTGTTTACATTTACAAATTGTATAAATTAAAATAAATAAAATATAAAAAAATTAATTAATAAATTAATTCAATTTAAATGTGTCGGAAAAATCAATATGCTAAAAAAAGATTTATGTGAATTTGATTCAAGTGTGAAATGAAAATGAAAATTAAATCAAAAAATTAATTAGTTTCATCAAATAGTGGGAACTAAGCTGGAGTTGAACAAACAAAGCTATATTACGAAAGAAAAACGCTAAAGTGTATTATGTGCTTAGCTAATTTTATAGAAAAAAATTTTGATAGCTCAAAATTTAAGGAAAACCACTTTTGAAGTAAAATGTGTATTGGAATAAGTGCCTCTAAATTAAAGAACCATTACCTCACTATTCCCCTCCCCCAAAGAAATCCTATATCTTGTGAAAATTTTTGTTTACGTTTTTGAACAAAAATCGAATAAGATACTTATTTTTGAAAACAAACGTGAAAAATATACATTTTCATTAGACAAAGCTTTGTCTAGTAAAAATAAATAAACTGTTTTAGTTTTTCTTGAATAATAATTAAATGTTTATTGTTTTCGTATCAATTGTGTTTAGCTCGTACGTCATGGACCGCGCACTCCTGTCAACACATATCCCAATGATCCATATGTAAATGAAACTTTTAGTCCATATGGTTGGGGACACTTGACAAATGTAAGTAATCATTATATACTAAAATATACCAATACTTTAACATAACTATACTTGTACCTTAGGCAGCCAAGCGAGAACTCTTTCAGTTAGGTATTTGGTTACGCAAACGCTATAAGGATTTTCTAGGTCCTTACTATCACAATGATGTAAGTGTCGATTTTTTTTGTTATATATTGTATCAATAATATTTTATTTAATAAAAAAAAAAACCTTTCCAGCTTTTACATGCACAATCAACTGAATCACCACGCACGCTGATGTCATTGGCAACAGTATTGGCCAGCAT
Source organism: Calliopum simillimum (assembly GCA_951812925.1). Classification (NCBI taxonomy): domain Eukaryota; kingdom Metazoa; phylum Arthropoda; class Insecta; order Diptera; family Lauxaniidae; genus Calliopum; species Calliopum simillimum. Next base: position 102,678,790 of record OX638371.1, read on the forward strand.
GTTTCCACCGCGCAAGACAGCTATGGATTGGAATGATAAGTACAATTGGCAGCCGATACCAATATTTTCAGATCCTGTTGATAGTGATATTGTAAGTGATACATGTTGAAAAATAATAAGAGAGTTACACATTCAACTGGTTCGATTTTTATGAATCAGAACAAAAGTCATGCCGACACCAACTCAAAAGTTAGAAGGACTTTTAAAAACGATATCCGCATCATTTTTTTTTTTCGTTCCGTTAAAAATCAATCGAGCGCTTTTGAGTCCATGGAAGGCTCATTTTGACTAAAAAAAAACGTGTTCTTTGCTCATAACTTTTTTTCGTACCAAATTTGACAACCAAATTTGCTACAAAAAAAAGATTATGTTCTTGCAAAAATTCTAGCGTTAAAAAATTCGACATTTTGTTGTTGCGTTCATAATATTTGTTTCCAAAAACAGATTTTTTACGTTATTCAATTACGTGATCGGAAAATGATTTTTTTCTCTAAAGCAAGGGAACTTACGAAAAATGTGTATTAGGCAAAAATGCTTGGAATTGTCCAAAGAATACGTGTGAAATTTTTCCGAATTTTTGGAATTGTTTTTTTTTTTATTTTTTAATAACTTAACAGAGTTTTGTGCTGTTAAGCTCACTTTTGTCAGCAAAATGCAAATGTTTTAAGAAAAATTATAAAATAGCTCAAAAAATTCTGAAAAAATTCAGACTTATTTTTTGAACAATTTTAAACATTTTTTGCCTATACACTTTTTGCATAACTTCCCTTGCTTTTGAGTAAAAAATCGTTTTTCCGACCGCGTTATTGAAAAATGTAAAAAATCGATTTTTGGAACTGAATATTATATGGACCCAAAAAAAAAAAAGGTTTTAACGCCAAAATTTTTGTAACAACATAAGAACTCTTGGGTATCCATTTTCTAAGCAAAAAAAGTTATGACCAAAAAACAGGTTTTTTTAAGCCAAAATAGGCCTTCAGTAGAATCAAAAGTGCTCCTTTGGTTTTTCTCAGAAAGAAAAAAAAAAAAAAAAATTATGCAGATCGTTTTTAAGAACCCCTCTAACCATTGAATTGGTTTCGGGATGATTTTATTTTGCTTGATACAAAATCGATCCGGTCTAACATGTATATTTGAAAAAAAGTCTTGGTCAGTCTCCAAATTTGTATCCCTCAAAAATGCTGCATTTTAGATTTTTGCATTTATGTAAATCGATTCCGGAGGTGGTTATTTGACTGATACCAACTTTTCAACTTAAGGTCATCAATTTATCACTTTTTGATGAGCCTTCAGTGTTAACAGATCCAATTTTTTTTTAATTTCTAACAAAATGACCGCCATTTGATGATGGGGGTCAAGATTGGTATCATTGAATTGGTCTTTTAAAAATATTGGACACTTATTTTTATGTTTTTTGATTTAACGTGCAGTTTTCAAAATATTTGACAGTCAATAGACTTTGGTGCACTCTGTACATATGTTAAAAGGCACGTATGGCCATATCCTAGGCTTTTTGAATTTTTTTTTCATATTCTATAACGAAATGTGATGGAGTATATTTCAAGCAAATTTCGACATGAGAAGCTGTCAGGATTTCGTTTTGCCAGAAAATTTCGAAAATTTTCGATAATATACGGGAGAGAAAACATTTCAGAAGTAGTAGATATTTTGCGGGGCACTTTTCCGAAAATTTCCCAGTAAAATTCAGAATAATTGTTTGTGGCATACGGTGGGGGAATATATTTCTAGACGTGTAAAATAAAATTCCCAATAGGCGAACAAGAAAATTTCGACATGAGGGGCTGTCAGGAGGTCTTTTTACCAGAAAATTTCGGGAAAAGCGAGATTTTCTATAATATACGGGAGAGAACACATTTCAGAAGTAGTAGATATTTTACAGGGCACCCTTCCGAAAATTTCCGAGTGAAAAACGAAATTGCTAAATTTTCAGGTAAAACGACCTGGCAGCTCTTCATGCCGAAATTTTTTATTCACGTATTGGGAATTAAATTTTACATCACCAAAAAAAATTTTTTTCTGAAAACCTGTCTCAAATAAGAGAGGATTATTTTCGAATATGCCCATAAGTATGCTTGAGAGAATTTCTCCAAAAAAGCATCAGCTATGTTATGCATATTCCGAGCATTTAAGGAGCTATTTTGAAAATTTAAAAGAAAAATCGGGGTGGATAATTTTTCAATAGTCACACATTTCTGCAGTTATTGATAATATCGATCTCTGCATGAAGAATATATCATAGAGTAGTCTGCGAATTGAAGATTTTTTCAAACCGTATGTTTATAATATGTTTAAGGGATGCCACTATTCTAAAGTTTGTTTTTTAGTTAATCTGGAGCTTTTAAGAGCCCTCTAACCTTCCGTAAGCCATTAATAATTTTTCTCTCTTTTTTTTACCACTTAGTTACTGCGTATGACCGCTACTTGCCCCAGATACGACGAAGCTTTAACAGAAGTACGACAGTTGCCGGAGGTACAGGCTGAATATGATATTTACGCCGATTTATTTCAAGAATTAACCGAGATAACTGGCATGAATGTGACCACAGCAAATGATATCAATTCAATTTATATCACACTATTGGCGGAGGTAGGTTCTGTCTGGTTAAAAACATAACACTTGAAATTCACACTGTATATCTTGAAAACTTTCAGCATGGTTATGGCCTAGCACTACCGGAATGGACAAAAAATTTGTATCCTGATAAAATGGAATTCATGGCAGCTCAAAATTATATCTATAATGCCTATACTACCGAAATGAAACGCATCAAGGGTGGACCATTTTTACAAAAAATGTACGATGAAATGCAAAAGAAAACAACGGCAACACTCAAGCCCAATGGTCGTAAGATTTTTATGTATTGTGCTCATGACTGGTCAATAACCAACATATTGTCGGCATTAAATGTTTGGCGGCATCAAATGCCCAACTTTTCTGCTATGGCGCTTTTTGAGCTGCATAAGAATTTGGAAAATGGCGAATATTATGTTGAGGTGGGCTTGTTGTGGATTAATAACTTAAATTCAATTTTTTAAAGATATTTGTATTTTTTTTCAGATTTATTTAAAAAACAATCCAACTGGTGAGTTGCAAAAGCTAACGGTACCGGATTGTGAATTTCAATGTCCACTGGAAAAACTCATGCAACTCAGCAAAGATGTGTTGCCAAATGGCGCTTCATATGAGGAGATGTGTCACGCCACGCAGCGTAAACCTGATGTGTAAATTTGAATAAAATTAAGGACCATAAATCCAGTTTTTTCTGTTAATTAAATAATAAAATTAGTCAAATAAGTAAAAAAAATCCAAAAATATAATATTTTATAATACTTAATAAAACCTTATTTAGCATTAAAAAGTAAGCCTACGTCAGCTTACATGTTGATAAATACTTGTTCCAACGTTTGCCATACAAGTGCGCAAGTGGGTTAATTCAAAAATTAATAAAATATGAGTTATAGAAAATAAATATGATTGGAGATTTTCACAATATCAGAAACAATATATACTACAAAAACTCGAAGAATTCTCGGAGTATGCGGCCTCTATTATTTTCTAGATGAAGATTGACAAATGTCAAGTTCAAATTAATTCGACCGGACCTAGCTTTCTCAAAATATTTTCTTATACATCAAGCGCTTACCTTCAAAAGATCACAATTTTCAATTATCTTGGGAACGCACACTGGTTCAAAATCCTTAAAAGCTGGCCAAAAGCAAAAAAAAAAGTTTTTTTAAATTAACTTTTTATGAACCGTATTGTCTAATAGATATTCATAGACCTCAAAAAATTTGCAAGAAAGATCCAGGTACTCCTACAATGCTCTTGGGATCTTTCCAAAATTACGCTTCTCAAAATTCTGTGAGTTAAAAGTAAAAATTAAGTGTTCACTGTAAAAATTGTATGGTTACTGTAAAACTGAACCGAATGGAATCTCTTCGTAAAAGAAAATACTATCGAACCTCTATATTCAAAACTTGCCATAATTTATACTTTTACGGTAATTATGATTAACTTAAAATTAAATTATTTCATAAAATCAGTATGTAATGGTTATGAAAAAAGCCCAGAACTAATTTATACCATGTCATACCACCAAGATTTTTTGGATTTAAGAAGACCGAAACCTTTTCTAACACAAATAAAAAAATTGAAGTGCCTTTTTTTGCCTTTTTTCTTTGACGCGATTTTTTCGGAAGCATCCATAGCAAAATTTAACTCATATTGCTTACCAAGTGTCAATATATGTTGCTCGCCTGAAATGGAAAAAATTTTATATTATTATACAACTCATACTCCATGATAACGGAATCTAAAACCCATTTTAATGTTGAAATAAATTTTTAAATTAGATATAAAAATTGCGCAAGTGATGTTTTCGTAATCAGTGACCCCAAAAACCCCCGAGTAAATTTTTTTGTTGGATTTGGTTTAATATTTATGCAAGTAGTCCACCATTTTGAATCCGCCATTTTCTTTTTCAAAAATCTAACATCAAATTCGTAATCAGCAACCTCAAAAACCCCCAGGTAAAAAATTTCGTTTCGCAACTTTAATGATTTCCACTTTTGGACAGCTTTTAGGGATTTTGAACCAGTGTGGAACGGCTCCATGGAAAATAAAATAAATACTATTCTATATTGGTCGATTTAATAAACTCATAAAACTAATACGATTTTCGGGATCAGCGGATCCAAAGTTGTATTGAAAATTTGAAATTTCATCTTTTTGTACGAATATTCATATGGAGTTACAATATGTGAAAGACTTTGTATGCAATGTGACAGACATGAAGTTCTTGCTCTTGAATCAATTCCTCATAAGCTTAATTGGCCATCACAAATGCAGTTCTATTTGTTCATTTTTTACTTCTAACACATAAAAAATTGTGATCGATCCGTTAAGTAAAAGCCCAGAATTTTTTAAGAATGTACGTTTACCTCAAAAGTTACTTCCAAATTTCTGTAATGTGAAAGACAAGTTTGACTGCTAAAACAAAAACCAGACTATTTATAATAAATCTTTGTTGGAAGAAAATATGTTTACCGAGTAGCTTAGTGAAATAGAATTTTTAAACCATGAACATTTTGATTATTTAACATAGATATTGAGATTGACTATATACTGGACTGGTTGAAATTTGTATGAAAAACAAAAATTTGCTTAGAGTTGAACTTCCACGGCATCAAAATGTTCCCTTTGATGTAATTGAGTACTACGTAAAATTTAGTTCATTTAGAGGCTATTTGATGCATTCCAAACCATACTGTAAATTGGTCCCGAATATGAAAAAAATTGTGTTTTTAAATTTAAGATGTTAAACTTTTTATATGGATATTGAGTCGCTAAATTCGAATCTGCAATTTATTTCTCCATAAGTTCTGGAATCTGGAGATATTGGATATTCCATTTCATATCTTTATTTTCCATCTTAAATGAACGATATCTTCTAAACTACAGAACTAGCAGTGAAAGAAATTACAGTTTCAAATATAGCGGCTCAAAATCCGTATAAAAAGTTTAACACTTTAAATTTTAAAACAAAAAATTTTTCCATGTTCAGGAATACTTTTCGGTTTTTAAATTGGTTTGGAATGCAAATAAAACTTTTTGATGCGTACTTTTTAAAAAAATTAAACTTTCTTTTTTATCTGTTTTTTGTTACATATATTTTTACTTAAAAATGATTTTTAAATCAACTTATCGATTCGAGATTTGGTGGAACAAGAGAACGTTATTTCAATTTCACTGTGATATTTATACCACAAAATGCTTCTTTATATTACTGCACTGGATTTATACTTTGGACCCAAAATCCAGACTTTTAAGATTATAGAAATCTGTTTTTGAATTCAATTACAATTTTTAATTAGAATTTTGGCGGACGTGCCAATCTTTAATTTGAAATTTGATCTAATTCTTTACAACTTATGTGTTAACAATTAATTTTATTACTTTATTGATTAGTGTAGGTGTTCTTGTATGATTATTTTCTATTTGATTAATTTGTTAATATGTTACATTGATTTTACATGGAAAAGGGTAATGTTAACTTGCATCAAATTATCTCTGAAATGAACCAAGTTTTATATGATGCTTATTTAAATCAAAGAGAATATTTTGAAGCTGTGGGAGCGCAATTCCAAAAAATTTTAAAATTTTGAACCACTCTAATATACACACTAGCATTATAAAGAAGATTTAGGCGAAATAAATTGAAAAGGTCGTTATGGATATCGAGAACATTGTAAAGGATAATAAAAGTCTAAAACGGTACATAAATATTAAACAGTCGATAACACAGGTTTACAAAAAACAAAAATGTCATGGCGTTTTGACCAGACTATGTGTTTCCTAGGGACTTTGACGTCCTGAATCTGAATCCGGGGTCCGTTTTTTTCCAGAACGTCTGAGAAAAAAAATTTCAAGGTCATATGGAGGTCAAAATGGGGTTCATGTGTCGTTTAATGATAAATTCGCTAAAATTGTGAAACTAATTTTATATCATTGAATTCTTAGTTTTAAAAAGAATATGTGATCAAAAAGGGTCTCTCGGACTTAGTTTCGGAGATAGAGCCATCGGAAGATCCGGACACCCCGAGAAAAAATTTAAAAAAAAAATAATAGATTTTCAGTGTATATTAGATATTAAAGTAACAAAACCATATTTTTATTGCAATGAAACGTAAACTCATCATTAATTCTTGATTCAAGAAGAAAAAAAAAAATGTTCAACTGTTCTGTAATGTAGTGAACATTTTTTTGTTACGTGTATGGCATACTGCTGAATTTAGAAGTAGTCGGTTCGTTGAACATGTTTAAAATGTAAAAGAATTTTTAATGTCGTTAAATCTGGTAAGCAACTTCAAAGTCCTAATCTTTGCCTTTAAAACCTAATTTAAATTATGTTGATATCTTTTTTTCTTCAATGATATCCTAATCTAAAAAGACACAAAAGTGCAAAAAACCCGTTTTGACAATATTTCGGTCTACGATATCTCATAGAAGCATGAAGATATAAACATTATTTAGATTAGGCTTTATAGGAAAAGATTAGGGCTTTCAAGTACTTAAGCCACATTTAACGAATAGATGATATGTTACATAGATATACAGCTTCAACAAATGGCAAAAAACGATTTTTTTTTGGTTACAATATCTCAAAAACTCAATATATACGATAGAGCAATTCGGAGGTTGGATTCAAGTTAAGCATCGCAAAACACATCGAATGTGATTATTTTTATTTTTGTTTAATGTAGTTAAAAAAAAATTTTTTTTTTGTATGGGAAAATGCCCCAATTGGAAAAGCGATTATCTCAAAATTTAGTCGAGGAGTCATAAGTGAAAATTTTTTTATACATCATTTGAACGATAAGTAAACAGAATCTGCAAAAAAATTTGATGTGTTACGACGTTCGATTTAGAACGGGTTAAGGCACGCCGTGAGAGTGCATCCCAAAATTATATACTCAAAATTTGCCGAATGCTTAGAACTATCATTAGGATTTTTTTCCAAATTTTAAAAAATGTAATTTTTTCAAAAAATCATTTTGTTTATAAAAAAATGGAGATGTCAACTAAAATTTTGTTCGATAACGTAAAGATTGAGTTCTTTGCGAAAAAAACCGAACGTATCATGTTTTGCCATATTTGTAGAGAAAAACCATCCAAAAATTTGTTTCTTCTTGTCAAAGGTAGTCAAAGCTAAGAACTGAGCTATGAATTGCAAATGATGAAAACGACTGTAATTTTCTTATTTGATTCTTAATAGTTTATGGAAAAATTTTTCATTATATATCTTTTAGAATGGTTTTGAATACACGAAAAAGTAAATACTTAAAGTTTTCAAAGCTAGATGTTCTTGGAAATCTTAACACTCTAAGAAAAATTCTATATAAAAGTTTTTCTGTAATACACCTTTTCAAGTCGGAAGTGTGTTATCAAATTATTTTCGAATTACTGGTTTTTAATTCAATTAATCATACCAAGTACCGATTTAACGTAACATTTGTATAATTTTAATGGCAATTGAACAGATTTATTACCAAAGTTTTTGTGTTTTTTTCCTTTTTTTGTAATTTTTAAGTGCCCATGTGTGATTTCTTTAAATAAATTTCATTCTTATTATTATGTATTTTTCATTTACAATTTATTGTTGTGATGATTGTGATATTTTTTATTAAACAAATCATCAAGGCGAGTTTTATTATAAGCGTTGACGACGACGACGACGGTGTGATAAAAAACTTTTACGATTTGATATGGGTTCAGACTGGTACACAAAAGCGTAAAGTTCAAAATGGGTAGGCAGAGCAGCAGAGGTGGTGTTGTCGTCGTGATGATGATGACGATGATGACAACAATAAAAAACAGAGCATTAACAGAGTTAGCGCCAAAGACGCGTGAGCTTCAAAGAAGTGATATTGGCGCAAATCATTGAAAGCGATAAGTTGGATTGATAAAAAAAAAAAATAATCCAAAAAAAAAAAACAAAACGAAATATCTACAAAACTAAACATATGTATAGTACGTTACTAAAAGTGTAAATATCATTTAGCTTATCTAAACAGATATCAAGTTGAAACATTTGGCGACTGTTGGTGTTTTTGCTGGTTCTGTTTCATTTTGTGTTGTCTACGAATTTTCGGAGAAATGACTGATAAAAGCAAGTAGAAGTCGCCAAATACGAAATTTCACATAATCCCGCTCAAAAGCAGCTATTGTATATATGTAAACATAAGTACAAATGTATATATACATTTCGATAAATATTCAAATAAAACAATGTGCTAAAGTTTAAGACGTGTTTAAGTTATTAGAAAAAGCTAATAAAACAATAAAAAACAAAACAAAAGAAACGAAAAACAAAAACAAAAAACTGAAACTCAAAATAAAATGGAAAGAATTCATTTTATGCGTGCTTAGTTTTTTATCTGCCCCTGAAATGAAAGCGACGACTTGAAAGAGTTTTTTTGTTAAGCAAAAAAATTTTGAAAAAAAACCGGTACCCACTGACAAAACTTAATAGTCAGAGTTTTCGTTTTTTTCTTTTGTAAAGCATATAGCCGCTAGAACAAGTAAGCAAAAATCGAAAAAAAAACCAAACAAAAACAACGAAAACTCAAAACAACAGATTTTAATAATCAGCTAAATCTCTAAACAATTAATAAAAGATCGTATATAACTAGAAATTCAATATGCCGCGATCGCATTTGTCAAGAACTCAGTGTTACGCGATGTTGGGTGCTGTGACGATAACGTTTCTTGTTCTTGTTCTTTACGGTACAACGGTATATTCGATATCCATAAATGATCCTGGTACGGATCAGTCAACGTTAGAGCTGTTGCATGTGGTAAGTGCGATATAGTACATATTCATTTGGGTGGTGGTAAGTTCTTGAATTTGAAAATTTTATTCAAGAATTTACCGCCAATCCATGTTTTGTTCTGTGTAAAAAAATAATCATAACGCTATCTTATAATCTGAAATCGTACGAAGAGTATAAAGATTTTTTTGTAAAATTTTCGAAAAAGTGACGTATTTTGAGTTGTGACATTATTGTTGAAGAACAAATGCAGCTTTCTGTAGTTTTAAATTTAAGAAAACTGTACTGCTAATTTCATGCTTAACAGCAAAGCTGACATAATTTCACTTATGACGCATGTAGAGCTTTAGCTTTGCAACTGGAGCGTCATATCTCGAAAAAGTATTACAGTGGGGTAAAAGTATTACTTATAATGCTTTTATTATTAAATGAATATGCAATTTCGAAAAGAGCACATCTCCGAATTTTTTCAATATTGACTTTTTTGTACTCATAACTGTTCTCTTAGTGACAGAAAAAGCAGTGTTCATTTGAAATTACATTAGGGAAGTTTTCTGCATACTCAGTTTTTTTTTTGTGTGGTTCAGGAAAACTGTTTCATATCAAAAAATATTAAATTTCTGAGCTTTTGATCATGTCTTCCATGATCAGCCACAATTTTGGGAAATATACACTAGTGATGAGCAAACCAAAACCAAGACAATAGCAGTCTTGATCTTGGTTTTGTTCTTGCAAATTGAGTCTTGGTCTTGGTTTTAATATATAGTCTTGATCTTGACCTTGCTCATTAAGTCTTGGTCTAGGTCTTGAAAAAATTTCTAGAGATATTGAGTATTCAAAGTTTTAAAACCATATCTTTTCAAAGCAGTTGGGTTTTTAAGATGCCAAAATTCAAATTGAGAGATGATTTTATTTTCGAAACGGGCGTGACACACCTTTAAATTACCAAGACTGAAAAGCAGTCTTGGTCTTGACGATTATAGTGAGCAAGACCATGACCAAGACCATAGCAGTCTTAGTCTTGCAAAAATATCAGCGTCTTGGTCTTGGTCTCGCAAAATTACCAAGACCAAGAACAAGACGCAAGACCAAGACTAATTTTGCTCATCACTAATATACACTCAAGAAAAAAAAAAAACAAAAACATTGTTATCCCAAGAATTTTTGCATTCTTGAAAAATTGGGAGGAAAAATTGTTGACTTAAGCCCAAACTCCAATAGCGCGTAGGCAGTGGCAGTAGCGGTTTTCGAAGCAGTATTTTTTCTGCCAGTATTTGCTGACTCTGCTGATGCATCCACAATAGCGCGTCGGCAGTGGACCTGGCAGTGTTCGAATAAAAACAGTTTTCAAGAAATAAACTCATTACTTTATCTTTTAATTTTATCGCACAACTCACAATATAAATTTTAAAATGTCACAAACTTAAAAATTTAAGCAAATGACATGTTTTCTCTCAAAATTTTGAAGTTCGAAAAATTCGAAAATGTTCAAATGAGAGGCAGTGGCAGTGAATTTAGAAATAGAGAAAAATTGCACAGCGCTGTGTACTGTCGCTGCTGTATTGTAGTTAGTGCGAACTCACACGAAAGGTACGGGCACGTCAAATTTCTAGGCAAGCGGAGGGAAGTGGTGCTTTGATTTCCCTCCGTTTGCCTACAAATTTGACGTGCCCTACATGACCGTGCCTTTCGTGTGAGTTCGCACTAACTTTCATATAAAGTAGTGCATTTTAAAATTTCAAATGTTTTTGAACAATGCCTCTGCCATTATCGATGCGCTATTGGAGTTTAGGCTTTAACAAAAAGTACTTCCCGCAAAAACTTTTTTTGTTTTTTTTAAAAATCAAATTCTCAGTTTAGGAATAAAGGTCTTGCAAAAATTTTTTTTATTGCTAAGGTAAGAATTTAAATTTTTGAATTCAGAATTGTTAAAATTGTTAAATGAGTGTGGCGTTTTCAACCTGAGAGACTCTAAACACGTACTGCATACTCAGAAAATCCCTACATTTTTGGCTGAAAATAAGTTTCTCCCTGCACGGTGTATAGAGAAAATCTACAAAAAACCAAATCATAGCTTATTTTGAAGACAAGGAATAAATGGTAAAAAACCTAAAACGTGAAATCTTGAACTAAGCCCATGTTTTGTTCTGTACTGAAAATTTTACTCTGTCAAGATTAGTGACGACGCGTCACATATATATCGCTCTTTTACTACAAGAACGACACAACCTTAAAAACGCGAATTTTGAGTTAATGATGCAGAATTATTTGTTATATCATGCTTTATATTGTGTAAAAATTTCATATTAATATCTTTTACGCTCACCGTTTGAGAGAAGAATAACTTTTTCAGTTGAAAACTTAAAACGTATTTTCTAAAAAAATCGAGTTTTTTGACTTGTGCTGTTCTTCTAGTAAATGAGCGATATGTACATCCCTGTATCAAGTTTCTAATTGTTACCTGTCAAAAGTGCGCAGATATAGCTTTTAAGTGTTTTTTTTTTGCTGCGGTTTTTGTAGAGCCCCATCATCTTATCTCCCAGTTTAACCGTCCCCTTTTTAATTTAAGCGCAGATATGAAGAAATAATGGCATTGATTTATTTATTGGTGTAGGCGTGATGCGATGATAAAAGAAAACACTAAAAAACTCTAATTATTTTGTGGTTATTTGTATGAGGGGAAGAGAGGGGTGTAACACCTCATTATCGTAGCCTCCTCCTATTCATTTAAATAATGAGTTTTTTTTTTCATTTCTTGAAAACTTAAAAAATACGGAGATGTACCCATTTTCGAAATTGCATATTTAAATATATAGTATGTAACAGCAATAAAGTTTTTGTTTAATTTCTGTGAAGCAATTCTTAATTTATTATAAAAATGCATATTGCTGTTTCACGCGAATTATACATTTCAATAGCTGTAACAAATTGCGAATTCGTGTTGTAAACTTGAAATGGTTTTTATAAAATTTATTTAAAGTTAATAACACTTATGAAAAAAGTAATGAAATTAATGGTGTGTTATTTTGTTGGTAGATATTACAAAAAAAAAAAAAAAATATAAAAAATTTAAAATATAGTCTCGCCATTGTTTTTTATTTTCAAAAGCTTTTACAGTCTTTAATGCTTTTTAATTTCTCTCCTAAATTTTTTCCGTTTCATTCTTAGAATACATTAATTTTTTTATGACTATGTGTGGGTCGAGTCTCAAATACGTGTTTTAAGATATGGTAGTTAATTCCGACAAAAAATCATGCTCCAAAAATTTTCTCAAAAACATTGATCTTAAGTTTCTTTTTGACATTTGGAAACAAATCTTTACTTAGATCTCAAAACCTGGCATCACATGTTTTCGTAATTTTTCCATGGTTACAAACTTTACAGACTATCATTAAAACATAACAATTACTATACAGAATAATAAGAAATAATTTAATTAAAATTTAGTTTACAAATTTAATCACAACTGATTTAAAACTCTCCTTAGGCAATGCAAAATCCAGTAAACTATTTGTATATAATTTATTCAAAGCAATGAGAGTTCTATTAATAGATTCAATAGTTGCGTAATTAGATCTATGACATTTAATATTAAAACAATCAGAATTCCGCAAGGTTCTATATGGTACATTAAAAGCTATGAGCTCTTGCAAATCCGAACAATCAATATAACCATTTATCAAATCTTAAATTATCAAACTACTATGAAGAATACGTCGAGTTTCAAGAGAGTTCAAATTGATGAGCAAACAGCAAGCTTTGTATAAGGGAACAGGCTCAGTAAAAGGAATTAAGCGCAGAGCAAATTTAATGAACTTCTTCTGAACACGCTCCAACCGATCAATATGAATGCAGCAGTAAAGATTCTATATGAACGAAGCAAATTCAACATTGGACCTAACAAAGGACTTATATATATAACTGTTTTAGAGTGCATGGCTTTAAAAAAGCAGAACTATTTCGTTTAACGAACGTTTGGAGTGAGTAAGCCTTATTCAAAATTCTGTTTACATGACCATTGAATTTGAAATTACAGTCAAAATAAACACCGAGAACACGCACCTCACTAACCTTTACCAAAGGCCCTACCACCAAATGAATATGAAAATACTATGGGCGAATTCATTTTAGCAACAGTCATATGATAACATTTATTAAAATTAAGAGGAAGCTTATTAGTTAGAAATCATGAAGAAACATTATTTAAATCAGATTGAAGAATATAACAATCAGAAAAATTTTTGATTTTGAAAAACACCATCAGCACATAAAGCAAATTTTGCAAATTGAAAACATGAAGAGATATCATTTATAAAAAGAACAAAAAAAAAGTGGCTCAAGGACACTACCCTGTAGCACCCCTGAAGTGACACGAAACATGACATGATTGCACATTCTCTATGACCACGTAAGACATTCTATTGGGAAGATATGAATTTAACCAAGAAAGGAAATTAGAATGAGAACCAAGATATTTTAATTTAGCAATCAACAGATTATGGAAGACCTTATCAAAAAGTTTGGGATATCTCTGAATAAATAACATCAACTTATGAAAATTCTTCAGAAGCAGTGATACAAAACATAGAAAATAAACTATGGTTTATAACGGCAGATCTACCAGGGACAAGGCCATGCTGGTTTGGTCATATCAAACTTTTGACAGCAATTAAAACTTTACCTCTCACCACTTTTTCAAAAATCTTGCACGAAAAAAGCAATGGAAGAAATTGATTTAATACAATTTTTCTACAAACTCCAAAAAAAACTTCACACGTATTCCTTGGATACTTCTAAGCATTTTATGCCTTGAACACTCTTCTCTTGAGTAAAAAAAGAGTTTCGATCGGAGATAGTCAATTCACGTGTTTTTCGCTTCAAAAAAAAAAAAAAAAAAAAAAAAATTAAAAATTCATAACTCGCACATTTGTAGAGTGCACCCCATAATTATATACTCAAAGTTAGCGCAATGCTCAGGGCTATCATTAGGATTTTTTCAAAATTTAAAAAAATGTCATTTGAAAATTAATTTTTAATTGAACTTTTAGTCATATACGAGTATTTGCAAAGGTCGATTTACATATAAATCTATCGATGCATTTCTTAACACATAATTATGACAAATAAAGGAACGGATTAAATACACGGCTATAGTGACATATGTTACGTCTTTCGCCACAAAGACTCATCAGACTATTTTTGTTGTAATTATAATTATATTCATTTTACTAAATTAATTATAATTGAAAAATTGCAAGTTGGAAAACTTTTGTGTTTGTGGCCTGGGCGAGAGTTGAACCGAGGACGTCCCGGTTGGTAGTACAACCATCAATCGCAGTGCCAGTCATTAGACCGATGCACCTTCCTTGCCCGGCTACGAAGCCGACTTTTGCCAGTTTTGTTTGTGTGTTAATTCGTAAGCCTTGATGTCATAATTGTTGTTTGTGTTATTTATTGATATTTGGTAACGCTATTCCATTGAAATTAGATTCAATACCGATTGGTCGGTGGCAAATGTTCAATTAAAAATTAATTTTCAATATATAAATGTCATTAAGTAACACACTTAGAAATTCTTAAAATGTCACTTGTTTATAAAAAAATGATTTTTTTGTTAATAATGATTTTTTTAAAAATTTTTCCCTTTTTGGTTTTTGAAATAATCGAATATAAATAAAAGTTTATTTTTTGGTTTTTGTACCATAGTCCTTGCAAAATCTGAAAATTTTATTTTTTTCATTATTTATGTTCCTCTATCGACCGAAAAATTTTTAAGTTAATCGGAGACATGACCCGTGAAACTTGGTCGAACTAGCGTGGAACACCCCACATACATATGTTCTCATATGTATTTACAAACCTGTAAAATATTCTGAAATTGCGTAACATTAGCTTTGTGTGTCCGGTTTTTAATGAGAAGGCGTTATATAATTTATTAAGTATTTATTGAAATATTCCAGTGTTAAATTGAACAGATAAATAAAATGATAATGTTAATCTTTCGTATAAATCTTTATCTCTTTATCTCAAGGGCATAATCAAAAAAAAAAAAAAAAAAAAATAAAATTGCCGAAATTTATACGGCATTATAACTAACTAACTAACGAAAATTAATCAACATATTTTATATAACCAGATTTTGTTTCAAAGACAAAGCGTAGGTATAAAAGATTCAAAACAAAAAACACGAACCATAAAAGTCATAATATCCAATTACATATCAATTTTGGAATCAACATATTTCCATAATTTAAATGGGCGCCAGTGTCATACAATGCAATCGGGTAGCCGGTTTTTTTCGCTTTATTCTACTGAGCTGATTTCATTTCTTATCAGCGTTGTTTAGTCGCGTGCGTTACTATTACTAGTGTTGTTGCTGTTGTTGTTGTTGTTGTTGTTGTTGCGGTCATGTTGACACTCGACATTGAAAGTGGAATGCAGCGATTAATTCTCTCACTTTTTTAATTCGTTTCGTTTGTTTGCTCGTTAGACGCCAACAATTGCAAAAAAAAAAAAACTACACAAATGAATGAATGAATTAAAAAAAGTAGCAGACGAATAGGGGGAAAAAAAACCACTTGACTCATTTAATTGAGCGGAATTAACATACAATTACTACCAAGTGTCAGCATTAGGGTTGCCATTCTTCAAAAAAAAATATTTTTTTCCATTGAAATGACAGCTTTCAAATTTAAGCACACAGTAAATTTTACTAGAATTTCAAGTCAAAATAGTGAGGACTCGCGAATCAAATAAATTTTACCTCACTGTTTTAGTAAATGCAACAAAAAAAAAAAGATGACCGCACTAGGATTCGAACTTGGGTCCCTCTGTATGATAGATAGAAAAATTTTATTTTTACATACAATTACAAACTTGTTAGACTTCTGCACCACTGATCTATATGATGAAAAGACATAAAATTTGTATATTAAGCAAATGTCTGTCCAAAAATAAATATTTTTACTAGAATTATAAAGTAAAAATGGTAATATATTTTCTGATATTTGCCTTGCTGTAAAGTTCAAACAAAAAAAAACGAACCATGTGATGGATAGAAAAATATTATTTTTACTTGCAATTACAAACTTGTTAGACCTCTACACCACTGACCTACATGATGAAAAGGTATAAAATTCGTATTTATTTTTACTAGAATTATAAAATAAAAATGCTGCTCGAGTGGAGTAAGCTCATTTTTCGCCGTGTAGTTAAACTTTTTAAATATTTTCAAAATGCAAGCTATTTATAACTTATTTCGAGCTCTCCAATTGTATGTTGGGGTTATAACTTGTCCTGATGCTTTTCCGGAAAATTAAAAAAACTATTTTTGACAAGTTCACTTAGGCCGTATCACCGGAAATTTAAGTAATATCCATAAATAAAAATTTAATTATGGAATTTTTTAATTCTCTTAAAAATTTTTTCGAGTAGTAAATAACTTTTATGGATTTTTCAAAAATTACGAAAATCAAAACTAGTTTTTTGTACTTTTCAAATTTCCCGATGAAAACCATACGTGATAGAGCATTTCGAGGCTGGATTCAGATTACAAATACATCGAAAATTATGATTTTCCTTTTAGTTTGTTGTGTTTTTCGACTTCATTTCAAAAAACGATCGGATTTGATTTCGAAATAGCTGAAATAAGATGGCGTAAGCCGTTTCATAAGGCATTTCATAAAACTTACTTTTGATTGAGGATAAGTGTGCCGAACGCATTCATTTGTTCGAAAAATCAATACTTTTTACAAGGGGAAGATGTAGAGGCGTTACACCCCCAAAATGCCAAATTCCTTTACCTTCAGCAGCTAATCTTCATAAAACTTATTGCATGGATGCATTTTGTGTTTACCAAAAAGATTGTAGAAATTAGGGGGCGAGGACTATCAAATGAGGGGGAATTGCACCCCCATACAAAATACCCCAAAGTGCAATATCTCTTCACCTGTATAATCTATTATTTTACATAGTACGCACGTGGATATACTTATATTGTGTCTGCCGAAAACCTTGTTAACAGTTGAAGACGTAATAACCGCTTACAAAAAACGCTCAGAATGCTATATGCCTACCGAAAGGCTATTTTGGTCCTTTCGAAAATCGCCTTTGATATTCAAAACAGATGTGTACACGTAATGTTTTAAGCCAGTTAAATGAGTAGTTCCACTCTTTTCAGTTAGCTTCTCACATCTCAACTTAAGAAATGTTATTTGGGAAACAAACCACTCGCTCGTTTTCTTCCAAATTGGTATCTGGAAATTTTCAGTTATCATAATCCATTTTCCATAAAATCGCATGTGGTGCCATTTTTGAGAAATTCCAGAATGATTTCTATTTTTGGCCATTTTTTAAGACTACCTACTTTTAAATATATAAATAACTAAATTAAAATTTGAATGAAATAACCAAGAAGCAGAAAAAAACCAACAAACAAATAGAAGAACAGTTATTTTCGATATATTTTTTGATGGTGAATTCGAATATGGAACAGCGCTATCTTGTCAGGATTTGAACCTAAAAGTGCAAATTATACCAATTTAACGCATTTTTGAAGTTATATTTATATATGTTATTCTTACTTAAAAATGCTTTAACTGTTTTTCGTTTACCATCTAAGAATTTTCAAAATATTTCATCTTCATGCGATCGAAGGAAAGATTTGTAAATCTCTATTTAGGAAAAAAGTATGAAATTTTTATACTCAAATACTGAAAACATACTTCCATTTTTTCTTCAGTTTTCATCATTAAAGCCTTTTATGTGTTTAATTTTAATTAGCTTTCCTTGTCATTGTACTTTTCAGTGTAAAATCTTAGTTTCAAAATATTGTCCGTTCTTAAATTAGAAAAGTTAGCAGCATCATATAAACATCTAGAATCAAGTAACAAACAACAAAAATGTAATCGATAGGGCAACTCTGGTCAGTCTGAAATCTCTCAGTCTCTCTCGTTCTAGTGATTTGACTCTCAAATTTGATATGAAATTGTTCCGGCATTAGAGTAATGAGCCGCCACGTTGTAAAAGAATGCAATTAAACGGCTTAAGGTGATTTTAGTTGTAGAAAGGTTTACGAACGAACTTGCTGTCATACATAAGTATGTACGTCTCACATTTAAAACTATCACTTAGAAATAAATTTAATCAGCTGTCAGCTGTTGAAGTATTATTTTTAGAAAATTTGATGAGTTAAGTCCAGACTGAGTTTTGACTTAACGTATTGTGCAGTTGAAGAAAACGTGATATAGAAAATATTTATATGCATATACGAGTACTTACTGATATGGAAATAGAAATAAATATATCAATTTGTAACTTATGACCTACTTGAAGCAAACTTTCAAAATGATTACATATCATTAAAATAACAAAAACATCTTTTAATTACTTTGTCTCGGAAACTTTTATTTCACTGTTGACATTCAAGTTTTAATAAGTTCTCAAGTTTAATTAAAAAACATAAATATATACATGTGATAACTGAATGTTATGTACATATATTTTGAAATATAAATATGATGCATAGTATGATATCATCAAAAGGGAAATTCTATGTATATTCTATTTTCAAATCTCTTAATTTTTATACAGCTGTTTTTTATTTATCAGTAGCTCGAAATTTATGAACAAAATTGATAATATTTTCGTAAAAAAACCAAAATATTGCATTGTATGGTGTAATTTCATTGGGAATTGAGACAGTTTTGATTTCTAATAAATGAGCTGTAACTCTCCGAAAAATTGCCATCAATAATAACTTAAGGAGGGAAAGTGTTAAACTTTAGAAAGAACTCATGACCTTTTTATATGAGTTAAAGCGCCGGAAAAATTCAGAAGTGATCCATTTCAGATTTATTAGTAGAATAAGAGGTTTATTATTGAGTATTGAAGGACTGCTTTCGATTATGGTACACTATTAATAATAATTTAAATTTATTTACAGGTATTTCGACATGGACCACGAACACCGGCAGATACTTATCCCTTGGATCCACATGTAAATCAGACATTTTATCCCTTTGGTTGGGGACATGTTACAAATGTAAGTTTGAGAAACAGTCGAAGCTGTTAAGTATACTATGTAACAGATTTAAATGCTCGTAAAAAACATGAATTAATTTTATTCTTTAAATTTCATTATTTTCTGTTGCACGTCATAAATCACTGAAACACTGATGCATCCATCCAACCATCCATCGAACGAACTGCGAGTGTAGAATGGCAAACGTGAATTGTTTAACATTGGTACATGGCTGCGAAAACGTTATGGAAGTTTCGTTGGTCCTTACTACAAACCAGAGGTACATATTAAAAAAAAAAACACTAAGTACTCGAATTTTTAGAGTTGATAAATGATAATTGCACTACGTTTATCAATCAGTAACTCAGAGAGTACGCTCACTCAAAATTAAGGTAGTATCCGATATATATTTCATTGATTTTAATAGATGTTGAATCATATGGAAAATCAAAACGATGTTTCCGAAAGTTATGGTCCTCCATTTATCTTCAGCTAGTAACTGCCCACATTTGTGATGAGTAAAGATTATTGAGATCTTGGTCTAGGTGTTTGATATTGAGTCTAGATCTTAGCCTAAATCTTTAACTTTTTGTCTCGATCTCTACTTTATAAAGAAAAAATTGCAAAATTGGCAAATATATTTTTCAAAGCAGTTTTTATTTATTAGGTGAGAAAATTCATATTGAGAGATGAAATTGTGTTCAAATGAGGCGTGCCATCAAAAAAAAAAAAAAAAAAAAAATTTTATGAACACAATACTTCTTATATGCAGTCTTATGAACTTTTCAACGCTGATTCGGACTGAATTCTCAGAATTGTTAATCTATCTACAGGATTTTGAGATAACATTGCCTGAAGTTGGAGAAAATGCTGTTTTTAGGCTTACGGCGTAGCTACAGAAAAAGATGAAATTATTTTTTTCAATGACACCGAATAGCCACACTCATTCTTATCAAAATATGTTTTCAAACTTTTCCAATAGGACTCTTACTATCCGAAAAAGTATTTAAGCCCCCATACAAAGGACGAAATTATATTAGTATCGAAAAACCGATTTATGGCCAAACACACATACTCGAAATGAGTTAAAATCTGCAGCAGGATATGAAATGTTAAACTATTGGAAATGTTTTGAGCTATAAATATTTGGATGGGGAAAAGTGTGGGTATTTAAAAAAAAAAAATTAATTTACCTTTTAAATAACTCTGAAAAATGCTTTTTTCCAACTTTAAACAAGGATATTTTGAAATCCTGGAGGTATATTGACAATTCTGAGGATGCAGTCTGGTTCAACGTTACCTGCATATAAGAAGTACTGTGTTCATGCAATTTTTTTTTTTGGTTCGGGTGCCTGTGTATTCAAAGCTAAAAGGGTGTCTTGGACCAGATATGTTTCAAAATGTTAAAAAATATGACTGCTTAAAATCTTAAAAAATTTTAAAATTGTGAAATGGAATTCAAAAGTTGTTGAAAAATGTTGCAAAGAGTTGGAAAATTGAAAAAAGTTTTAAAAACTATCAAATAAACAGTTTATTCGGAAAATGATAAAATATTCCACGTTCAGTAAGTAAATAATTAATAAATTAGTTCACTATAATTATTAAAAAACTAAAAAATATGTTTAGAAACTCGAAAAGTATTGAAAATTCCAAAATAGTTGAATAAATCGAAAATTTTGAAAAAGACCAAACAAGTCGAACAATTCTATAATCATTGAGAAACGTTGAAGAGTCCACCAAAGTGGATATTGCTTTACTTTTTAGACCGTTCAGTTCAATACCGCATAGATTCTTACAAGCAAAGATATTCACTTAAGAAAACTGTCAAAAATTTTGAGTTTTATATGGGATACTGTCCTTATGAATAACAGTGTTGCCGACTTGCTTAAGTGTTGCAAATATCAACTTTCATTTGTCTTCTTTGTTCATTTAGAGTGTTCATGCACAAGCTACCGGTGTTGCACGTACCCATATGACAATGGCGACGGTATTGGCAAGTTTCTTCCCACCAAAAAATACACCTATGGAATGGAATCCGAAGTACAACTGGCAACCAATACCAATATTTTCACAAGCGCTAAATGAGGACACGGTGAGCAAAATTTTGTTTTTTTTCTTTGCTTAATGTTGCAGTACCATAACATTCATAATGAATTTATCAATTTTATTGCCAACAACAGTTGCTGTTAGTGCGTACAGCATGTCCACGTTATTTTGAGGCATTACAGGAAATTATGGAACTGCCTGAAGTTAAGGCTGAAATTGAACCATATTTGGAAATGTTTAAAGAATTGACCAAGTTAACTGGTATGAAAGTTGCAGAGCCTGAAGATGTGCAGTCACTGTATTTGACATTACTAGCTGAGGTGAGTGGCATATATAAGATATTTTTATTTATCAGCTATTCTCATTGTTGCTTTACACCACATTCGCAGGGTGTATTTTGAAATAATTGTTACCAAAAATGTTTTGCATGCTTTTAGGCTTTCATTATTTTCCGCTTACGACACAATATTATGAAAGTTTTATGTCTGAATGAATATTTCTCATTTCAGAAAGAATTTGGCCTGGAACTACCCGAATGGACTAAGGCATATTTCCCCGAGAAATTGCAATTTTTAACCGAACGAAGCTACATTTATAATATCTATACACCAGAATTGCAAAAAATTAAAGCCGGTCCATTTTTGAAAAAAATGTTAACCGAAATGCAAGAGAAACGCGATGATAAATTAAAAGATAAGAAATTATTCATTTACACAGGACACGATACAACTGTGGTAAATATACTTTCAGCTTTGAAAATTTGGGAACGTCAATTACCACGTTATTCGGTAATGACCATTTTTGAGCTGCATAAGAACAAAGAAACTGGCGAATATTATGTTGAAGTAAGGAATATCAATAACAAGATTTTGCTCAAAGAATTGTTTTAAACTCGTATTACTTTGTATTTTGCAGATATACTTCCGCAACAATCCCAAGGCTCCTGCACAAAAACTTCAAATACCTGGTTGTGAATTCCAATGTCCTTTGGACAAACTTATCGAGTTAAGTAAAGATGTTGTACCTACCGAGGCGGATGCCAACAGGTGTGATTCAAAGAATCAAGACTTTACAGAACCACCACTTAAGGGACCATAAGCTTTTTGCTTTTTTTTACAAATAATTAATTTTTGTAATGCGATACTGTAATAGCATAATTGATGTATGTAGATAGGTCAATATTAAGTAAAATATACAACTTTTATAAAAACTTTATAAGTATTGTATTTAACTAAAGCGTTTTTAATTTTGTAATCAATGAAACATTTAAAATTTGTGTATAAAAAAATTAAAAAATAAACTTAAAGTTCGCATTAATATGAACTTTTCAAAAATAAATTGGTTTTGAATCAAATATTTTCATTAAGTGCAAGCCGACCAATTTGAAATACTGCAGTTCAATGAAGTTTACATAACTTTTATGAAGTTATCACTTTTAAAAAGTTAGACCGATTGTTAGTTTTACACCACATTGGCATCTATAATTTAACAATCCAAGCACATCGTGTAATCTACATATACTTGAGTTTGCCTTATAATTGAAATTCGACTCAACTTTTAAAAGATAACCAGCCGTTAGCTTGAGCAAACAAATTCTCATCAGTTACCATGTCTTTGCATTTTTTCTTTAAGGGCGTGGCACCGCCCATTTAAAAACATAATGGTCATATTATCTTTCCTTAATGTTAAACCAATCTCCATACCAAATTTCATAAAAATCGATGCTGTGGTTAAGCGGCTAAAGCGTTTTTCTCATTAAGGGGCGTAGCACCTATGCTCTGTTCTCCCTCACAACCTTTGCAAAAAAAAAAAAAAAAAAAATCAGGAGAATATGACTAGATTTAGGCACAGAAACAGGGACTGAAATGATTTCGTTTGCCTATTTAATTATACTACAGTTGCCTTGTAGCCAAAATTCGACCATTTCGATTTGTCTTTAAAAATTTTTGCCCATATGCCACATATATTATATCAAAGTGTTTGTATGGATCTCAGCTATAGGTAAAAAGGCATAAATCCACCATTCGGGTGATTAATATTTAGCCGAATGTCATAAAAGGCGAAAAATATCACTTTTTTGGGAATTTTGTGATCTAATTTGCCAAAAGCGCATCCAAAAATACTGATTTGGTAGTGAAAGAGTAGATATGGATGAGACAAACAAAACCCCACCACCAAATGCAATAAAACTCAGTTAACTTACGAGATATATCGAAAAAACCACATAATTCAAGGTGCAAAATTCAAACGGCCTTTTCTCGAAAACTAGAGCCAATTTGAACAAACTGAGCCAAATGGTCTTTTATTTTGGCCTACATTTTCACATCGCAGCGTCAGATCCGAGTTAACTTTTGGTGACCAAATTTTGTTCCACAGTGTTATTGTATAAGATTCTAAAATTAGTTGCACGTTAAAATTCTGACTTGTTTCGCTGACATTCTTCGAATAGGCGCGAAAACTACTTTTATTTTTGTCACGTTCGTTTTGTGTCTTTTTTTGCGTGTTTTTTGCTGAGTGATAATTTCTGAACTGTGAGTCTTACGCGGAAAAGTGTCAAAATCTTTTTTATGAAGAGTCATATGCTCCACATGTAATTTTCATTATATGTTAAAAAAAATTTACCGTTTAAGAATTATTTAATAAAAACCGATTTTTTTACGCAATAAACAATAAACGTAAAAAAAATCGGTTTTTAATAAATAACTTCTAAACGGTAAATTTTTTTTACATATAATAAAAATTATTTGTAGAGCATATGACTCTCCATAAGAAAGATCGGGTGACTTTTTCTCGTGCGACTCACGGTTCATAAGTTATCGCAATTTGAAAATACTTTCGGCCACATTTTGATAGGCAACCTGCCAAAAATATGTTCCCCCATTCATAAATATATGCAAAAAAAACGGCAGGTGGCACTCGGGGAGTGGCCGATGATATTGGAAGCTAATGCTTATTATAAGCTAATATAATAAGCTAAAACTTATTATAGTTAAAACTTATAATAAATTGATATTTTAAAATTTGTTTATTATTAAGTAAGAGGTAAAATGTTGAACTGGAGTATTAAAAAAGCGAGCTTAAATACAAAAATATTTTTATTGCATTATTTTACATTATTATTTATAATATATGATTATTCTTCCGAAACTTCAGTAATTACAGTAGAATTTTCTAGTGATGGGATATCTACATATGTGAAATGTATATATCTATATATATGAGCGCCCCTCTTACGTTCGAAAAATAAGTGAGAGAGAGAGGGAGAGAGAGAGAGAGCATGAGCTGGTGCGCGCAATGTTTATAAACATATATATATGTATACATACATATATACTGTATACTGTACTTTGTATACAGTACGTCTCTATTTTTATATGTGTGACGCATTTTCGTTGCAAACATCCGTTACACTTTTTCGTTGCATGTTTTCGCTGTTCAGACTCTGCCTCTCAAAACGTCCGATAAGGAAGCATTAGCTTCCAAAAATTAAATTTTAACTAAAAACTCGATCGATACGTTTTTTACTGCCGGATCTCGTACTATGAGGAGTTATACGTTTGAAACTGATTTTTGGATTTGTTTTACAAAAAAAAAAATTTTTTGGGTCATCCCTACATTTAAGAGAAAACTTTTTTGTAAAAGTATTTATTTCTGAATTGGTATAACAAATGTCGTACCGCATTAAAGAAAATTCAACGAGGATTTCAAAAACAGGTTATAAAATGGTGTGTTAATAGGACCTGTTTTGTACTAAAATAGCCGCCAAAGTCAAAACTTGAAAATATCTACTTTATACGTTCCAGAACTTTGCGAAATCTTTTTAAACCCTGTAAACCAAATTTACACTTAGAAAGCTCATACAATTAACTAAAAGTTTCTTATACAAATTTTTCTCTAAAACGTTAGTATGATCCAAAAAATTTATTTTTTGTGAAACAAGTTAGAAAATCAGTCTTAGCCGCATAACTCCTCAGTTGTACATTTTAGCCCCTTACCAGGTGCAAATTTTTATTAGTCTAGGTTTTCTCTTTCACCTAACAGAAGCTATGTAATCTGTCGATTACACACTGTATAGTAGTTATATCAAATAGCTTATATGTTCTTGTATGTAACGCTATGGCACTAAATATACTGAACGAATTTTAATAATTTTCTTTTAAAAACTACAAATTTATGTTCAGGAAGAACATAGGATACTAATTGTTTTGATTTGGGAAATTTTTTTTTTTGTATAACTTTTTGCGAGAAAATTTTCACACAAGCACAAAAATTTACTGTATTTATGCCGATATTTTCCTGCCATTTGTATAAAAAGTCAAATCATTGGAAAAAAATATGTTCCTATAAACTTTAACAGGACAAATTTGGACATTCTGTTAAAGTGCAGAAAATATCAAACAAAACATTTTTTTTTCTTTCATTTATTTGGCAACACACAATAAATGTTTGATGACAACTATAACAGTAAAAAAAGAAAAAAAAATTAAATTGCAAAATTCAAAAAAAATTCCAAAACTAGCACAATCCTTATAAAAAAAACACAGATAAAACTACGCCGGAACATTCAAACACAAAATGCAATCGTACATAAATGGGACGTACCCTTTTGTATAGTTTATGGTAAACCGCATTGCGAAAAACGTCACCTCATGGCAGAAATCGAAATGTTGTCGTTCCTCTCTGCTCCCAAACTCAATCTCTAACACTGCACTCTGCTGTCATCTACGAGGGGTGGCCAATGGTTGCGGCTATTAGGGAAACAACGATTCATCGAGCAAACCGGAAAACATGGAATATTTTCGAACATCATACATACACTCCGGATAAAAGTCAACAACGATTAGAGAGTTGAAGTAATTCGTATAGACAATTGCTTTGGCAATCAACCGCACATTCATTGGGTGTCTGAAAAAAGATAAGGCAAAGGCTCTAATAGATGAACTATTTGCTTGCTTGGTTTATTTGGCTTTTAAAAATGTTTTGACAGCTGTTTGGATAGAGTTCAAATTGGGAAAATATTAACACTATAAAATTATGTGGAAATGGCTCTGGGCATAAATATAACTCATTAATTCAGCCGCAGCATTTTTGGGAATGTTTCGAGAATGATGGCTTCTTATATTCTTGTTTTATTCTTTCAGAAATCGATACTTGCGGGCGAAGCTTCGATGAAACACTCAATACAGATAATTTGAAATCCTGCTCATTTTTGATTTAAATTTGTGTTTTAATTAAGTTCCCTGCAATGCGTTTTTTGTATTTCATCACTTACATTGTTTACAGAATAATTAAGTTAATCAATCTCTGCTCACGCTGGCAATCACCGAACCATAGCAATTCTCGCCAAAAGGAAGAGGATATCCTGATATTATGCTATTGTAAAGCATAAATGCAAGGCAATTCAACGAATCATGACGACGACGACTCCTACATAGACAAACAAAAGTGGAGAAGGTAAACTGAAGTTGATGCAAGTCGCGTCGCGTCGCTTCGCATCTCATCGCAATGCGCCGCAACCGCCTACGCCAACATGAAGTGAAACATCAGCCAGGATTACCGATTAAATGAGAAATATGTCGTGTTTGCTTTCATTAAATTCGAGCGATTTATATGCACAAACGATACAGCAACAACAACAACAATACCGACAAGGAATCAAAAGTAACAGCTGCTGCAGTATCAGGACCCGCTGAAATAACAACAACAGCCAGCAACAACCGCTGGCAACGAATTAGCAGATCGCGCTGCTGTTTGTTGTGCACTGCACGGTTCACTCGTCGGGAAAAATTTTTAATGGACTTGACTGAGAAAAACACTTTTCGCCTTTGCACAAACTAACGAACGAACGAACGAACGCTAACGCAAAGACCGTCAGACCAGCAGACCGTCGAACCAAACGAACATAAAATAACGCGCCGAAATGGATGAGGCCACGTTGTGGTAGCCATGAAGCACTTCGTCCTTGCAGTTGTGGCATGACTGCATGCGGAGCGTAGTACAAAAGTGCGCCCACCATGCGAACCAACGAATGTTCAGCTTTCATTGACAGGAGCAGCAGTAGCTGCAGCAGCAAAAGCTTAATTGCAATTTTACGTAAGTTCGCATCGGGCGAAATCCTGTTAAAAGGACTACTCACACACAACTGTTGAAAGTGGATTATTTGGCACTCATTGGCAAAGGTTCGTGCATTGGTAGCGTTGTCGTATCGTGTTTCGTTTTATTCGATATTTGCTTTTTTAAGCTATTTGGTAGGAAATTGAAATCGTGACAAATGCGCAATAAATGTGACGGTAACTGAGGGGAAAAATACATTTAACATGTAATAAACATGAACGGCCAATTTCATGTTTTGAAATGCTAAAAAAATCATAACTCCTAAACCGTAAAAAAATATCTGAATTTTGAATATGAACATATTATGAAAGGTTATTTTTTTCTTTCCACAAAATATATTTTGGAAGGTTGGAAAATGCGTTTTTTGTAATTTTAGTACCGAATTGGTACCAAATTTAGTACTAGATGCATTAGCACTAATTTTAGTATGTGGTACTAAATTTCGTACTATGGAATTAATACTAAAGAATTAGTACTAATTTAGTACTAATTTCAGTATTTAGTACTAAATTTTATATTAACAAATTAGTACTAAGGACTCAGTAAATTTTATACTAACGAATTAGTACTAAGGAATTAGTACTAAATTTCATACTTAAACTACAAAAACCGCTTTATGACATTCTTTTCCGACCTTCCAAATATATTTTGTGGAGAGTTATGATTTTTTAATCATTTCAAAACATGAAATTGGTCATATCGGCCAACCTCACAAAAATAGCACAAGACTTTTCTGTATAGTACTAAATTTAGTTTTAAAGAATAAGTACTAAGGAATTAGTACTAAATAATAAGTACTAAATTTAGTACTTTATCAAATACTTTTTGCCAAAAATTAAAAGAATTTACCTTGTGCTTATAGCCGGAGTTAATACTTTTCCAAAAAAGGTCTGAATATGAAAATTGTTTTACAGATTTCAAGCTATAGACAGTTATTTAGTTATATAAGGATCACTTGTTTGCCGTCTATAATCGATTTTGGCATGAAACGAAACTAAGTAAATACCGAATTTCAGCGAAATCGAAGGGGCTGACGTCAGTTCTTGTAAAGCTAGGCAGACTACTTCTTCTCTTTACGTATTGTGAAACTTTTGATGATTCTCCAGAATGGTAAGCTTAAGCGTCATATTCCAATAATAAGATGGATCCTCATGAATTGTGTGCCTACTTACAATCGATGCTTTACGCCTAGTGGCTAATGTGGCACTACACCAACGATACTCAAAGGGATTCTAAGATTAAATAATTTTTTTTTCTGGTACTGCAACAATGCGACGATTGTTGATGTTGCAACTGATTTCTGTTTATTTGGTGCTAAAAGTTGGAAATAGTTGCAAACAAATGCACCTTGCACTTTTTCCACTCACTACAATATTTTCCACTTGTATTTTAATTTTTTTTTTATTTTTTTTTATTTTTATTTCATTTTCTTTAATTAATTTGCAAATAACAAAACTCAGTTTAAATATTTAATCGCAACTTTGCTATTAATGAATTTTGTATACAAAAGCGCACGTAAGGAGTTTTTGTCTACGCTCTACGCTTTGTTTTTGTTTAGATTGCTTAGTGTTGTTGTTATTGTTGTTGCTGTTTTGAAGTTTTGCTCCTCGTTAGCAAAACTGACAGGAAGAAGGAGTCTCTTATTGTTATGACGATTCCATGCTCATTAGGGCTTTTAATTAAGTTTTAGTAGCTACTTTCGCATGGACAACGCAGTGCAGTGCTGGGAATGATGTGTTTTTATGAAACATAAGAACATTAGTTTTAAAGAAAATGATTTTGATTTAGTGAGAACACTACAATATTGAATCAGTTTTTTAAGTGTACTTTTGAAAATATTTGAATTTAAGCAAAAAGTCTATGGAGTTGCTACCGGATAAGGCGTGAAATCAAATGATGTGAACCCTACTAATATTGTTGCTCAAAAGATTACTTCTTTATTTATTATGCAAACTTAGATATACTTGACTTATATCAGTTACATACAGTGCTGTGCAAAATATTTGCAACCAAAAACACTTGAAACTGAATCCCCAATTTTCGGCCACTAAAACAGATGCAAATAAAATACTTGGTATGAGGTTTTATGTCATTTATATTGTTATTTATGAAACAAAAATAAAATGTCCATACATCACTAATACAAAACTAAAACTTAAGTTCAATATTAAAATGTATCAGTATTGGATGTATCAGTATTGGATGTCGATATTTTTATTCATAGCTATTTTTTTTTACGAAACTCGTACCATTTCAACTCTAATGGTCATGCTTTCTAATTGATATACTAACCGATGAGAATAATAATAAGAAAAAACTCGCAAGGTATCGAAAATATCAAAAACTTAAAATTTTTTTTTGGGCATTCTACCTAAAATAAATAAATGGGATAAGCCACGCACCGTAGTGAAAACGAAGAATATCTAGGTATACTGGATTAAAAACATCCATGGTGGAATATCAAAAAGCTTTGATTAATTTTCTGAGACACCCAAAGGTACCCGAAGATCATCCGAAGGCTTCAGATTCAAAACAAAGAATATCTAAGCATATTAGAGGAAAAATATCTATGGCGGAATGTCAACAAACTTTAAGTGATTAATTTTCTGAGACACCAAAAGGCACCCGAAGGTTATCCGCTTTATAGCGAAAACGAAGAATATCTAAGTATACTAGAGAAAAAACAGCTATGCCGGGATATCAAAAAACTTTAATTGATTTATTTTCTAAGGCACTCGAAGTTTCCCGAAGATTATACCAAAACTTCATATTCAAAACAAAGAATATCTAGTTATACTAGAAGGAGAACATCTATGGCAGAATATCAACAAGCTTGTCTTATTTCCTAGGACACCCGCAGATCACCCGAAAGTTTCATAGTGAAAACGAGAATATCTAGGTATAGTAAAGGAAAAACATTTATGGCCGAATATCAACAAGCTTTAATTGATAGATGTTCTCCCTATAGTATATCTAGATACAATTCGTTTTGACTATAAAGCCTTCGGGTGATCTTCGGAAACTTTCGGGTTTTTTTTTGGGTTTATGCAGGTGTTAGGTGATGGCGGGGGTAAATAAATTCAAATGTGTGCACTGTATTAGGACTTTTAGGCAATATGTTTGTAAAAACACAAAGAACAAATATTTTTTGGGAGTTTCGGGGGGTATCATATTCATTTTTAACAAATTTGGTGACTATGGGGAGATTAACAAAATTGAAAGGAAGCTTTGAATTCACGAACTTAACCCAAAAATGTGCTCTAGCACATAAAAACAAGTCAAAAATATTGCCGATCTTTAACTTCAATTATCTCAAAACTATTATTTTTGTACTATTAATTTCGAAACGCAATAACTTCGCCAATTTAAGATGTTCTTGAGCGATTTTTTCTGCGTTCTTTTCAGAATTTATTTCTTTACTCAAGGGTATATAAAACTCAAATTTGACCTCAGGCAAGATAAGTTGCCCTTTCTCGCGACGCATCACATATAAGCATTCCGGAACAAAATTTATTTTAGTTCGTTCATGTGAATTTTATGTAGTAATTTGGTTTTCTTTCCAAGAAGAGTATTTTGGAAGACCATAGAATAGGCCACGGAGCTGTTTTTGTTGTTTCAGTACTAAAAAAGTATTTAAAATAGTACTTTCCGCCAATTACAATAAAATCTACGGTATTCTTACAGTGTGATTCTTTACCTTTCCAAAGTTGGTCCGAACATGAAAATCGGTTAGCAAGTGTCCGAGTAATTTGAGAAGTAGCATTTCTTATTACTTATTTGTCGATTTTGTAATTTTTTTCTTCCCAGAAATGGAACCATATACTAAATTTCAGCGAAGTTTGGTTATTCTGTTTTAATTAATCATATTAAATCAAAAGATTTTTACCATTTCAAAGGTATATTCACTCTTTTTTGAATTAAATGAAAATTAAATTTTTCATTAAAAGAAAAAAACTTTGCGTTGCGTTGTGTTTCTTCAATTTGATTTTTGGACAAAATCCAAATTACTGCTGGACTCGTTTAAATTTTAAGTGAAATATCATAGAATCATACTTTGAATGCAAAGTTGAAAATCGACCAAGTATGTATGTAGCTGTAGCTGTATCTTAACAATCTTTGCCAATTCCAACTAAAAGCTTTTCGCAGTTGTTCCCAAAAAAATGAAAAGTTTCGCTATAATTATTTAGTGTATCTGCAAAGTTTGTTCAGTCTAATGAAAGTGCAAAAATTAATAAATAAAACTTAACGAGTAAATTTTTTGGGAGTAGGTACTTGTACCGAAAAAGCAAACAGTACAGTAAGTACTTGTTGTTTGTTTTTCTATTTTTAACTATTTTATGTTTTTTTTTTATTTTGAGATTTGTGGAGGAGATGTAATATTGTGTTGTTAAACCCATACTCAATTGTTAGTTCAGAAGTTGTTTGTGCTTTTAATTTTAAATGTTCAAAGTTCATTCTAGGTGTCTTTTGATAGCTTTCGAATACTTTTTTTATTGATTTTTTGAAGTTATTACTCAATATTTTTATTTTTTGTCGAACTTTTCAATATTTTGATTTCTGCCGACATCTACATATATTGGCATATCCGAAAATAATCTCCTCTTATATGACCTAGGTTTTAATAAAACTTGTTTTTTCATGTTCAATAACCAAATGTGGTGGAATATATTCCTAAACGTATAAAATGAAATTCCCAATAGGTGAACAAAAAAATTTCGACCCGAGAGAGGTCGTTTTGTCTTAAAATTTTGGGAAAATCGAGATTTCCGATAATATACGAGAGAGCACATATTTCAGAAAGTGGTAGATATGTTACGTGACACCTTTCCAAATATTCTGCAGTAAAATCGTGTGCGGGTCGTGGCAACAGAATGGGTTAAAAAGTCTAAATCACTCATTACGGCCACATAACAGGTCTTAAAATTCTGAGAAAATTCAAGCAAGTTCCTTGATAAGAAATAAATTGATTTTGTTTATCATAGTTTTTTAATTCAAGTGCCTCCTGCCGAGAAAAAAAAAAAACGTAAAATTTTGGGTTAAAAATGCGATTATTGGTGATATGCGAACGAGCATACCATAGCGACACATAAGGCAAGATAGTGGGATATCTAACAAATGGGTTTAAAGCCGAAATCACTCTTTACGCCCACATAACAGGTTCTGAAATTCTGAAAATATTCTATAGCCCAGGAAAATAAGACATTTTCTGCGAAAAAATTCCCAGTGGAAATTTTTCACCGGAATTGTCTTTATTTATGCATGATACACAAACTGTGAAAAGTCCATTGCAAAGTCATGTGCGCATAAAAAGTTATTAAGGCTCAAACGTCGCTAAAATCTGTTTTTTGCAAATATCTCGCTAATGCTAACTTTTACAGAAAAATGTTGGTCTCCAATTTTGTAGCACAGAAAATTTCCTACAAAAGTACGTTAAAAGTATTTGCGTACAACTTCTAGTTTAGGAGATCACCCAATTTAAAAAGTTGTTAACAGTTATGATATGAAATACTACCTATGAGTTCATATAAAAATATCTTACTTTTTAAATCGCATTAACTCTTCAATGAGATGTTGTACAAACAAAATTAAAATGCCGTTTGAAAGATAATTTAATTTTCTGTATACCGTACAAAATTTCTTTTTCGAACGGCTCATGACCTTAAAAATATTCTTGAATAACCGTTAAGGCTTCGAAATTACTGGTTTTTTAAGGATATCTCCGAATTGGTAAGTACTACGATAAAAAGTAATGGGACCAATTTTGTAGAGAATTACAAGATCTACAAAAAACAAGCGATATGTGTACACATAGAAGTAACCGTTTAGAAGATATTCCAAAAAAACCCTTAAAATGCCAAAAAACCGGTTTCTATTGAATATCTTCTATACGGTTACTTCTATGTGTACACATATCGCTTGTTTTTTGTAGATCTTAAACTAGAAATTGTACGCAAATACTTTTAACGTACTTTTGTAGGAAATTTCCAGTGCTACAAAATTGGAGACCAAAATTTTTCTGTAAAAGTTAGCATTAGCGAGATATTTGCAAAAAACTGATTTTAGCGACCTTTGAGCCTTAATAACTTTTTATGCGCACACGACTTTGCAATGGCCTTTTCACAGTTTGTGTATCACGCATAAATAAAGACAATTCCGGTGAAAAATTTCCACTGGGAATTTTTTCGCACAGAAGCTCTTTTTTCGTCTTATTTTCCTGGGCTATCTAGCAAATTCCTTGACAAAAAAAAAAAAAAAAAAAATGACTTTGTCTATGATGTCTTTTTGATTTAAGCCCCCAATTTCAAGTAAAAACGACAAAAGCATAGTTTTGTGGCGGAATGCGATATATAACGTTTTTCGTTTTTGCTCGATATGGGGGACTTAATTTAAAAAAACATTATGAACAAAGTCGATTTGCATAAATTTTTTTTTTTTCCGAATAAGCAGACCGGGTCAAAGATTTTCTTAAGGATTAATTAGTGGATTTACTCTACTTCAATACAGGCTAAATTATGCCAACACTCTAATCGTAACGTAACACATATAACACTCAATAGTTTCAAGGACAATGCATGCAAACTAATTTTAAACTTTAGAACTGAAAAATAAATAAATTTAAATTGCAAAATTTCCGGTGTCATTACTCTCAACTTTTTGACAATAAAAGAAAAAAATACCAAAAACGAACTATATACTCGCACTATACTCCTCTATTATAGATATATATCCTGAGCGAAAATAAAGCTTTCATTCTTCAACGTAACGAAAAAGTTACAACAAGCGGATTATCCTAATTCTTTTAAATACTCACACGGAAGCGCCAACATACTCACAAACAATCATATATGCTGCTGGTGTATAATCAGCTAAATCCTGGCTTCAAAGCCACTTGATGAAAGTATACGCCAACGTACGGGCGCAGCACAAGTGGATGACATTCCTGCACACATACATACGTATCCAAGAAAAAAACAGGACTACAACCAATGTCTTGATTGGCAGAAGTCGTGTCGTGTGTGTGGAGTGTTATGCTACGTATGGTGTCTGTGCGCTATGAAACTTTTGCAACTGAAGTAAAAGAAATTAAAGCTGAAAAAGTAAAAACCAAAGAAAAATAGAAAAAATTTTCAAAGTAACGTCAAAAACCATAATGTGCTGGAAAGTTCTTCTTTCGAAATCATTCAGGTTTAGTTGAAAAAAAAAAAAAAAATTGTAGAAAACTTCAATTGTGAAAACTTTTACTTTTGAACTCAAAGGATTCTTGACAGCTGTCGTTTGTTTTTTTTCTCCCGGTTATAAAGTGTCGATGGAAGGAAAAAGTTGGATTTTTTTGCAATTTATTTTTTTGATTGCATTAATTTGTAGGCTTAAGTTCTTAATTAACATCAAATTTGCAGTTGAATTTTAGTTTTGTCAGTACTAATTTTTGGTTTATAATTTAAAATGATTTTAGTTAAATACTAAATGAGATATCCTCCGTCTTCCTCATCCTTCTTGACAAACATCCTAGATAAAGCTCTTCATATGACTGAAAGCGGAATTTGTTGGAACTTTAAAGTACTTTCGTCCAGACATTCTGTGTTACGGAAATCATGCTTGAAATCGTAAAAGGCCTTCCGAAAATTCAATGCATTCCAATACTAAAAACATGAAGCTGAGGTCATGCAAAAACTGATATAAGAATTTACCCCATGATTCCGGTCGTTGCTAAATTCACCTCATATGGTTTCGTTTGTTCAGTTGCGGTGATAATTTTCATAAGCATTTTTTCTTCTCCAACGCAGAAAAAGTCAGAGATTTAGAGTTTTATTTCCATTTTGTTTTAAACTATCTTCTGAGGCCCAGATTTACTAATTAGTTAACCAATTAGCTAACTAAAATAGTGACAAGAGCTAAACTAATGTGTCATTGTTATTATTTTGGTCAAACAAAGCAATGAACAAGAAAAAAATATATGAATAAACACAGTATGTATAAACCATATATAATACATTGGAAAAAAATCTCAGGGAGTAAAGTAGAGAACAGGCACCTTATGGTGAAGAAGAACACCTTTGGTCATTTTTTCCCTTTTTTTCTCTGACAGCTTTCTTGAACTGCTCTAAGGATAGAGCGTAGCATTTTCTACTTATGGAGACACTTTGAACGATCAACAGAATCTCTTTTTAGTCCCAAAAGACTGTCGCCATGGTTTCCTCTGGCGACCGTGGCATCTTAAACTTCTAGGTGGTGGCGTTCCTTTCTTATGTCTCTGAATAGACTTCTGCTTGGACTCAGGCTCATAGTGTTGAACCCAAGTTTTGTCTCCAGTTCGAGCCAATATTCTTCACTTCAGAGGTTCAAAAGTCGCGAGAATACTTCACCCGCTGTTTTTTTTCGAGGCTTCGTGAGCATTCTCCTCGCCGATCTTGCACTAAATTTAGTCATGCCAAGGTTATCGTGAAAAATTCTTAAAATTGTATTCTTGCATCTGATAATTCCACCTTTTTGCGAGTTGCATCTACTTTAGTCAAACATCTTCCAATATTAATTTTTGAAAATTTTTTGGACCTTTTATTTCTGATGAGGTGTAGTGACCTATGTTCAGCAAAAAGTGCTAAACATTGATTTTTATAATTTAGGGTGGCACATTAGGATGGTAGGAACTGAGATCTGGTGGGTCAGTACTTGAATGGGGTATTTGATGTTAATGGCCTTCGGTGCAAGAAAATAAGGTCTCTTTGAGATATGACGAAAAAAATTTATGAGCGATCCCTAAGTTCGGTCTAAAAAAAAAAATTGTTTTTCGAAATTGCCTTGGTTCGGATTCGATGGTGTACGGTCGACTTGTTTTTTGCCTGTAAAGTGTTGCGCGCACTGGGTCCTAAATGAAATTTTTTGGTTCAAACAATGACCACAATATGCAGATCTTAACCAAATCAAACTTTTTTTAAACTGCAGCTTTATAATTTTTCAAAAGATTATCAGAGCCCAAAATTTCATAGGGACTATCGTGCCAAAGATAGGGTCTCAACAATAGTGTACAATTAAAAATTATAGTTTACTTTGATTCCCGTTAGCATTAATTCAAAACTATTTAGGTATTGAGTTCTATATTTTTTCCAAAAATTTTAAAATTTATTCCAGAAAAGTTTAAAATTTATGCCAGAATAGTATAAAACTACTACTTTTTTTGTCATTGTTCTATATAATTTGTTTTTGTATTAAAATTAAACTAACATTTTTAATGTGTGTCAATATAAAAAACATGTTTTTTGCTCATAACTTTTTTTTTCTTCACAGATACCCGTTTTTGCTTGAGAAATAAAGATTATGTTCTTGCCAAATTTTTGGCGTTAAAAAATTATTAATATTTTTTGTAGTATTGATAATATTCGGTTCCGAGAATCGATTTTTTTCGTTTTTCAACAACGTTTCGGATTTTTTTAAACTTTTATTTAAAGGATTTAAAAGTCAAAACTTTAAAGAAAACTTTATTAAAATTCATCTCAAGATCTACCTTAAATAAATTGCATAAAGTAAATAAAAATTAATTTCAGCAAAATAGAACTTATTTTTATTATTGAATTTTCAAATGCCCAAACGATAACATGCCACAAAGTGTTGGACCGTAGACAAATCAACATTTTTGCGTTTTACCTTTATAAATTTCCCTGTGGCCGCATTATTTCGACCTCTTGCGTCAACCAGCACACAAAAAAACAAAAAACCATAAAAATTCCGGCAAATAAAGTAAAGTAAATTCGGAGCAAAACCAAAAAAGAAAAGGACGATTTGCATTTTATTGCATTCGAAATCAAAATGTTTATCGAATATGCAGCCCAGTTGATTGAGTGAATTTGCATGCCAAAAGAATTGTAAGCAATGGCTTTGCAATCAAATCGATTTAAAGAACGATTTCATCTTGCCGCTTCTCGTTCTTCATTCACTCTACCAATACAAATAACTTACAAATATCTCAAAGCAACCGAAAAGGGAGTTACGCATTCCACCATCCTGCACCTATCGCCCACATATAAAAATTTCCTTAAAAATGATTTGTTTTTCGACCTTCCACTCTTTGCACTTTGCGCTTTTTGTGTGTTTTTTTGTGCATAACCTTACGGAATCATGGTAGTGCATTTAAAATGCACAATTCTCGGGCTGACCTCCGTTCAACCATTCAACTATTCGGTAATGGAAGTGTGAATAATTAATTGTTATTTTGTGGTTCCTTCTTTCGTCGTTTAAAGCTGCATGCACACTTCCAACGCTATTTAATATTCATAATATAAATTGAAAACTTTATCGTTAAAATACGCAAACAAACCAAAGCCAGAGATTTCTGAGGAAAAATAACCAAAAAGATGGATACGTTAGATGGATGACTGGTTGGAGAAATATACTATTTAACAAAAAGAAAAAGAAAAACGAAAAACCGATGAGCATGACCTTCCATATTTATCATCAAGTGGATTTCAACTGTGCACCTCAATGGATGCAGGATGTAGTTACAGCCAAATAAAGAAACAAAATTATTTACATCTCAATGTTACAGTTGGTAGTTTAAGTTAACGGATGGGATTGAAATTATTATAAGTAACTTTGAAATAATAAATGAAATAATTCTGGAGACCATCAAATTTCTTAAGTATTTATGTGGCCCTATATAAATGCTTTGAATCAGCTACTACACGGCAAATAGTTTGGGTGTAAAATTCAAACCGAATTGGAGTGAATACAAATCCACAACAAATTTGGTATAAAACCTATACTACAACTTGGTACAAAAACCATTTATACTTGTTTGTATAAAATTTATACATATTAAGTATTAATTTATTTATACTATTCTGGTTTGAATTTAATAGTATCACCAAACAAAGATCTTTTATACTATTTTTGTATAAATTTTATACAATATAAAAATTCATATGAAAGAATTTTGAACCATTTTAAATAAAATTCATATTAGATTGTTTGGTTTGTGAAAAAAAATTTGTCTGGACTTCAAAAATTAAAGCAACATATTCATTGTGAATTGTATAAGGCAATGGTATGTATAATCTGAAAGGTGTACAGGATCTGACAGGTACATTAAATGGAAATGAAAGCGGGATGACTAGTTATGGGCGTTTTTCCGAATTTAGAATTTGAAATTTTAATTACTCAATACAGATACTTAAATAGAGCTTAAGGATAGCTTAAAAAAAATAATTAAAAATATTTTACTATTAAATTAGTGCATAAAGCATAAAGCGTTAAAAAGTCATTCCCCCTACTTTCTCTTAAAGCTTCTTAGAGCACTTTTTTTTGCCCGTTTCGCATATTAAGTTCTTTTCTAACGTAAAAAAAACTTATAGAGCTTTTTTTTAAAAAAAAAAGTTTAAAAATTTTGTAAAGA
Organism: Calliopum simillimum; assembly: GCA_951812925.1. Lineage (NCBI taxonomy): Eukaryota > Metazoa > Arthropoda > Insecta > Diptera > Lauxaniidae > Calliopum > Calliopum simillimum. The sequence continues at coordinate 102,717,705 of OX638371.1, forward strand.
ACGCAAGTATGTGCCACCCTCCCGGTAACTTTATTTTATATTACTATACATATTCTTTTTTCTTTATATAATTAAATCAATAAACAAGTAGAGTAGGTATTCACCAGTTTCAACTTTTTAAAAATAATTGGTGTTTTCATTGTGATATTATTGTTTTCGCTACATTTTGTCACTCTCCCGTATAGTAATTCTCCCGTCAAATTTACTTCGGGAGAATAGTTCTCTTACGAGACACTGTTGTTTATTGGTTAATTCATTAGACTTGTTGGACTAATTTTCTTTTTTATGATTAAGGGCTGTCCATAAACATAGCGACACTCCAATATAAATTTTTAAGGTTGCCATATGGCAATTTTCGCAAATCTTATTAAATTTTTACTTTTTTTAACTAAATTAAAACGCTCAGATAAATTTTTTTTAAAATTATGTGAAACTTTCGGTGTTACCACCCGGTTTTTGTTGCTGTTAGTTTTACTTAAACCATTTATTTCGAAAATAAAAAATAAAAATTAATTTAATCTTAAACACTTAAATAAACTTTTTAAGAATCCAACATACATTTTTAGGGTTGCCACCTAGTTATTTTCGCAAATCTTATTAAATTCTAACTTTTTTGGACTAAATTGAATTTTTTGGTTTCAGAAACGCTTAGACGAACTTTTTTCAAAATTGTACAAAACTTTCGGTGTTGTCACCCGGTTTTTTGTTGTTAATTTTACTTAAACCATTTATTTAAAAAATGAAAATAAAAATGTACCTTTTTTGACTAAATTGAAATTTTCGGTTTCAGAAAAATATGAACGAAAAAGTAAATCCTCATTTTGGAGCACGTTCCTTTCTCTAATATTGCTTCAAATTAAAATCCAGGTATTTTGTAGGTTCTTCAAAGGATTAACTTTAAAAGACCGCTTAGCTCACATAAATTTGTGAAAAGAATCAACATCACTGCCGTAAAGTATGAGTGGACTGTTTACCCTCAAGGCTCTTTCAGTTAATTAAATCTAACGTTTTCCTAAGATACTTTTTGAATTTCTTCATCATTCTTTTACAAATTTTTAAGCAATAGTGTCTACACGTGACTCGATGAAATTAAAAAAGTGCAATACAAACTCTGTCCCAAAGAAATATCAAAATCCTACCCTGTTTGCACAGTAGAGTATAAAATCGTTAACTTATCTCCACGTAGCAAATGAGATGAGCGAAGATTATCAGAGTTTTGTAGTATAAATAAAATATGCGAGCAAATCCAAATGAAATGCTTCAACATAAGGGTATTCACATGTGTTTGGTACGAGTATTTATGTCTGTGTATCAGTGTAAATCTTTATGTTGAATGATGACACCCTGAATAAAGCGACAGCAACGAGACACAAATAACAACAACACCAACTCAAAGTGCTGTATTTGTATTGCTATGCATACAAAAATACAATGGCACACAAATTCACATAGGTAATATGTACATAAGCACACACATACTCCTACATACACATACACATGTGCACAGTTTAAACTAAAAGTTCCATTAATTAATGTAGCTTTACTCTTTAGCTACCAGCTACAAGCTTTTGCTACCAGCGGGCACAGCACAGCACAGCTTCACGCGTTGAGCTCACAAATCTGCATAGCACGAGAAATGCACTCATTTATTCCTACGTTCGTTCGTTCGTACGTTCCATTGTAGTAGTGTTATGGTGTAATACAGAAAATACACACACACACACACAAACTCATTTTAAACCGATCAGACCCTGCGGGCACGAAATGTGTGCCATCGGGGAGCATCTCGCACTCATTTTTGTAACTAATCTACGATTCACTCATAAATGTAAGATGCCAGTTGTATACGTATACGATTCGCTTGATTTTAATTTTAACAGAGTTGCCAACCAGTTGCCAGAATATGTTCATATTCAGTCTGTTCGCTAACTTCAAGTTTTTACGATAAATCGTACGTAAGCGAGAGCTTTTCGGGTAAAAACTTGTAAAAACTTGGAGTAAACGAACAGCCAGATTTTTACTATGGTTCTGTGAACTAGGAAGTTTTTAAAATATTGATATCCAAAGCCTATGCACACGGGCACTTGAGCTTTTGTGCTTAAACTTTGTCAGTAGTTGTGCAGATCTGCGTCACTTACTTGGAGCTTATGCAAAATATAAAAGCTTTCAATGAGCTTTTATACATTGACAAAACGCGGTAGTATTGAGTTTGGTTATAACTCTTTAAGAGATTTCTTAAAAGTCTTTCGCCGTACTCATATATTCTGGCCGATTCAGTGGTCTAGTGTCGTATAATAGTATTGCCAAAAATATCTACGTAAGAGACTAAATGTATTCTCTTGAAAATAATGTGCTTTCCTGCTTTCCTACGTATATCTACTTTGCCTTTGAGAGAAAGAGCATACCTACGTCAAACTGATCCATCATTGGGTTTTGCGAGTAATTCCGTTCTCACCACTTAACGTTAGCCATGAGCAACTGATCCACCATCGGGCTACTCAAGTATAGTGCGGTGGTTCACTTCGCCTCTTTAAGCAATTTTTTTCCTGAGCTATACCAGTCACCTTTGCTTTTAATAGAGAGAGAGAATACACTTACACGTTAATCGTGAGCAACTGATACGCTATCGGGTTACTCACGTTTCATGTGATGGCCCTCCTTACCACCCTACGTTTATTCTTCTGTTCTACGTACGTAAGTCTACTTTGCAAGGAAAAGAGAGAGACCAAGACTGATTCAGTATCGGATTTGAACGAAAGTCTGCTCTCACCACTTATATATTAGCCGTGAGCAACTGATCAATCATCGGGTTACTCACGTCTAACATAGTGGTCCTCTTTACCGCCCTACGGTATGCTCTCTGATCTACGTACATTAGGCCAGGTCAATTTGTTCGAGAGGCAAAAAATTGGCAAAGAGTATAGCAACAAAAAAATTTATGGAAAATTCTAAAAAACTTTGCCCAAGAAAACATGGGTCTAAAATCAATATCAAGCCACCGTAAATTGCGTTGAAGTTTTGATGTACTACTTTAAAATACAATAAAAAAAAGAAAAATTAAAATTTTTTTTATTTGTTTCATCGCGACCTTAGAACAACAAGGTTCTAACTGACATTTTTTGTGAAATTGAGTTATATATTGCTTCGTACTAAATAGACCACGCTCTTTCGATTACCGCTACTCAAATATTTCTATCTCGTATGGTTTCTGAGATAATTAATGAAATTGAAATGCACAAGGTTCTATCTACACATATTCAAATTAAAATTAATTTCACAAAGTTCTAACTGCCAGATAGAACTTTGTGTTTCTGTAAGAGAGCAGACAAATTAGAAAAAATCATGTGATTTTGTTAAACAAGCCCCGATTTTGAGCCGACTTGGCTCCTTTTTTTAGTAATTGGACTTAGAAAAAACCAACACTTAAAATTTATGCAGTTTTTGAAAAAAAGTCGAAAAATGGTTTTGGAAAATTGAAGAAATCGAATCGAAGATAGTCATTTTCGATAAAGTTGCCAACGCTGAATCCGAATCCGGTATTAGAGTTGCTATATCATATATGGTTTCGGAGATATCCTATCATAAATGTTAAAAAAATTATCAAAAACACGATTTTTGAGGTTGTTTAGAAGACGCCAAAAATTGTTTTTCTCTTTTCTATTGAATAAAGCATTAAGTACACTTCTTCTTCTTTAATACGAGATACAAACTGACCTCGTGTGATTTTTATTTAACAAGTTATACTCGATTTAAATGATACATGAAAGTATGTAATTTTTTCGAAAACCATTTTTCGACCATTTTTCAAAAACTGCATAAATCTTTGGTGTTGGTTTTTTCTAAGTCCAATCACTAACAAAATAAGCAATATTGGCTCAAAATCGGGGCTTGTTTAAGAAAATTACAAGATTTTATCTAATTTGCCTGCTCTCTTACAGAAACACAAAGTTCTATCTGAATAAAAAAAAAATCTTACAGAAACACAAAGTTCTATCTGGCAGTTAGAACCTTGTTTCTCAATTTCAAGTACCTTATCGTTTAGCAACAAAGTTCTATCGATTTTTTAAACTTAAATTCCTTATTAACTAGGCAACGTATTTTAATTATTTTAGTATCAATGGATCCTCGCGACAATCAAATGCTTGTAATATAAATAACATTGTGATTAAAATCAATTCATAAAAGTTATACGACACGAAATATTCAAACATAGATTTCTCGAAAGTGATGTGAGTGTAGATAGAACCTTGTTGTTCTAAGGTCGCGTCATATAAAATTATTCAAAGTATTTGAATTTTTTGTTTTTTTTTTTGTTGAATTTTAAAGTACTACATCAAAACTTCAACGCAATTTTCGGCGGCTCGGTATTAATTTTTGTCACATGGTTTCTTGGGCAAAGTCTTTTAGAATTTTTCGTAGATTGTTTTGTTGCTATACTCTTTGCCGCAAAAAAATTTTACCCTGCCTAACGTACATATATGACTACCTTGCACATTTACCCCTCCGTATAAGAAACCAGGTTCGAAATTAGGCCGTAAGTTCCAATTTGGTTACCAGATACTAAGATAAATGAGATAAACAAGAAGAAACAGCCAGTGAAGCAAGGATGTAGCCAGAATTTCGTATCGGGAGGGAGCGGGGATGTTTTTTTTTTGAGACCAAAAACCAATATTGCTGTGAGAAATATTTTAAGTGACGAAATGTCTAAGGTTTGTGGTATAATTTTGAACTCTGAAATTGAACTCTTGCCTGGGAAATATTTTGACATACTGAATCATAACTGAATTGTTCACATAAGTACATATAAGTAATGTAATGGCAACTCTGGTGCAAACTACTACTACTATCACATCTACTATTTAGATATGTAAGTAAGTCGCATTAATAAGTAAAATGCATATCTACTGGCGCCTTTTGGTGCATAAGAACGATTTGCCTGTAGTAAAGGCGTCGTTTGTTAGTTGCATTACGTGTGCATAAAGACGACGTAACATAGTCACATTTTCGAAATACAAATTTGGTCACAGGTGGAAGAGTAACCTTGTGCCGATTATAAACAAAAAAAAAAAAAAAAAACATGAAGAGGAATCTTCCAGCTTAGAAATTATTAATAGATTAAAGCACACATAAGCCAGATATTTGCAAATACTTTGCAGGATTATTGAAAAATTTATAGTATTGATGTCAATGGTAATTTGCAATGGCACAAAGACAACATGACGGTACTGAAATATAACATGTCAAAAATCTTATCATTGGCGTCATATTGTCTCATTAAGAACTAATGATGACAACATTTCAAAGGTTGTTCTTTAGCTTTAGGTAAGTCTTAAACATTTTTTTTTTTGGTCACGAACCCCTTTTGAAATTTAAAAAAAAAATTTTTAATTTTACTATTTTCACACAAAATATTTAGAGTAATTTAGGGTAATGTGGACTATGCGGGTAATGTGGTGTACCTTTTTATTTCTCATATTAAAGACTGTTTAACAATTTTGGTTATTTGTGCACATCAAAACGCGAAAAACATATTTTTTACACTCCTCGGCTTTTCTATTATAATCCTTACACGTGTGCAATTCCTTAAAATGTGAGGTCAAGTTGACTTATTTGTAGTACTCCGTGAATAACTAAATAACTTCTTAGAACTCTGTTTTCTAAATTTTAAATAACTCTAATGCAATTGTGGAACTATTATTCAACGAAAAAATTCATAAGTAAGTCTGATTTTACATTTATTTTATATAATCAATAGTTATTTCAAAAAAGTGATGTATTCGGGTAATGTGGACTACCCCTTATTAATACCGTATATCAACTTTGATTACTATTACACCTTAAAAAGCTAATTGCATGTGTAGGATACCCGAGTTTGAGTAATGTGGAGTACTATTTTACGTATGATTCGGTAACCCTTATTACTTACTTTGGTAGAAATTGGCAAAAAAATAAAAGGTAACCATATTACCCTAAGTTACTCGACTTCTTATTCAAAAATCATTGAGAATTAATATTAAAGTAATGAGATATTTAGGTTTAGGTTTTTTATTTAGATGTTCCGGAATCCAATAACACGAAATTTTGAATGAAATCTCGATAACTTTTTTTTTAAACTTTTCCAATAGAATCATACCCTTCCGAGAAATCTTCTATTGAAGTAAATGTATCACAACTTTATATTAATGACTAAATAAAATTTTTATGGAATTAAGACACCTTATCAATGGATGATATCTAGGGAAGTTGAAAGGTGAGGTTTAATAAGGAAGATCATGATTCCGCGGTGCCATTTAACGTTTAAGAACTTTTCCATCTCAAATTTTTCGAAATTTGCAGTTGGGTTCTCAGATTTTTATAAAAACTAGTGATCGCCTTGTGGCCGAAATTCGACCATTTCGATTTGACTATAAAGCAAAAAATCTTTATACCCTTCCTTGGTGGATAAAACACAAAAAGCTTTTAATATTCTACCTTAGGGTTTGGGTTACCTGCTTGTATAAAAATTGGTGCAGCAGCTTAGTTGCGTGCTTTCCGTTTAGAGGAGTGTAAGTCCTACTAAAGAGCAAAAAGTTTTTGATATCTTTCCGTCATGTTCATTTTATACCCAACAAAAATTCATAAAAATCAATGCCGTGATAATGGTCATGTCATCGTTCATCAAGCAAATTTGTTGAGATTTAGGTATAGAAACAGGGACTGAACTGATTTCGTTGGCCTATTTATATGTCTGTGGACTTTTGACAAAACAACTTAACTCGAATTTGGCAACTTTTCAGGAGAGCCTAAAAACTGATTGACTACTTTTCAATAATGTGGCTCAATTTCGTTGATGCAGCGTTAAATCTCCTCTTTCTATACATATTTACTAATCTTAAAGTGTCAGCTGTCCAATTATTTTATTTTATTGATTCGTAACACTTCACCGCACGAATGGCGCTAAGCTTAAATCTTGCGTGAATTATGGGACAGCCTTATATCTCTAGAACAAGAAATCATACAGAGATCGCGATTGTACCGATAGAAGCGTATTTACATTTTATATTTAGGACCAAAATCCTGGACAATTGTCTTTTCTCGACTTAGGTTGTTTTGACATAGATATAGATTTACAGTGCTGTTCTTATTGCTCAGTATAGAGACTTCTCATTATTAGTTATGCGTACATTTTTTTTCTTGCAAGTTTTGGTAATGGAGCTTTAGAGTGTCAAAATGGAGTCAATGATCATTCATCACTTTTTTGACACCCTCATTCAGATTTTTGGGCGTAATCGTGGAATTTCCAAAAATTGGTTTTTAGCATCAGTTTTCGATATGGACTATATTCTCTGGAATGACACAAAAAAAAAAAAAAATTAAGACTTTTGCCAATAATTGCTGAATAACGTAGCACTATGAGTAAATGTAAATTGGAACTTCGGCTTCATTAAGTTGTTAGATTCCAAAGCATTAGTATTCGGTGAATATACCATTGCAGATTAGATACAAGACAAAACAAATTTTTAGAATGATGAACAAAGTCTGCAACAACTGTTTTAGTATTTATTGTATGGATTGGTTATTCATTAATTCATGAAACTTCTTGGCTTATGAATTTCAAGCAGGTTCTTCACACACGTTTAACTCTTTCAGTTTTTCAATTCCAACAAAATCTCAACTTTTTAGTGAATTTTGCAGCAAATTTTTAATTTTACTTTTTGTTTTCTTGAAACTTGTGTCTATACCTACCGTCCAATTTATGCAGACAGGAGTTTTCTCACTGAAGCTATAGTATTGCAGTCGTTTGTTGCTAATAATTATAAAACTTTTGTGTAGTAACTCTCAAGTGGTATTTTTCCGAGAAAAAGTTAACAATTTTTGAAGCTGTGCAGTAATGTTGACTGGCCATTTAGCACACATCTATACACTTATACATATATGTATATGTGTATACAGATACTTAAAGTCTACAGTTAGATTTACTATTGTTATCCCAGCGGTATGTCGTTAGACACGTCAACGGAAGTTCGTCTATAGCAACCATTTTGAATTGTATTGAAGAAGAATGGCGTACACACACATACACTAAGCTAAGCAGTTCAAATGTGGCAAAAAATACGCAGCTACATTTTACTCATACACCGACGTTATGTGTATGTGTGGAAAAAGTTGCTGTATGTTTTTATGGAATTGCAATTGGATTTGTTCGAAGGTATAAAGTTTCTGCTTTCGACACAAGGCAACAACTGATTTTCACACAGTTGGTCCAGTTGGATAGTTCAGTTTCAAACTTGAACAATACTCTGTGAAAATACAGCTAATGATTTTCGTGTGCAATGAGGCTGAAACACCTTTCGCTTTGTATTTGCAATTCAATGCGGATGTCAAGTTATAATGAAGCATTTGAATCTGCACATTATAGTTGGAGTAAGTAACAAATTTTTGATGAAATCGTGTTATGAGGAGTTGGTATTTGCAGTAATGGCTTTAAGAAATGTTTAAAAATCAATATGATTGTTTAGTTTTTCCAGGGATTTTTGATTATTATTTGATTGATTAGACTGTTATTTGATAGAAAGAACGCGCTAAGTTCGCCTTCTTCTTGCTTTTGGTTGTAGTAAAGTGGCATAACATTCTAAACACTTCTCGTTGTTTTTTCCCACCACATTCACAGGGTGCACTGAAGTTTTTGATATACTTAGCAACATTTTTCTGCTTTACCAACATTTTCCGATTTTGACAACATTTTTCTACTTTATCAACATTTTCTGACTTTTACCACATCTTTCGACTTTATCAAAATTTTTTGACTTAATAAAATATTTTTCGACAACATCAACATTTTAAGACCTTATCAATATTTTTATACTTTATCGTCTTTTCTTTCGAATTTTTACAAATTTTGGACATTTTTTTCCACTTCTTCATCATTATCTGACCTCTTCAACATTCTTTGACTTTATCAACATTTACCTCCTTCAGCAGCATTTTATTAACCTTTTTCGACTTTATCAAAATTTTTCAACTCAACCCATTAGTGCCCAGCAGGAACCACGGTAGGCAGAAGGTTGAAATTTTCAGGACGTAGCCTCCAGAACTCAAACTATAATTGTGAATAAAAAAATTTGCTAAGCCTTGCTCAGGAACGGCTCAGTGACTGGGTGCCATATGGCACCGCTGGGCAACTTTATATAAATAGGCAAACGAAATCGGTTTAGTCCATGGTTAGATGCCTTATTCAAAACATATTTGCTTGACTTTTTTTTTGTTAGAAAAGTTGTGAAAAGAAGCAGCGCACAAAATTTTCTTTTTGTAAAAGTGGGGGGTGCCACGCCCCTAAATGTGAAATTCACTCTCAGTGCTGAACCGCTTCGTAGATTTTCATGACATTTGGTATGGGTATGGGGTTAGCACTAAGGTACGATAGTATGACCTAAATGTTTTTAAGTGGGCGGTGCCACGCCCCTAAATGGAAAATACGCTCTCACAGCTAAACCGCTGCATCTTTTTTTATGAAATTTGGTATGGAGATTATATCAACACTAAGGAACGATAATATGGTATTTTTGTTTTTAAGTGGGCGGTGCCACTCCCCTGAATGAAAAAAGTACTATGACAGCTCAGCCGTATGAAGTTCGGTGCGGGCACAGTGTAAACACTAAGAAAAGATTTTATTAAATAATAAAAAACATAAAAATAAAGTTACATTGTAAGCATTTAGATTACAAAATTATGCAGGAAGGAGGTGGTATGTAAGATAACATTCAATGCACTTACAGCACATAGTTCTAGTTTGAGAATTGCATGTTGCACTAGCGCATTTTCGTCTGCCTCCTTTTTGATCTAGATGTGTCGAAACTTTTATTAAAAAATGGCCAACGCTATCAAATGAATTCTTTCTGCCATTTTGGATGACGGTGGTTAGATGGTAGTTTTCCTAGACCATAAGTACAGCAGAAATGACATGCAATTTTTCTGCGGAAGTCTAATTCCGGTAAAGCAGCACTGCCAGCGTCATTAGCTTCAATACAACGCTTATGGAGTTACCAGGCATTCTGAATCGAAACATCTTATAGCCAGTGAAAATATTTGACCACCATTCGATCTGTGCTGAAACATTATATTCCTTGACTACGAGAGGTCGTGGTACTTGCACTCTTTTATGCTCCGCACGATTATACTACCAACTGTTCACACCGGACCGGACATCGCCCTATTTTGGACAATTGTATAATATTCCCGCCCCATACCTATCTACCAAATTTCATCAATATATCTTGTCTAAAATTTTCTATCGGTAAAAAGTGGTCGTGGCACTAGTTTGATAACGCCCACTTTTAAACCATTGTACCGTATTCACGTCCGACACCTACCTACCGAGTTTCAACGAAAAAGCTTCTATAATTTGTGAGATATTACGCATTTAAATGTCACAAAAAAGTAGGCGTGGCATCGAATTTTTACGCCCCGTTTTTGTCCAAAGCATGGTATACACTATCGAGCATAATCTAAAAAACTTCATCAATATCGCTTGCATAGCTTGCGAGATATAAGATACTAAAATTTTCAATCGTTTAAAAGTGGGCGTAGCACTAGTTTGATCACAAAGTCAAATGCTGCTTACGTTATTTTTAAATTATTTTTAAAGTAAAAAAATTTTTGGGTGCCGTATGGCACCGCTGGGCATTAATGGGTTAGTAACATTTTTCAGCTTAGGTATCAACATTTTCCGAATTTTTCCACATCTTTCGACTTTATCAACATTTTTTGACTTCATAAAACATTTTTCGACAGCATCAACATTTTTAGACTCTATCAACCTTTTTTAGACCTTTTTCAACATTTTTTCGATATTTTTAACAATTTTTGACTATCAATATTTTTTGGGTTTTTGCAATATATTGGACTTTATCAACATTTTTCGTCATTTTTAACACTATCTTATCAACATTCTTCAACTTTATCAGTATTTTTAGATCTAAATAATATTTTCCTACATTAGCAACATTTTCCGACTTTATTAACATTTTTTTGCTTTGTCAACATTTTCCGACTTTAGCAACATTTTTCTATTTTATCAATATTTTTCGACTTTATCAAAATTTTTTGACTTAATAAAACATTTTTCGACAGCATTTTAACCAATATTTTAACGCTTTTGGACTTTTTTCGACTTTTTATCATTTCTGACCTGATCAACATTCTGTGACTTTATCAACATTTTTCGACTTAATCAAAATTTTTCAACTTAGCAACTTTAGCAACATTTTTCTACTTTATCAATATTTTTCGATCTTTTTGAACATATTATAGATTTTTTAAAATTTTTTGACTTTATCAACATTTTTCGTGTTTTTAAAATATTTTGGATTTTATCAACATTTTTCGGCTTTTTCAACACTATCCTTTTTGTTGCTATAATTGTCGCTTAAGAATTGACAAAAAAGTTTTGCATACATTTAGGTTTATGATTATTTTGCCTTTTTATCGCAATATGCAAGAAATAATTTATGGAAAATCATAATACTCAAACTTTAATTTCCGTCAAAAACTTAAAACTTCAACTAGAAATGTTTTGCCTGAGGACTTTTCATCAAAGAAATCTTTAAATGAAATCCCAGCAGAAAATGCATTTTCCAAAATGCAAAAAAAAAAAAAAAAAATCGCGTTTCATGACACCTTGACAACTTCATTTCGTAATGTTTGTGGAAAAAACTTTTTTGTGCCGAATTGCAGGTATCAAAAACAAAAGCTGAAAGTTTTCGGTTTTTGCTGAATTTTTTTTTTGGCCTTGAAAAAATTTCATAAAACTTTAAATTGATTGCATAAAAATGAATTTTTAATTTGTATTATTCAGTTGATTTTGTATTATTCAGCAGCCTCAGTGTCAACTACCAAAAAAAAGTCAATTATAACAAATAATTTCTTTTGCAGTGTTTTTTCTCAATTTATATTTTCCAGTTGTTGAATTTTTTTAAGCAAAATTAAACTTTGTTTGTCATTCATGTCCATCTACTATGTATGGCGCAGCCACAGAGCAGCGCAGCAACGACAGCAGAAACGCAACAGGACTCGACAGCAGTAAATTAATTCTGAATCCAACCACAAAATCACGACACAAATCCATGAGTTGTTTTTCAATGTACACATGTTCATGTCCTACTATGGCTATGTCCAATATGTAACCGGCTCAAATGCCATCCAACTCGCACCCACACATTGATGTGTTGGCAAATGGAATTATGGCATACAGTTGTTCTAAAGCAATTACACAGAGAGAAGAAAGTAAAGCGGCGCAAAGGGATCTATAAGAGAGCGCTAGCCGGTCATAAGTGTGAAAATCTATATGTGCAAAGTAATAATATTATTGCACAAAATATATGGGTAAGTCTCCAAAAAACGTACCATTCAATGTCCCGGGGCTGAAAACCTTGTTTAAATTTAAAATTTGACATTTTAACTATTTAATACAGATGCTTGACTATGTCAAAAAGTGTCGCTATCATGAAATTCAACGCTTAGTGGTTTACTCATACCAATGTAAATTTCAAAAATCAACGACTTGTTTTATTCAACTTTTATATAAATAATGCCAGCACTTTTCTCTCAGTGCACAAACACTGCACACTCTACTAATTCATTCACTCAACAACTCATACATATTCACATATACGACAAAATCGAAAGGGCGTGTGATTGATTGTAACTCGCACTACGCACTACGCTCCATTCAACAGCACCATCACCACCACCACCACCATTGTGGCAAAGCTACTCACCTTCAGTGATGGCAATGGTGCTGGTGCTGATGGCTGCTGGCTCTCAAGCGGCGGTTCCGCAAAAGCACCGCTCGCACGCTCACTCGCTGACGGCGACAGGTGAAGATAAAACAAATCACTTTGATTGATGATTCCTATTGCGTTAAGGATGAGCTCTATTCCTACACTACGCTGGCTGGCTGGCTGGCTGGCTGAGTTTTAAGTCAACTCACCACGTCTCACTGCACCGCAGCGTCGTCAGTTGCACACCATGACACCAACTGATGAACACAATCACCATCACCACCAGCAACACCATCACTAGAGCTTAGTGCATTTTACTTATTCCACCTGAAGTGTTATTGTGGGCGATATACGTCCAATTTCCCCCTTTTAACTTGGCTTTTTGTCTCCTCTCCATTTGTATGGTGCGCAAATTAAGCCAGTTGACGGAAGGGAAAAAAAATGACTCGGAAATTGCAGTGAATTAATCTACGTAAATCTGCAGTATTACGATTCTAAATTGATTAATTTAAACAAAAAAAGAAAAAAACATTTTATTTGATTAAATAAAATCATTCACTTGGTCTGGCTGGTGATGATTAAATGGTAAATGTTGGCGCATTGGACATATCAGATTGTCGTTGTGATATTTAAATAATGCGGTGACACCCTAATTAGGTTTACAAAAGGAAATGAGTTGCTAAGCACTATAAGGTGTAGAGTAGAGATGTCATGGATATGCGGGCTTTATTTGGTATTCTGCACTCTTTCTTGTATTCTTCCAGTGAGTACTATTCGACTGAGTACCGAATACAAGATAAACACATTTTTGTGCAATTTTCGAATCAATATTACCAGACAAGTTAACTTTTTAATGGTATTTCAAAGTATTAATCTGTTTCTTTAAAACCCAATTAATAATATGAGCCATTTATTTTGAAAGTGGGTTATGTCCAAAACGAATAATGACATAATATGAATTGTCTGACATTTTGTACGAAATGAATTAAATTTGTCTCTGTTTTTACGAGAAGTTTATGTGATGTTTTAAAATTGGTGGCATATAGTCGAAAAAATGATACCGGCCAAATAATTTCTCATTTTTATTTCTTCGCTTTGGACTTTCCCCACAATCGAAATAGATGATTTATATTGAAATCTCTTTTGCCTCCGAAAGATTGATTGCAATATCATATTTTTTTTAAGGCTGAAAGTTACCTTGTCATGTTATCGTTTCAAGAAGTAGTGTTTATTTCAAAAACTATACGCTACAGAGCAATTCTAAGAGCACACACAGAATCAGCATCGAAGACTTATACAAACAAATCTGGAAATCATTTGTTTAAAATCAAAATGGCGAATCCGAAATTGCGAACAATTATGGCTAGGGGGTTTTGGAGGTCGCTGATTTTAAACCGGGATCAATTTTATCGGCCATATCTCGCAAACCATTAAGGTATAGAGTAATTTAGGGTAATGTGGACCATGCGGGTAATGTGGTGTATCCTTTTATTTATCATATTAAAGACTGTACAACAATTCTGGTAACTTGTGCACATTAAAACACGTGTGCAATTCCTTAACATATGCTGTGAGGTCAAGTTGACTTATTTGTAGTACTCCGTGAATAACTAAACAACTTCTTCAGAACTCTGTATTCTAAAATTTAAATAACTCTTATACAATTGTGGAACTATTATTCAACGACAAAATGCATAAGCAAGTCTGATTTCACAATTCTTTTATGTAATCAATAATTATTTCAAAAAAGTGATATATTCGGGTAATGTGGACTACCCCAAATTAATACCGTATATCAACTTTGATTACTATTACACCTCAAGAAGTTAATTGCATGTGTAGGACACTCGAGTTTAAGTAATGTGAAGTACTATTTTACGTATGATTCGGTAACTCTTATTACTTATTCACTTGCTAGTATGAATTTGGTTTATCTTGGTAAAATATTCTTCAATTAGCCTATAAAGCTAATTCATAGCAAATATAATCGAAAAAAATATTTCTTGACTTTTAGTCAACAAAGATTGCGAGTAACGACACTTTGCTTTTTCAGCTATTTAAGGTACTTTCAATTTGACTGGCCTCATGCATGAAAATGTTAATATTTTATTTATCAAATAGTAAAAACAATAGAATATCAAATACAAATAACGCTAACCTACTACCATTACTTTGGTAGAAATTGCCAAAAAAATACAAAGGTAACCACATTACCCTAAGTTACTCTATTTATGGCAGGCGGGTACTGCAATGCTTTTAAATAAACAAAAAGTGAGCGGCATCGAAGAAGTGCCACGCCCGCTTTTTAACCATTAAAACTTTTGATTCAATATTACTTGAAAACTACTCTAACAATTTTGATTAAAACTTAGAAGATATTACTCCTTAAGACAAGAATTAATATGGGTTATATTGAAAAAACTCGTTGAGGGCGTGTCACAAAAATATATACGCTATAAAAGGAAAACTATTAAAATATTCTTTCTGAAATTAACTGTATGGAGCTTACTAGCGAATACTACGGCACCTATGAACTGAAAGTGGGTGAAATATCGCTTAAGGGAGTGGAACCCCCCACACAAGTGAAACCCGTCAAGTGTTATTTCTCGCAAATAGTAAATCATATTTTGATGAAATTTGGTAGGCGAGTTTGATCGTGAAAATCTAAAGCATAACGAAATTTTGGCACCACGTCCACTTTGTATCAAGGTAAAAATTTGATTAGTTGTTGCTTGCCACTAGTTTTAACTATTTTATCAAAAACTTGGGAGGTATGTATTGCTCTTATAAGTAAGACTAAATATAAAGTATATCAATACCTTCTACAAGCTTCGTGATAGGCATGGCAAGCCCCCTAAAAACTTTGATACGTTATAATAAGAGAACTAATATTTTAATCATTCTTAATTTTAATATGGGGGTCTTCCTACTAAAAAGTATATCTGAGCTAAAAGTGAGCGATATATTTCAAGTTGGCGTGGCACCGCCACAAAGCCGGCACTGAAATCTGTGAACTGATGTCTCCTATGCTACTAAGTCGATTTTGATAAATACGGTGGCAATCGTTTGCATTGCCAAGGAGACCATTATTGTAATGTCAGAGGTTCTATAGGAATATTTAATATAAATGTCCACTAAAAAACATCTATTTTGTACTTTTAATATTTTGTTATTTTTACCGATAGGTAGAGTAGAACGGGGTAATGTCGTGCAGGGGGTAATGTCGTGCACTGGCTGTTTTAGCCCAAAGAATTGAATGATTTACCAACTGTTCGTAAGGTAAGGACCTGCTGACCTACTGAGCTTATGCATATAATACTAGCAATTTTCACCAGTTCGTCTCTACAGAGTAACCTTTTTTTCAAAACGCACACTTTCGGGACGATAAAAGTGTTTTTTCATTGGGTCAAAAAAATAATTTTTCTTGCGGGAAAATATACCAGGTAAGTGTTTTTTGAAACGAAATATCCTGCCAAAAAAAAGAAGTATTTGGTTTTCGAAAAAAATTTTGGGCTTCACCGAGTTATCGAAATTGACCTTTAAAACGACCATTGGGGTAATGTCGTGCACATTCACTTACACAAACACAATTTCTTGCTACACAAATGTTGTTACCCATGAATGTAACCAATGAAATTATCTTTCGATCGGATGCTTACTCGTTGCATTCGCTTAAGGTGTACGGCTTTACGAGCATGTCAAAGTTGAGTGCACGACATTGCCCCGTTCTACTCTACACAACATGTTATGTACTTCACACTTGTATAATAATGAATAAATACATGATAATGCTAAATCTCCTCTAATAGATCCACTACCTATCATTTCTCACACATTTTGGAAACTTTACTATACTCGGAAAACAATGCATGACATTACCCCACAAATTTTGAGGGGGGTAATGTCGTGCACATTTTTTCTTTCTTCACTTACACAAACACAATTTCTCGCTACACAAATGTTGTTACACATGGATGTAACCAACAAAATTATCTTTCGATCGGGTGCTTACTCGTCTCATTCGCTTGAGAGATACGGCTTTACGAGCATGTCAAAGTTGAGTGCACGACATTGCCCCGTTCTACTCTACTATTTGATAATTTCAGAGATTTTTCTTACTATCATATTCATTCGGCAAATTTGTCATTTAAGGCATGAAAATTATAGGCGAATCGCATCACAAAAAATAGCTATGAATAAAAAACATCGAGTAAAATGATTAGCTAAGATTATTGACCGAGCAGGGATTGAACTCCAGGTACTATTCATGATAAGGCCCATTATATTTTTTGTGTTTATCCCGTTTGCATGATCTTCGAACTTGCCTATCGACAAAACCTAGGGAAAGTATTTCGTTTTCCTCTAAGCACAAGTTCTAAAAACTTAGTTTTAATTTCATACAGAGCTTATGGTTTTGGCTTTAAGGCGTCCTGCGCAGTACCACCACATTCAACAGTTTGAATATCATTATATGCACATAACAGCATGAATGCGTTCACAGGTAAAGTAATTACAAAGTTAAATTGGAATTAATTGTGAGAAGATTACATTTTTCCTGGTGGTGGTTTCGGTGGTGCAAAAACCGGTGGCTGCCTCAAAGAATGATGTGTTACAACGTTTCGCCTTTAAACATTAAACTCAACAACAACAAAATGACTTTTGTTGTTTACATCATTACGTCATTATAATGTTGTTGCGTCTATGTTGCACGTAATCCGAGTTAATTAGTGCCACGCAACGCAACACCAACCACCAGCAACTCGCTATCAAGAGAAGAGTGAGAGACGCCTTGCTTGCGTAACGGTGAATTAGAAGCTACTGTCAAAGACGCCCGCTCGCTCGACGACATGTTTGCCACTGTTCACTGTTCATGCTGTCATTTGCTTGCGCCTCTTGTGCCTTTGATGCGGCATGAAAACAAAAACAAAAAAGTGAAAAAATGAAAAGAAGAAAATGCAAAGCAGAAAAAGAGAAAATGGCGAAAATATCGCATCTAATGCGCGCGTAATTTTGTCAGCTTAAATCCGAATTATTGTTGATTTTTTTTTCGCTTTCAGCCAACATGCCATACGATGGTGCAAATGCGTTACAGCGGCACCCATTACCTTCTATGGTTTTGGAGGCTGCAAAGTAAAAGTTTCCGGCGGAAACACATCATGAACAACAACCACAACCACTAACTTTGGTATTTCCTTGTTGTTTGTCGCCTGTGTTTCGCCTTTTGCCTGCCTTAGTCGGATGCATCGTCATTGCGTCTTCATCTCATTTTGACGCCGCCATCGTATGAAGCGCGCGAGTATACGCGACAATTCATCATCGTCAAGGCTGTCATCTTATCTCATAATTCTGATGACAAACTTTGTTGGTGCCAGCATCGGTTTCATTTTTTGCTGTTCCAAATGCAGCAATGTCTTGGCTGTATACTCCGTATTGGGTTCGTTATTTTGCGTATGCATCAGTTTTGATGTTCCCGTGAGAAATAGTGTTAAAGGATTTTGTTTAGCTCTTATATGGCTCTTAAAAGGCTTTTATTTGGCTCTTATATGGTCCTTAAACGGCTGTTATACAGATCTTTTACGGCTCTTATACTGCTCTTATACGGCTCTTATATGGCTCTTATACAGCTCTTATTTGGCTATCAACATTTTGATGACCATTATCTGAATAGAAGTACTCTTCTTTCTCTGGCCGAAAAGTCGGTGAGGGATATGATACCTTAATAGAGTGAATAAACTACTCAGCTCTTTAGACATTCCGAGTCCTTTCATTCATCTGCCATTAGCTTCCACATTGCTTCTGGCTTACAAAGGCACAATTTGTTCAACTGGGGTTTTCAGTGCATGAGAGTGCTTTGCGGTTTTATTTTTTTTTCATTCCTTCTCATTATCAGTGCATTTGTGGTGACACTTTTCGTTGCAAATTAACTTTTGTTTAACAAAATTATTTTCTTCTTTTAATTTTTAATTAAAATTTTTGCTTCAAATTAATGGTTTCTGATTTTTTCATTTCAATTTACACACTTTTAGTCAAAATTGTTTAAATTCTCCAGTTCGCCTTTGTTGTCAAGTGCGCTACAACAATTTGTGGTCATTTACATTTGGGATGGTGTGAGTGAGAGTCAGTAAAATTTTCCAGACGCCAATTAATTTTTATCTCCCCCATTTTGTTGTGGCAAATGGTGTGGCAAACATTTAATTTATTTTTCGTCCTGCCATTTCACACCTACGTTGCCACATTTTATATTTTCTTTCGTTAGTGGTTGTCAGATTGTGGCGGCCTTCGACTTCTAAAAGGGCAACATTTGTTGCCATTCAAACTTTTAACCTCAAATCATCGCTGCCACCAATTAGTTCTTATGCCTTGAGTTTGTATATTTATGACGGTTTAAGTCTCGCAACCAATACCAACAGGTTGGGGTTTGTAAAACGGGTGAAAAAAAGAAACTGAAAAGGGTGCGCAAAAAAGTGGTTGCAATATTCTTAAGTGCTGAAAATCGTTATGTTGCCATTAGAGTGCTAAGCTGCCTCATCGTTTTCAAATCATTCGCTTGTATTATTGATGCTTGGATAGTGGGCACAAGAGTGTGTTGCTAAAGCTGGAGGAATCAACCAACACTTAAGACTGCGCAAAATCTCTGCGAAACCACTGTGCAAGAAAAGTTTCAATATATGAAATATGTTATTGCCATAGAAGCCGAATTTGCAATTTGATTGAAATTTATGTCTTTAGGCGAAGGAGCAACGAAGAAAAAAACTTTTATTTTGCTTGAATGACTTTAATGGAAATTTAAAATTTTGTTAAAAAAATTGCGAGCGAGCGCGTTCAACTCGCGAACGTTTTAAGTTGAGGGATATTATATGTCTAGCATATGAGTATTTATCATAATGACATGAAGCGATTCAGAGCCAGGGGAAGGTTCATTATTGGCATACTGAAATCCTGATGGCTAAAGCTTTTCGACGGAAGTGATATAAACGAAATGTTCTTGTTATATTTTTAATAACTACATACATCACAACTTTCTTTGAGGGAATATGGCGGGGACTATGTGATGTATGAAGTTTAATTGGTTTGGATTTTTCTTAATCATCACAGATGTACTGAAGAACGCAGTCGAATTACTTACCTATAAAAACCTGAAACTGTTATGTTTAACTTTTGAACTTTTGCCACTTATCTTTAGATCCGATATTTTGATATTTTTGAAATTTTCATTGCTGATTTTTTCTGCATTTGAAATTATCCTTCGAAACTAATCAACATTTTTCGGGTTTAGTGGAACATCTAGATATTAAGTTCTCAACAGTCTCAACTTTTTGCTAAGACATATTAATTGTGCTGAAAATTACTTACCCATCTCTCCATCCCAACTATTGAAAGGACTTATTAGTAGCATACTTCCTTAACTATTATCCAGCTGATGTGGTAAGGGAAATGAAGAGAGTTAAACAAGCCAATATATGAACTGGATTAAAAGTAACTTCAAACAAAATTTCGACACCCAACAACTAACATAAAGAGGCCCCTTTATGATACGCCGTCATCGTCGTCGTTGTGTGGCAATTTATTAACCTGAAGTACAAATTATGACACCACCCTTCGCCACCGTGCAGGGTGCACATTCTGCACAAGACAAACCGTACGATGCCTCACCGATAAAGTCGAAAGTCGAACGAGCCGAAACGCCGCTGCTGCGAGTGTTAAAGGGAAACATTTGACACGTCTTTGCGCAAAGTTCGCTAACACACACAGACAAGCGCTTACTTACATACATATGTATATGCATAACACCGCTACGGGCATGTGTCAAACGCACATTGGACCGATATGCCTTTACGCTGTTGGGTTGGAATGATAAACGGAGGAAAACAAACGGGCGCGCGAATGAGTCCTTTGTCACAAACTGGCGGAGTTTAAAAGTTCGTTGGGCTCCTTTGCGAAAGTTTTGATTTTTCACTAAATCACATGTAAATGAGTTGTTTGGCTTAGTGTTTTCGCTTGCAGCAAAGATGGCAACGATAAGTGTTGCCATCAATTAGTAATTTGTTTTCTGGTGTTGATGGAGAGCAAATTGGAGCGTTTATTTGTAAGGATCAAATTAGCGCATTAGAGAACTATTAAGTTTTTAAAGTGCGGAGAGACCTTTTGGTCTCTTTTCCGATTGCAACATGCAATCGTTATGTTCATTGTTGTGCAAGGACATTGTAAAGCAAAACGTGACCACATGCGTGACTTACAATTAACCTCTTGTAGCACCGTTATGTAATAAAAAACAAAAACAACTCAATCATACGCTACATTGACATTTGTCCAAATTATCTCTGACGATAAAAAGAAGTTCATGTCATGTGACATGAAACAATGCTGCAGCAAAACAACAAAATCGATGCTCCTCATATGGGTAGTGGATAGGTTGGTTGGGTTTGTTACCTACAAACATTTACTCTGTTGTTCGCATTTTTTGCAATTTTACCGAATGCGACAGCAAAAACAAAACAGCACAGCGTAGTAAACATTAAATAAACTGCAAAAGGACATACAGGACTCCAATGGCAGCCACACGACAACAGTTGACTCTGACATAATATGTAATCGCATGTTACACCAGCACTAGTATCTGCTGCTGCTACTGCAAAAGGATGCAACTGAAGTTTAAAATGTTTAACACCAGAAGAAGTTATCTGCGACACCATGACCGCATCACAGCGCATCGTATACACTCTAATGCAACGCATCCTACCGCGCCGCGCGCAGGATCGCATGCAATGTGTCGACAAAATATAACTGCGGAAAAATTATGGCAAAGCTCAAGAACCAAAAGAAAAGCGCGCAGTGGCTGCTGCTGCAAAAATGAAAACATTGCCACCATAGCACAACACTCACAGGAATGCAAGGATATGCGGCGCGTAATTTCTGTCATTTCCCACGGCTAACGAGTTGGAAAATCTAGCAAGAGAAACGGCATTGGTGTAGATAAAAGAAAACAAAAAGAAAGAAAAACAAATCAAGAAGTAAATAAAAAACGTATAAAGGATATGCTTCTGCTGCTGCTGCCAGAGAGAAAGTAATAAAAACAATGCAAAATCAGAATGTACTGAATGTTCGACCATGTCTTTTGTTCAGTGGGAAAACAAAATTTTTAACATAACCTAAGAAAAAGTGGTCAAACCTTAGAATGATTGATCTGGAGAAATCGCACTTTAACTCTTTCCTTGAGAAAGTGAGACTATCTGCTTAAATTGATGTTCAACTGTAAAAATGAGCAGTTACTACAATGCGCAAAGCCTTTGAACATTTACTTAAAGCTCTTCGCTTCAATTCTTATTTTTGAGCACAAGCATTATTTTAATATTTTCGCTCTGTCAATCGCCGATCTAAAGTGTTGTATATCCAGGAGTAAAATAAGTAGCACTTGTTTTATTGAAAATACAGGGTGTCGGAAAAGTCCCGGAACTGCCTGTCTCCGCAGGGGTGGGAGGCTTCAACTCAAAAATTTTAAATGGGAACCATCAGTTTTTATTATGAGTTCGTGTTCTAAGTTCGAAAATACGACACTTTTGCCTGGAACATATTTTTTATTCTTCATAGATGGCGCTTCAAAAACAGAATCAAAAATTCAAAATTTTGTACCAATATTTTTAAGATTCACATATTTTCTGATTGAAGGCTTTTTTCATGAAGTTTCAGGAACTAAAGCTTGTGTTTTTAATTTTTCATCTATTCCAAATAAGAAATCATTTTTCAGATAAAAATACATTTTTTTGAACGGAGAATCCGAACTTGTAAAAAAAAATTTTGAGTTCCTTTATAAAATTTTGGAGTTTACCCTGCTCACGCTAGAGGACTTTAAAATTTTGATAAGAAGTCGAAACCGAATAGTCAAATTTTTAAAGCTCTCGCAATAAACCTTTCTGCCAGCGGTTTTGCTTGCCGGTGGCCGGTGTTCTTCCCACCTCTCTTTGCTCCTGTGCGTTGCTCTTTCTGCGTCAGTCGTGGCCTAGTTGGGTGTAGTAGTGGTTAGTTGCCTCGCTCAAACCTAAAGCAATGGCTAATTTCCTTGAACGCGTGCACTATAGCCGTGAATAGCTGATATAGTATTGGGCTGCTCACACCTAACGCAATGGTATTCTCTTGGACGCGTACTGCCTAATCGTGAGTAGCTGATATCGTATCGGTCCACCCACGTCCAATGTGGTGGTTTTCTTTCCACCACCGAGCACTATCCCCCTATACTGCGCTCACGCTATTGAATACAATGCTATACTATACACAACTAAATACCCCTTGTTCCGCTCACTAGTCTGCTATTTGCATACCCGACTCCATTTAAAACTAGATAGCACCCACGAATAACTAATATAGTATCGAGCAACTCATTTGTGCGATTCCTCACCCTAGTAGTAACCACAGGCAACTGATTTATTATCGAGCTACGTGTGTTTAGTGCCGCAGTCTCTATGCTACTAAGCCCCACTACATCTACTGTACTTATCAAATACCTTGTTTCCTTGCTGCTTACCGCTTTGTCTGCTACTTCTGCTTACTGCTGCTGCTGCCGCTGTTGTTCACCGGTCGCCGGTCACGCAAAGACTGTCTGTTTCTGTGATAGCAAAGAGATCGAACGACAGCTGCGTGTCAAAAACAGCTGCAGTGTTGCCGTTGAGTCTGTATTTAGTCATGTGGTGGGAATTTTACCTTTAACTAAAATTATTTCTTAGCTAACATCTTAATTAATACTTATAAAGTTATTTAAATTAATGATAATAATTGATACAAGCAAATGCAAATGCAAATTATAACACTACGAGCGATGATTTGTTGGAGGAAAACGCGGCTCCGCCAACTTTCCTCCTCACACTCTCTAGCTCGTAAACCAGACTTTATACAGTAAAAATATTTTTTATCTGGATCGACGACATTTATTAGTATACAAATATAATCAAATATTACTAAAATCGGAAGTAAATGTTTTTGCCTTGTACTTCACGGGGAAAACCCCAATTTACATAATTTCTCTTAAAAATTGAGGGAACCCAGGGCAAAATAAAGAGCTTTTTCTCGAAATGATCGTACCGCGTAACAATTTCGCTCAGTTTGTATTTTCGAGAGTTGCAAAAGCTTTAATTTATGGCATTTTTTTTTCATGAAAATAAACTTTGCCCAAGGTTTTGATATTCGGCTGTATTTAGATAATCGAAATTAGGTTAAATGAAGAACTCTTAGTTTATTTTATCAATTTCATGGTGCTATTTTTTGCAATTTTTAACATATAAACATTAATTTTTATCGAAAGCAGCCTCCGCTTGCAATACTGCAAATTCAAGTTTGTAAATAATTTGTAACAATCCCTCAAAATCGACTTTCGAAACTAGCAAAGGAAAACTATGAAAGACTCCATTATGAATCATAAACTTTTTAATTCTATCACTGTGATACTGTTCCACTGTGTGACATTTACAAAAAGGATACACAACAAAGTAAACAAGGCTCGCCGCCCGCCAACGCAAAAGCAACTTTGTGTTCTGCCAAGTGTTTTGTTTTTATCCTGACCGTCTGCGGTGCTCTGAGCCACACTTGTGATTGTGACAACTTTACGCGCGGCAAGTAAAGCCAACAACAAACTAGAAGGACAAAAAAATGAAGTCATACATTGAGAATGGCAGAGTCAAACGCCGCATGTTGCTACAGCTACAGCTTCCTAGACGCTGCTCAGATATGTAGAGGATAAAAAGCAAGTAGAACAGATTAATAAGGAGTTTTCTACTGACATTTTGTTTCACTGGTTTTTTTTTTTGCTTATTGTTTTTGTGTTTTTCCGTTTTTTCTTCTTCAAGTCGTTAAGCACTGCGTGATAAGTGAAATATCACACATCTTGTTGAAAGCGTAGGCGTGATATAATGTTAGATTATTTCACTGGAAGAAAAGGATAATCACTGGCGTGTGAGTAACTTGGTGAATTTAAGGGCTCTTTGGTTACTCTTGGCGATATTTAATTGACAACTAGATGTTGCATTATACATATTAAACATAAGAAATTTACCACTAAATATAAATAAAATTTGGCTAAATTCATTACTGAGACATAATGAGAAAGTAGTTTTGTTCATTATATAGAAAGTTTGCTTTTTATTTCGGTAATTCAACATGCTCATTTGCCTTTATATCCTTTTTTGACAAACAAAAAACAGGAAAAGTATAGGAATTGCGACATTTATGTTGCACAAGAGATTATATTTCAAACTTTGCAACATTGTTGAACTGTCAATATAAAACTGACCGGAAAATGACACTCGTCAAGTAAAAACTAGTAGGTTTTCAATGATGGATGAATAATCGCTCACATTATCTTTGAAAAGATAATGATAATGGCAATGCCACTTAACTGGTTAAGCTTCATCCATTTTGTTATAGATATATCGATTTCTAAGCCGCTTTATGAGTTTCTAAGATAACGCCATATACTTAGCATATCTCGAGACCTGAAGGTCTGTACGATGATTGATAAATATCGTCCTCTGAATACTCCTTAGAGTCCCATCTTATATATCGACTGTGTTTAGAGAATGACAAAGGAATTAGGAAAATTAAGCGGCTCTGCTGGACGCTTGTTTTAGGAACAAATTGTGCTCATCCTTTGCAGATATATAAAGATGACGAACTTAGCAATTAACGACAGCTTTAAATGAAGTCAAATGCTGCGAGTCTTCACACGTATTTTTTTGAAAGCCTTTTTTTTACATTTTATTTAAATTCTTAGATGGCTCACTTAAGAATTTTTTCACAAGTGCATCATTAAAAATCCAAACACCTTTTTGAGTATGGTTCCTGAAAGTACTTGATGTTACTAGAAAGACCCTATTTGGGGTTGGCTCCATGTCGAATTTTAAAGTACTATATAAAGGGTTTTTCAATAGGGACGCTACAAAAGTAGACCGATAGGGACAGCAAACGACTCCATATTTTTTCCCGCTCTCTTGACATTTCTCTTCAATAACGTTTGCCATTTCATCATGAAAAGATATACGAGCCAACAACGAGTAGAAATTATTAAAATTTACTGGCCTCAAATTTAAGAGAGCTACGTCCAATTTATGGTCGTCATAATCGTCCTACCAGATCAACAATTGAGCATCTAGTGGAAAAATTTGAATCCACAGGCACAGTACAAAATTTTCCCGTGCCAGTGAGACAAAGAAGTGCCCGTAGTGTCAAGAATATTGCTGCCGCTGAGGCTTCAGTTCAAGTTAGCCCAAATGTGTCTCTTACACGTCGTTCTCAAGCGTTGGGCATCTCTGTGACGTCGTTGTGGCGAATTTTGCGAAAAGATCTTGGCCTACATCCTTACAAGATCAAATTGACGCAAGAACTGAAGCCGCTTGACTACCAGAAGCGTCGTATGTTCGTGAATTGGGCTGAGCTACAACTTGAAAATGTTTCGGATTTTCATCGAAAAATCATCTTCAGCGATGAGGCTCATTTCTGGCTGAATGGCTTCGTCTATAAGCAAATAATGCGTTATTGGTCAGGCAACAATTTACACGTACTCCATGGTTCACGATTGCATCCCGAAAAAACTACAGTTTGGAGCGGTTTATGGGCCGGCGGCGTCATTGGGCCGTACTTCTTCCGTGATGATCAAGACCGGCACGTTACTGTGAATGGGAATCGCTTCCGTTCAATGATAACCGAATATTTTTGGCCCGAATTGGATGATATGGACTTGGACAATATGTGGTTTCAACAGGACGGCGCCACAAGCCACACAGCGAATGTAACAATCATTTTATTGAAAACCAAGTTTGGTGAACGTGTTATCTCACGAAATGGCCCAGTCGATTGGCCACCGCGGTCGTGCGATTTGACTCCGTTAGACTATTTCCTGTGGGGCTACGTCAAGTCTATGGTCTATGCCAACAAGCCAGCGACGATTGATGAACTTCGTACGAATCGATCGTGAAATTGCAGCAGTATCGGCCGATTTATGCTTGAAAACTGTCAAAAATTGAGTTCAGCGTCTGCACTTCTGCCAGCGCGCCCGTGGTGGCCATGCAAAAGAAATCGAGTACCATACATAATGGCATTGAATGTACTTTCACAAGAATAAAGAATTTCATCGATATCCAAAACCGTTTTTGTTTTATTTAAAAAAACTTTTGTAGCGCTCTCATTGAAAAACCCTTTATATTTAGGTTTTTTCAAAGAAAATACACTTTTGCCACGCCTACATCTCGTAAACCGTTTGGGATTTTGTATTCCTATCTCCAATAAAGTTGTTGCCATAGGCTTAAGAAAAGACAGTGGTACACAAAACTGACCCGAAAAAGTTTCGTCAAATGACAAAAATGTCGAAAAATTTTACCACTTTTGGTCATAACTACTAAACCATTCCATATTTGGCAAACAACTTTTAGAATGGGCAAACGATTAGATGTATTTTTTAAATTTTTTTTTTTTTTTTTTAACAAGAAAGCGAGTGGAAGAGCACTAAAAACCTGCCCCCCATTAATTTTTCCTCTCAAGTAGTTCTTTCAACATACTTACTTCACACTTTTTAAATAATATTGAAAAATATCAAAAAACTTTCTCATTGGCGGGAGAGGATAAAACTGTTCACCGATTCTCATTAATTTATCCTCTCCAACATTTCTCTCAAACATACTATACCCTTTTTATTTGTCCCTTAAGCGGGCTCCCATACAACATTTTGATAAAAGTATCGAAAAATACTCCTCATTGCTGTGAGAGGAAATAAATGTTTACAGGCCCTCATTCATTTTTCTTCTCCATTATTTCTCTCGAATGTACTATACCCTTTTTCCATTCCTTAAGGGTCTATTCATGTAAAATTTAACTATGTAGAAATACCAATATTGGCGAAGTTATGAATATTTCAAGAAATAAATAAATGGGGTTTTTGCAGTTCTACCAGTTTTTTGAATAATTATAACTCTTGAACGACTTGATAAAAAAAATTTAATTCGGAGATGTGATAAGTTTTATGTATGTAGGGCGTGGCACCGCCCACTTTTTCAGTGAATGTTATTTCTCTCTGTGCCTGTTACAAAGATACCGAATCTTATCTATCTGCCTGTTTAATAGTTTTGGAGAAATGCCGAGTATGACGAATTTGTTTTTGGGGCGAGGCACCGCCCATTTTCACTTTGAGTTGATTTTAATTGATTTTAATTGATTTGTTTGAATGCATATAAATTTATTCATATATCACTCCTGCGTTTAATGTGACTAATATTTTTAAACAGAAAAATCGATTTTTTCAAAATTCAAGAGATTTCGACCCGTGTTACTGTTTTGAGGATCAGATGCTGGAAAAAGCGGGCATCTTTTCAGATAGGTGAATGTATAACCTTTAATTTTGCGTTTAATTTTTTAAAGAAAATGTGTCCTTGTAGTGAATTATTTTTTTGAAAGAATTTGAATATGTAATACATATATTGCTAGCGTAATACGATCGTTAGTGTAATCAGTAATTGCCCAATGAATGTAAAAAGAACTATAAAATCCCTTTCCAGAAAAGTGTAAGCATTTTATCGATAATATTCAATCAAGCATTTAACTCATATAAATGATAAGAAAATGTTTCAAAATTAATTGACCCAAAAAATGCCAGCTATTTATTTATAAAAGGCAAATTAAATATTTATTAATGCTAAAATTAACAAATCTATAATGTGTTCAACCGAAACCAATCAATGATTGAATTCCATTCATTGCAATATACCACACACATAGTTTCGACGACAAAAAGGTAGAGTTTGATGGTGATCAGCCCGCATAGTCCTGCATACCACAACTAAAAAGTTCCATTGAAATACAAATACATACAAATATACAAACGAAAATAGAACAAATAAGCGAAGAGAATTAAAGAAGAAAAAGAAGCAGAAGAAGAAGATAAAAGTTGAAATTAAAGAAAGAAAAAATTCCATTAGAATTTTGTATCCAGGATACCAGGCAATAAAGCGAACAACTTTGTTGAAAATGAAAAAAAAGGCCAAAAATAATAATAATAATAAATAAATAAAACGTGAAATTTACTGCGCATGTGTCAGACAGACAGACAGATGGACAGAGTGTAGAAAAAACAACTTCTGACAGCTGCTGCTGTCATTTAGTCAGTACAACTTATTGCAAGTTGGCTTTTGTTGTCTTCTTTACTCGTATTTTTGTTATTATTTTTCAGTTTCTTCGCTCGCGCTGGCGACATCGACGACCGTCGTCAAAACATTGTTGTCCACTTAAGGAATGCGACGCACGTGCATCATTGTCGCTCTCGCCAGTTGACAGCACACACGACGTAGCAGAAAAAGGCACAAATGTCAAATGCAAAAGTCAAAATGACATTTTGACACATGCGCACTTGGGCGCCATTGTTGCTGAATGGAAGGACAATAAATGCATTGCATAGAGCTGAAAGCTTTCGCTACTACACAGAGCTTTTGCTAAGGTTTTGCTCGCCCAGGACCTCGATGCTGGAAATGCGACTTTGGCTCTTTAGTTGGAACAAGGACGCGAACTGTGATGTACATCAGCCAACGGCAAACGTAAAGGATTATAACGTTCATGATGTTGATATTGATGATGATGGGCTGACAATGATGATGTGAAATCAGTGTGTGCGCTTTTGCTCAAAAGTCACAAAGTGTAAAAAAATTAATTAAAATTTCGTTGAATTTTTCAAAGTGAATTGCATAAATAAATAATGAAATTGCAATGTCCTTGCAAGGACATGAGCTGAAATTGTGTGCTGTTTCTGAACGTGAAAACGAGAAATGTTAGACATCGTGACGTCGTTTGTGTAGGCGTTTGACGTTTTGTGCTGCTTGTAAGTGGGAAAAGGTCGCAATTACCCTCAGCAAAAAAAAAAAAAGGATATAGGTAACACAGCTACAGCTGTATATATCTGTGTGTATTAGTTTTATTTTTGGTGTCCATGCTGGGAAATCATTTACAATTACAGGCATAAAAATTGTTATATAAAATTTTAATGAATTCGCATGTGGAAAGTTTGTTTCGTCGTCGTCGTTGCCGTCGTAGTCGTCGTCGTCGTGGAAAATGTGTTGGAATTGTGTGCGGACAAAATTGAAGAAAGGCTCTTTTCGTCCTTTTGCCGTTTTTTGTTGTGCGGGTCATTTACACGCGCTACCAAACGAATATGTGCTCCAGCAATCGTTGCTATAAAGAACAAAAGAAGCTTTCAAGTTATTTTTAAATAAATATTATCCTTTGAAGGATAACAGAAATCAAAAAGTGAAATAAGTAGAATTTAATTTGCAAAATTCTGTGCAACAGTCAAATGTCAAAATTTTCAGTAATTCGAAAATAACTTTGAGCTCTGACGAGAGCACAAAACAAAGTCCTTACAACAAAAAGTGAGAGCAAAAAAGTTTTGGATTTTCATATCTTTGGCGTTTTGCACGTTTCTTTTGCTGTCGTCCCCGTCAATTTCATCTTTTTTTTTTGTGTCATTTTTATTGCTGCAGGATTTGTGAGCAGCAGCAGCAGCAAAAAAATAAAAATAAAGAAAATTCAAACAACCAACCTACACATTCAAAGGACAACGAACTCTTTGGATACATTCGCAGACAAACACACATATAACGCATACACTCGCATATAAGTTCACATCCTGCCGAGTGCGTGTGTTTGTGTGTGTGTTGGTGCCGTCAACAGTAACATCAAAAACATAAGGTATGACGTAAGGATTATGCTAGAAATTATCTTCAATTAGTTTTTCCTTTTTTATTCGTTCGTTTTCAACCCAAAACATTGCTCCACTCCCACTATTCATATTGCGAGAAATCTCCTTTTTATGGGGAATGAAACAGATTGCATTTGTTGTATGTTAGCAGACTTATGAATATTAGTTTTGTTGCTTTTGTATGAATAAATTCATTCCCTTTTTTCGTCTTTTTTTGGACATTAATATTTAATGGATTAACCGTCTTCGGCAATACATTAACCTTTGAATTGCAGCATTTGAGCAAACTATTTGAGCAAAACTATTCAAGACATCATTAAGATGAATTGATACACTCGTATTAAATCTAACAGTTTTTACTATAAAAATTAGTCAATGGGACACTTATTTTAAAACAATAATTTCGAAACTATTATATTAATAGTATGTTTTTACTATCGATGGTATGAGAGCGCTGATCCAATACCACATCTTATTAACACGTCAATAGTTTGTGCCTCTAAATTAATGTGGGGACAATATTACTCCAATAGTTTTTTACTGCAATTGCACAATTGAAATAATGTGATATTACCATTGATATAATAGTATATTTTATTATTTGTACCATTGATAACATTAGTACAGTAGTATATCTTATAACTTGTACCATTGAATCAATGTGATGGTAATATTAATCCAATAGTATGTCTGATGGCTCACACCATTGAATTAATGTGATATCACTATTAATTGTATGATATATTTGATAGCTTGTACCATTGAATTAATGTGATGATACCATCATTCCAATAGTTTGTGTCATTGAAATTGAAAATACAAAAAAATTTAGTTTTATACGTTATTTTGTTAGCAAAATACACTAAAAATATCCAGAAAATTTTTAATACATACATACATATTCACATACTACATACATTAAGAACAATAGCATGAATATTATTGAATAAATAGTACATAAACGATTATATCAATAGGACTTACCATTAAATCAATAGTATGTACCATTATGATATGGTTTTTTTGATTTTTAATAGAACTTACTATTAAATCAATAGGATATACGTACATTAGTGTGATAAGTAGTCCAGCGGCAAAGTAATCTATGGGAAATTCTAAGAAAATTTTACCAATAAGCTATGGTTCTAAAATTAACATCGAGCCCGCACTTCTTTGAAAACAATATTGTATCAACAATAGCTATGGGCTTAATAACAATTTTTCGATTTTTATACCCTGCGGTGGATTTTTATGTGAGGTTTGATGAAAAAGTAAGTGAGCCAAAATTTGGAAGGGGTGGGGTGGGTCTAACTCTTGCCGGTTTTGAGTCAAAGTTCGAATTTCGGGGGTAAAATTTTGAAAAAAGCTTCTAACTGCAAACCAGTTATACTTACAGGCATAAAATGTATCACCAACCCCCATTATATTTTCTACCCCAACATTTTCACCAAACATACTTACCCCCTATCTCTACCCCTAAGGGTCGCTCCCATATAAGCCTTAATTTTCATGACATTTTTATAAAATCGACCTCCACCACCCCCAGGCTGCCCCTACATTGTTCAAAAGTATGACCTACCCCCATTATTTTTTCCACCCCATTATTTTCACGAAACATACTTACCCCCTATCTCCACCCCCTATGGGTGCTCCCATACAAAAATACTCATATTTATGTTAATTAATAAACATTTTTGCTCTCATCACCCCTACTGCCCCCATATTGCTACTTAGGAAGGTAAAATGTATGACCGACCCCCATTAATTTTTCCAGCCCGACAATTTTACTAAACAAACTTGCCCTCTATCTCCGTCCTTTACCTTTACCGGATGGTACGATCGGCACACCCAGTAACTGCTCGTTTCCGTCATACGTGATACGCGTTTTTTTTTTTTTAATTCAAAACCACTGTAACTGTGGCAATTAATTTTTGTAACAGAAGCAATATTAGTACACCAGTATAAAGTCGCACCCCGGACCGCTTTTGTATGAGAGCACCCCTAGAGGGCGGAGATAGAGGGCAAGTATGTTTTGTAAAATTGTCGAGCTGGAAAAACTAATAGGGGTCGGTCATACATTTTACCTTCCTAAGTAGCACTATGGGAGCAGGGTTGATGAGAGAAAAAATGTTTATTAATTAACATAAATATGAGTATTTTTGTATGGGAGCACCCCTAGGGGGTGGAGATAGGGGGTAAGTATGTTTCGTGAAAATAATGGGGTGGAAAAAATAATGGGGGTAATACTTTTGAACAATGTAGGGGCAGCCTGGGGGTGGTGGAGGTCGATTTTATAAAAATGTCATGAAAATGAAGACTTATATGGGAGCGACCCTTAGGGGTAGAGATAGGGGGTAAGTATGTTTGGTGAAAATGTTGGGGTAGAAAATATAATGGGGGTTGGTCGTACATTTTATGCCTGTAAGTATAACTGGTTTGCAGTTAGAAGCTTTTTTCAAAATTTTACCCTCGAAATTCGAACTTTGACTCAAAAGCGGCAAGGGTTAGACCCACCCCACCCCCTCCAAATTTTGGCTCACTTACTTTTTCATCAAACGTCACATAAAAAACCACCGCAGGGTATAAAAA
Source organism: Calliopum simillimum (assembly GCA_951812925.1). Lineage (NCBI taxonomy): Eukaryota > Metazoa > Arthropoda > Insecta > Diptera > Lauxaniidae > Calliopum > Calliopum simillimum. The sequence continues at coordinate 102,750,771 of OX638371.1, forward strand.
GTTAATTTTAAAAAATGTTCATTCAAACTAGCCCATAGCTAATCAACAAATCTAATATCACATTGGTTTTTTCAGCTTTCTGATTCTGTTTTTGTCACAAATTTTGATATTTAGGTCAAATTCTTAAACAGGTTTTATTGAAAAATGGTCGAAAATGATAAAAAATTTACATTATTTTATTTTTAGTCCGTTCTGATGAAAAACATTAGATCCAGCAATTTTTTTATTGAAATCGCTTTACTTTGATGTTTTTATACAAATGTCAAAAATCGACATCAAGATCACTGTAGTACAAAAAGATATTCAGGCTCAAAGTTCGCGGATATAATTTTTTTTGCAAATATCTCGTTAACACTTAATGTTACAGTAAAATGATTTTCCACAATTTTTTAGCTCAGAAAATTTCCTGTAGAGAGCGTTCAAAACTTTCACTGTATGATTTATCCAGAGCGCAATAAGTTACTTAATGTTCTCCAATATGGTTTCTGCAGAGCTCACTCTACTAGTGACTTAATGGCGTTCGTCACTGAGAGCTGGTACAAATTTACTTTCTTGGTGAAAGTATGGTAGTTGCTCATTTCAAAGCTTATTGCATATGGCGTCGGCGATTTCTTTTCTCCTTGGATATCGAGCTTTTGCAGTGGCCGTTCCATACGTGTTGTTGTAGACTGTTTCATATGTAACTAATACTCCATTAACGCTGGAGTTCCCTATCCTCGTCTCTTTTCTTTGTTTTCATCGATGACCTTCTGTTGTCGACCATTATTCTAATCCACTTCTTTGCAAATGACAGCAGGTGATTGAGAGAAAAAGACGGTTTATGAATGACACACTCACAAATGATCTAAAAATAATCTCCTATTTGGGTCGAGTTAAGCGGTTTGAGTTCAACGCTAGCAAGACCAAATGCTGTTTGATGTCTCAAAGACGAATGGATTGCCTCCGTTTACCTCTCAATATGGACGGCATAGACATTATGATATCAGCAACTCTTGACGTTCTTGGCATATCGATTCAAGCTGAGGTGAGGTGAACAGATCATGTATTCGCTATGTTTACGCTGTATAAAACGATGTAAAAAACACTTCACTCCTGTTGATCTTTGGACTGTCTATTTCACATATATTTATTAGACCTAAGTTAGAGCACATTTCGCATATCGGGGTTGGGGCTCTTAAAACTATCTTAGAGCTGCTAGACAGAGCTCAACGTAGTGCGATGAAGTTGATTGGAGATGCAGAAGTTGTATTCTCTACTAGCGCTCTCGAACACCGTCGTAACGTTAGGTGTGTTCCTTTTTTAATAGATATTAATTGATATTATCGTGGGATTTGCTGTAGAAAAATTTATGGGCTGGTTCCGTTAGTTGGTATAGTAGCATTCGGTCGTCTCATCAGTCCCATCCCATTTGCGTTGCAACGGTGTTTAATACAACATTGCATTATCGGGAAAATTCGTTCATTGGTCGCACGATTAAGTTGTGGAACATCGACATCGGTAGATTAAAGAAAAATGTTCGTCGACACTACTCATCTTTCCCACCATCCCTCTAACCTAATTTCTTTTCCAAAAATCAACACGGTGCATTGGATTTATAGGGGCTATCCCCTGAGCATTGATTTAAGTAATAAGTAGTAAGGGCCTGGCCAAATATTAAATGCCCAACACTGCAGTATTTTAAAAATTTTGCTTATATGGAAGGTGCCACGATCCCTTGTCCGAGTTCAACCAGTTTTTGCTCAGAGCTTGCAATTATAGTTTTTAGTGTCTGAGTGAAATTTGGTTGGATTAACTCAAAAATGTTTTCAGTATAGCGTTTTAAAGCTTTTACTTGTATGGGAGGTGCCACGCTCCCTTGTTCGGCTTCGCCCAGTTTTTGCTGGGAGCCTGTATTTACTGTTTTTATTATTTGAGTGAAATTTGTTTGGATTATCTCAAAAAACACTTTCAGTATAGCATTTTGAGGTGCCACGTCCTCTTGTCCGAATTCGCCTAGTTTTCGCTCAGAGCTTGAGCTAACTATTCCTGTATTCCTATATTTTTTGTATGGGCGGTAGGGGTGTCCGTTGACTGATTTCAGCAGTGTACTAAATTTCATTGAATTATCTTGCTCAGTTTTCCAAAAAAATGTATTTCCACACACAGCCAGCCACCCTGCTATCCAGCCAGACAGACTGACAGACAGACAAGCTCAACAGAAAATTTTGATGCGCATCCCCAAGATGCAATAGCGATGCGCGCCCTTCTCGCATCTAAAGAGCTGAATTGTATGCGCATATTTTCTGGGCTATAGGTAGGCAATAGGCAGCTTTATTTTTTTGTTTGTTTTTTTTTTTTTAAATATTTTTTATTGTCATCCAAAAAGTATCCAAAGAGCATTTCTTGTAGCAAGAACAAAGCGCATCCAAAGAGCATTTCTGGTAGCGAGAGCGAAGCGCATCCAAAGAACATTTCAGAAACCGAGAGCGATGCACATCAATAGAGCATTTCTGAATGCGAGAGCGATGCGCATTCAAAGAGCATTTCTGGTAGCGAGAACGAAGCGCTTTCGGTCACGTATTAACGTACAAAACAAAATAAATCAATAATGGTAGAATTAGGCAAGAAGTAGCGTTTCGTAACGTGACTTCTGTCAAAATCTATCAAATGGCAGAAGCGTGCAAGCGATTAGTGAAATCGTGTCGTAGCGGTACGCAAAGTTGATACCTGTTGAAATTAGATTTTCAAACGTCGCGCTACGTTGTTAGATAAAATAAATTAAATTTGGATGTTATAAATGGATTTTTTTGAACAAATTAATTAAAATAAGTATGTCAATGGATGCTTGTTTACAAAAACTGGAATTTTTCAAGTAATTTTTAAGTTGTAAGGTGACATTTCGAACGTTGCCTACCGTTTTTACTAATCGATGCTACGTTGACAAGCAACCGTGACGTTACGTTACAAAACGCTACTTCTTGGCTAATTCCACCATAAGTCGACTTCGTAAGAGCGCGAGGATGGAGCAGCAGTGGTCTAGCGACTGGCATTACGATTGAGAGTTGTAGCAACCGTGAGGTCCTCGGTTCAACTCCGGCCCAGACCAAACACAAAAGTTTATCAACTTGCAATTTTTCAATTATAATTAATTTAGTAAAATAAAAATAATTATAGTTGCATCAAAATGATGAATCTTTGTGGCGAAAGACGTAAAATTTCGATAAAAAATTAATTTTTGAAATATTTTTATTGTCATCCAAAAAGCATCCAAAGAGCATTTCTGAATGCGAGAGCGATCCAAACAGCATTTCTGGTAGCGAGAACGATGCGCTTCCTTCCAATGACATGCCAATGTTAATTTCAGCGCTTTTGGATATGAGAGAGATGCGCTTCACTGCTGATTTAGAGCGCTTCAGAAGCGCTATTTATGCGATCCATTCCCCATTGGGTTGCTATATCGACTCAGGGGTGTGTGCAACGGTAAATTGATCTTCATAAAAATGGGTCTTAAATTCCTTTATCATGGAGTATAAGCTGTATAATAAAATAGAAATTTAATCATTTCAGGCAAGCAACTAATGTTGACACTTAGCGAGCAATATGAGTTCATATTCAGAAAAGTTTGTGTAAAACAGAAAAGGCGCCTCAATTTATTTGAATGTGTTGGAAAAGATTTCAGTTTTTTTAAACCAAAAAATAATCTTGGCAGTATGATGCGGTATAAATTAGTACTGGGCTTTTTTCATAACCATTACTAACTGATTTTGTGAAATAATTTGATTTTAATTTTTGAGTTTAGAGGTTCGATAGTACTCTCTTTTACAAGGAGATTCCATATTCAAACATTCAAATCGGCTCAGTTTTACAGTAGCCACACAATTTTTACAGTGAACACTTAATATTTGCTTTCAACACACAGAATTTGGCGTCTGAGAAGCGTACTTTTGGAGAGATTCCAAGAGCGTTGTAGGAATACCTGGATCCTTTTTATCAATTTTATGAGGTCTATGAATGTTAGTTAGATAATACAGTCCATAAAAAGTTAATTTAAAACAGATTTTTTTCGACTTTTGGTCAGCTTTTAAGGATTTTGTACCAGTGTAGATTGGCAAAATTGGGATCGAATTACCTCGCCTTAGTGGTCCTGCCGACGCAAATCTTTTTATCTCCTTCCATGCGAGGTTGGGTTAGCTATACATTATAGAGAACACGAATTAATGTTTCTCCAAGATATTTATTGGTATGGGTAATGGTTAGCCATAAAATATCCAAGCAAATCTTTATAATCACTTAACCCAATTAAAACAAAACAAACACAGACAAAACTTTCAAAGACTTTAAAAAGTTTATCACAATAATACGTATTGACAGTGCATGAGCGTGTGTGTTTAGCTGTGGAGCAATGGTAGAACAGGAAGAAGTCCAAAAAAAGGAAACTGTAAAAAACAGCAAAAAATTAAATTCGTTTTTGTTTACTTTGAAAATGCACAAGAATTTTAGACACACACTCACTGACAAAGGACACGAACGCTGGAGTAGATTAAATGTGTAACACATACGCCAAAACGTAGTCGTACGTACGCTCCTGCCGATTGCCGAAAATTCGCATTGTAAAAAGTTGACAAATATGTAAACATCACGACTGGCGCCAATGAGATCAAATTGGCTTTTGGCGACCGACAATGAACACATTTCTGGTAGCAGCGCAGCGCAAAGGACTTGTTCCAAGCGCACACATATAAATCTATTGTTTGTTCTTGTGCCAGTGTGTGTGTTTAGAACAAATAACGCTCACATGTTTTGTTCGCTTGCTGCCTTGCTAGCGACGACTTTGCAACATACTGTTCCAGTCGCTTTTTTTTGCAGCTCCATGTCATTTCGTATGAAAACATGAGAAATTGAGAATCCCAACGGAATCAGCGCCAACTTCATTCGGTTGTGTTTGTTTTTGTGACTGCACACAAACACACATCTATGTGTCTGTGTGTATGTGTGCGTTGTTCCTTGCGCTCACTACTTGCGACACTAGAACATGCCGACTGTCGTTGAGTGTCGACATATCACCCGTCCTCCGTCCGTTCGTCCTTTCGTCCTGCCCCGTTTTATGCCATACAACCCAATTTTCTAATATGCAAATTCACAATTTCGTGTGTGTTGTTATTGTTTTTGTGGCCGTAGCAGAACGAAGCAAACATTTTTATTTCCCACTGTCAATAATCAGAATGAAGTAGGCGTTGACAGCGGCGGTTGAATGTTTTGAGAGACCGTACATGGCCTAATTATGTTGTTGTCATTTTGTGACGACGACGACGACGCGTAGCTTAAATTTGGTTTGAACATCTTTGCTTTTTGATGGAATGGAAAAAAATAGCTGAAAGCGGAAATCGGCACTACATGTAAACCCCAAAGTGGGTGTGTGTGTGCACGACTTTCCTTAAATGTTTAGGAAATTTCAAACTTTTTCGATATCCTGTCAGTTTTGTTTGTTATTAACGTAGGTAAATGTTGGCAATGTTGTTGGCATAATCAATAAATATTGATGTTTTCAAAACGGAAAAGTCTAAATGTTCTATTTGAAACTTTAAGTGTGTTTAGTACTTTTAATCCTAAGAGGGTTATTTACTTGTAGCATGTGAAATGAACTGTGTAGAATAGGAACATTTTAGTTATATTAGTGATTTTTATTACAGGAAAAGATTACTTTGAGTGCTTACTTAAAAGTTTTGAGTTTTCTTTAAAATATAAATTTGCATTTCTGAAAATATCTTCTTTTATAGAAACGTAAGGAATGATTTGTTTTTGAATTCCAAATTGTGAATAAGAGCCCTTAACTGGTTACGAACTTTGATCACTTTAAATGACTATTTACTTAATATATCTAGCGAACAAAGCAAAATTTCGATATTTTTTATAGAAAATTTTTTGTATTTGGTCATCGAAATACAGTGGCTCACAGCTTATTTCGTGCAGTAATTTTTTTCTAACTTTAAAACACTGTATCTTTAAAACTAATACAAATATCATCAAATTTTAAATGCAGGCTTAGACGGGCATGTCTATTATTCATAATAAGTAAAAGAAAATCCACAAAATTTGATTCCGAGACGCTCATGGCGGAAAAAACCGATTGAGCAGGAAAAATTCAAGTCACAGCTTATTTCGTGCAGTTGCTTATTTTCCCTTTGGAGCCAGCGTTTTGCGTTATTTAATGAGAATTTCTTTTTCTATGTTCTCTGTGTGGTATTCTCAACCAGATGCAGAAAATTTTTAGTTTGATCATGTACATGTGAGGGTAAAAAAGTGCATTTTGCAGAAATGGGTCGTCCAGCAACGAAAATCGGTGATAACTCATTTTAAGAACGGCCAATCTATGCGCTAAGCTTCTTAATATGTTAGTTTGAGTCCCACCTACAATGCAAAGTACAATTAAAAGCTTCGTTCATGCAAATCGGGTACAAAATTAGGGTAAAAAAGCGTCAAAGAACAATTTTAATCCCGCTGACGATTCATTTATGGTCCACAAAATCAATACTAACCCACACTATTGGCTTCAAAAACCATCTGGGATATACATCAAGAACTAATTAACTCGTACTGTGTAAAAACTGGCGGCTGCATGTCCCGAGACCGCAATTTTAAAGCCTAAGTAGCCCTTCATAAACAAAAAAAGCCAGTAAAGCCTACATTATTTTGATATCGAGCTCAGTATTAGCACGCGCACAAAGATAAGGACTTTTAAAGCAACGTCATAATCATGGACGAGTCTAAATTTAACATATTTGAACCTGATGACATAACATACTTATGGCGGAAACGTAATATTGAGCCGAATCGCAAAACCAAGTAGACTTATTTAAATTTTGTTTGCTTATGTAGGACTACTTGGGCTGTAGGCTCGGGACACGCAGACGCCAATTTTCGCTCTGTACGAGTTACTTAGTTCTTCGTGTATATCCCAGACAGTTTTTGGAGCCAATAATGTGGTTTAGTATTGATTTTGTGGACCATAAATGAATCGTCAGCGGGATTAAAATTGTTGTTTGACGCACTTTTACCCTAATTTTGTACCCGATTTGCATGAACGAAGTTTTCAATTGTACTTTGCATTGCAGGTGGGACTCAACTAATATATTAAGAAGTTTAGCGCATAGATTGGCCGCTCTTAAAATGAGTTATCACCGATTTTCGTTGCGGGACGACCCATTTCTGCAAAATGCACTTTTTTACCCTCACATGTACATGATCAAACTAAAAATTTGCTGCATCTGGTTGAGAATACCACACAGAGAACATAGAAAAAGAAAGGCTCCAAAGGGAAAAAAATTACTGCACGAAATAAGCTGTGAGCCATTGTAGCTAATTCAAAAATTTTAAAATTGTTTATGTTAAAAATGCTAAACCAAAAAAAAAAAAAAATCGAAAATTTCGAGTTTTTGTTTGTTTTTTTTTTTCCTCTTTAGCTTCTCAGGCATGTTCTAAAATCCGATTCACTTTGGAATCGGAATGAAAGCAATCTTCAAGAGCTCTGCATTGCGCCAAATAAGACGGAATTGGATTTGTGTTTCAACAAATAAAATATGCTTTCTGTCCTTTTTCGATTTACCGAAACATAAATCCGATTTGGTGTTAATTATCGAAATGCGGAGCTCTTGAAAATTGCCTTCATTCTGATTCCGAAGTGAATCGGATTTCAGAACATGTCTGTATAACTTTTTTAGAGTCAGAAATAGGCGAAGATATCACAGTACAAAAAAAATAAAAAATAAATAAAATGTGCTTCAAAATGTTTTTTTCAAAAATTTTGTAAGCAAAAAATTTACCGAAATAAGTCCACTCGAACATGAAAATTTGGTTTATATGGTCGTAAAAACAGTTTTTACTCAAAACCGAGGCATTTTACGAAAAAATTTTACGAGGCAAAAAAAGCTAAGAATCGCCCAGGCAATACGAGTAAATTTTTTTCAGAATTTTTTTAACTTTTTTTTGTTGACCAATTTTTGAAAAATTTTAAAATGTCCCGAAAAATTCTTAAAATAATAATACGTATTCCTTAGACGATTCTAAGTATTTTTTGCTTGCTATACTTTTTTCGTAAGACGTTTTGGTTTTGAGTAAAAAAAATTTTTCTGACGGCATGAACAAAATTTTCATGTTCGAGTGGCCATATTTCGGTCACTTTTTAACCTAAGAAATTAGTTTATACAGCATTTTCAAGGAAATTTTATTTTTTTTTATGTACTTTGTTCGCTTGATATATTGAATAAGATGTAGACGTTGCATTCCACCCCCTTCCCGATTTCTACCTTCTAAATTAATAGTACTACGCAGTTGTTTCTTCTTAAATGATCCAAATATATGCTATTCTTGACGCGGAGTGAGTGCAGTCTGCTGACCAGAATTGTGACTGGTCATTGTCTAATTGGGCGTTATGCCTTTAGATTGAGCATAGTCTCTAACAACTGGTGCAGAAACTGTCACAAGCCCGAAGAAGAGGAAACAATTGATAATCTTTTATGGCTCTGCCCTGCTTTGGCAAAAACTAGGCTAAAATGCTTTGGACTGCCGTTCTTCAACTTTTTAAAGGAACTCACTAAAATTCACCTAAGTGACATTAAAAGATTCGCTACACTCACAGGATCCTTCACTCGTCGATAAAAATTTTCGAATTTCTTGCGCCCGGTGTTACAATAAAAAAACTGCTCCTCAGAATGCAGGTGGATATGGCCTGGCAAACCATATGGTGCTTGGGAAATTTTGTGATTTTCTTTGCTCTAATTTTGATCTGCATCTGGCTTTCCTCCGCACAAGTGGAACAATCGTGTCCCGGTAGCTGTTTGAAATCTGCCTTAACATGTCTTTCGTCGTTCATTTCGCTACAGTCAAATTTTGACACTATGTATCAAAATGAAGTCTAAAGTTTTGAATAAATAACGTCCATATGAGTAGTAATCTTAGGCTTTCTATTTCTATTTTTTCGTATTATTTGTTTTAGTTCTTTCATCAATCTAACTTCTATATCTGTTCTTTTCAATGTTTTCTTTTTCAATTCTTTGTTTGTCCGCAGACTACAGTCTTTCTATTTCGACTCTTGAACAACAACTGAGTTTGACTGCCATTTGTTCGTTTTTTCAAAGTTTTTTTCGTCATGTTTGTTTCGTTCAAGTCTCGTTCGATTTGTCAGTGCTGCCAAGTCGTCCGTTTAGCTCCATTCCCTCATTTATGCCAACAGTTACTCTGTTATTTAAAATCCAGCATTTCTGTTGTTGCAATTATGTTGTACAGATTGAGCAACAATAGACTTAACAATCTCCTAAACTTACTTGGAAAATATATTTTTTGTTCGGGGACAACTAGTTGATCTTTTAAATGAAGTCCCCCATATTCACACAAACATTTCATACTTTTCATATCAGAGCTTTTTTTGCTTATTGGCGAGTCACTCGAAGAGTGGAAGAGTTTTCAACGAAATTTATAAAAAAATATATATCGCCGGTGCTTACGAAGACTATCTCTTCCTTAAATGCGGACAAGAAAATCCTTTTTTTCAAACTGCGTCGAAAAATATCTTTTTTATGCGAATGCGGACAAGAAAATCGCTTTTTACAAAATGCGGAGAAAAAAATAACTTATTACAAAATGCGGCGAAGAAAATCACTTTACAAAATGCGGCGAAGAAAATCTCTTTTTTAAAAATGTTTATTTTCGTAATTCGTCGAAAAAGTATTCACTAAATAAAGATATTTTCTTCGCCGCATTTTGTAAAAAGTGATTTTCTTCGCCGCATTTTGTAAAAAGTGATTTTCTTCCCCGCATTTTGTAAAAAGTGATTTTCTTCGCCGCATTTTGTAAAAAGTGATGTTCTTCGCTTCATTTTATAAAAAGTGATTTTCTTGTCCGAATATTACAAAAAAGACCTTTTTCGCCGCAATTTCAAAAAAAAGATTTTCTTCGCCGCAACTTTCGGTTGGAAGATTTTCTTCGTAAGCACCGGCGATATAAATTTGTATGAAATTATTTTAAATTATCTCATAGTAAAATTGTACTTCCATTAAAAAAGGAAACCTGAGAAATATGTTCTTTAAAATCTTTCTAAAACAGGTACACTTTTTAGTTTGTACAAAACAAATAACTTATTCAAATGCTTTGTGTCCGATGTAGTCACTCGGAGTACAATCAGTTTGACCTTACAATGTTCCTCTACATATTTAATGTACTATGTATTGTGTGTATGTACTTTTAGGGCAAAAAAGCGTACCACCCCCCGAATGTATGCTACATATGCCATACACATAGGAATCATAGGAATGGATTGCGTGTATGACATCTGTTTACCAGGCTCTCGAGCATGACCTTTAAAAATGCAATAAGCCGCGTCCTTGCATGTTTTGAAAAATGGGAAAAAAATGCTTAGTGAATATGAATACATATGAGTATTTAGAGAGCATGTTTCTATGTTAATGTGTTATTATTGACATACAAGTGCAAATATTACAAGGGTGCTCTAAAAAAAAAGCAAAATAATAGTTCACTATAATAGTAAAACATGAAAAAAAAAAGAAAGAAAAAACCCATTGAAGCCAAAATGCATTTAACATGACATGAACACGCAATTTGAAATTAAATTCAGTGTTTATGGCAACACACATTACGGGAACACTGTTGCTTTTTTCTATTGTTTTTTGTTAGAAGGTTGCAATTTGCTGACATGACACCAAACAATAATGCATAGTGTTGAAAGTTGAAAGTGTTAGCAAATCATTAAAGGTTTTTTTTTTCCAGAAAGTTTGGGCAGTGTCAGGGGAGGAAAACTGTGTTGTCAAGTAAAAAGTAAATTCATTATTAAAATGTGAAAAGAGTATAGCCTGCAATGCTGACGTTACCGCTGCACAATGGGAGATTGTGGCCATAAATAGGTAAAATTTGAAAGTGCTATGGATTTAAAAAATTTTTACGCCAATCGTCAGATAATACTTAGGGACGGAAAAAAAAAACTATAAAAGTTTAAAATTTTGTTTTGGTTTAGCAACACAGTGAGCCCAAAGTTGGACTTTAAACAGAAAAAATGCTCTACAGAACTTTTAAAATTAGGAACTGCTGGATAAACGCTCTAGTTAATTTGTTTTAAGCCCGATCCACTAATGTAGCATATCGTAAGAAAGTATATTGTTTCTACTTTGCTAAAAATATATTTTTTTTCTTTTGCCGATTTTATGTGAATTATAGTGATATTTCAAATGTTTAAAAAAAAATGGTAAAAATGGAAAAATTGCAAACTTTGACATTAAAAAAAAAAAAAATACATTTTCTGATTTTCATTATTTTTCAATATAATATGTGGCCAAGTATGCTTAATCGAAATGCAAAGTCCCTACTGCTTTTTTTGAGAACTTTTTTTTTTATAAACATTTTCATATTGTGGTTTTTGACTGGACAAAATAAGTTGACTTTTTTGGAACGCTATTTTTTACCCTCACATGTACATGATCAAACTAAAAATTTGCTGCATCTGGTTGAGAATACCACACAGAGAACATAGAAAAAGAAAGGCTCCAAAGGGAAAAAAATTACTGCACGAAATAAGCTGTGAGCCATTGTAGCTAATTCAAAAATTTTAAAATTGTTTATGTTAAAAATGCTAAACCAAAAAAAAAAAAAAATCGAAAATTTCGAGTTTTTGTTTGTTTTTTTTTTTCCTCTTTAGCTTCTCAGGCATGTTCTAAAATCCGATTCACTTTGGAATCGGAATGAAAGCAATCTTCAAGAGCTCTGCATTGCGCCAAATAAGACGGAATTGGATTTGTGTTTCAACAAATAAAATATGCTTTCTGTCCTTTTTCGATTTACCGAAACATAAATCCGATTTGGTGTTAATTATCGAAATGCGGAGCTCTTGAAAATTGCCTTCATTCTGATTCCGAAGTGAATCGGATTTCAGAACATGTCTGTATAACTTTTTTAGAGTCAGAAATAGGCGAAGATATCACAGTACAAAAAAAATAAAAAATAAATAAAATGTGCTTCAAAATGTTTTTTTCAAAAATTTTGTAAGCAAAAAATTTACCGAAATAAGTCCACTCGAACATGAAAATTTGGTTTATATGGTCGTAAAAACAGTTTTTACTCAAAACCGAGGCATTTTACGAAAAAATTTTACGAGGCAAAAAAAGCTAAGAATCGCCCAGGCAATACGAGTAAATTTTTTTCAGAATTTTTTTAACTTTTTTTTGTTGACCAATTTTTGAAAAATTTTAAAATGTCCCGAAAAATTCTTAAAATAATAATACGTATTCCTTAGACGATTCTAAGTATTTTTTGCTTGCTATACTTTTTTCGTAAGACGTTTTGGTTTTGAGTAAAAAAAATTTTTCTGACGGCATGAACAAAATTTTCATGTTCGAGTGGCCATATTTCGGTCACTTTTTAACCTAAGAAATTAGTTTATACAGCATTTTCAAGGAAATTTTATTTTTTTTTATGTACTTTGTTCGCTTGATATATTGAATAAGATGTAGACGTTGCATTCCACCCCCTTCCCGATTTCTACCTTCTAAATTAATAGTACTACGCAGTTGTTTCTTCTTAAATGATCCAAATATATGCTATTCTTGACGCGGAGTGAGTGCAGTCTGCTGACCAGAATTGTGACTGGTCATTGTCTAATTGGGCGTTATGCCTTTAGATTGAGCATAGTCTCTAACAACTGGTGCAGAAACTGTCACAAGCCCGAAGAAGAGGAAACAATTGATAATCTTTTATGGCTCTGCCCTGCTTTGGCAAAAACTAGGCTAAAATGCTTTGGACTGCCGTTCTTCAACTTTTTAAAGGAACTCACTAAAATTCACCTAAGTGACATTAAAAGATTCGCTACACTCACAGGATCCTTCACTCGTCGATAAAAATTTTCGAATTTCTTGCGCCCGGTGTTACAATAAAAAAACTGCTCCTCAGAATGCAGGTGGATATGGCCTGGCAAACCATATGGTGCTTGGGAAATTTTGTGATTTTCTTTGCTCTAATTTTGATCTGCATCTGGCTTTCCTCCGCACAAGTGGAACAATCGTGTCCCGGTAGCTGTTTGAAATCTGCCTTAACATGTCTTTCGTCGTTCATTTCGCTACAGTCAAATTTTGACACTATGTATCAAAATGAAGTCTAAAGTTTTGAATAAATAACGTCCATATGAGTAGTAATCTTAGGCTTTCTATTTCTATTTTTTCGTATTATTTGTTTTAGTTCTTTCATCAATCTAACTTCTATATCTGTTCTTTTCAATGTTTTCTTTTTCAATTCTTTGTTTGTCCGCAGACTACAGTCTTTCTATTTCGACTCTTGAACAACAACTGAGTTTGACTGCCATTTGTTCGTTTTTTCAAAGTTTTTTTCGTCATGTTTGTTTCGTTCAAGTCTCGTTCGATTTGTCAGTGCTGCCAAGTCGTCCGTTTAGCTCCATTCCCTCATTTATGCCAACAGTTACTCTGTTATTTAAAATCCAGCATTTCTGTTGTTGCAATTATGTTGTACAGATTGAGCAACAATAGACTTAACAATCTCCTAAACTTACTTGGAAAATATATTTTTTGTTCGGGGACAACTAGTTGATCTTTTAAATGAAGTCCCCCATATTCACACAAACATTTCATACTTTTCATATCAGAGCTTTTTTTGCTTATTGGCGAGTCACTCGAAGAGTGGAAGAGTTTTCAACGAAATTTATAAAAAAATATATATCGCCGGTGCTTACGAAGACTATCTCTTCCTTAAATGCGGACAAGAAAATCCTTTTTTTCAAACTGCGTCGAAAAATATCTTTTTTATGCGAATGCGGACAAGAAAATCGCTTTTTACAAAATGCGGAGAAAAAAATAACTTATTACAAAATGCGGCGAAGAAAATCACTTTACAAAATGCGGCGAAGAAAATCTCTTTTTTAAAAATGTTTATTTTCGTAATTCGTCGAAAAAGTATTCACTAAATAAAGATATTTTCTTCGCCGCATTTTGTAAAAAGTGATTTTCTTCGCCGCATTTTGTAAAAAGTGATTTTCTTCCCCGCATTTTGTAAAAAGTGATTTTCTTCGCCGCATTTTGTAAAAAGTGATGTTCTTCGCTTCATTTTATAAAAAGTGATTTTCTTGTCCGAATATTACAAAAAAGACCTTTTTCGCCGCAATTTCAAAAAAAAGATTTTCTTCGCCGCAACTTTCGGTTGGAAGATTTTCTTCGTAAGCACCGGCGATATAAATTTGTATGAAATTATTTTAAATTATCTCATAGTAAAATTGTACTTCCATTAAAAAAGGAAACCTGAGAAATATGTTCTTTAAAATCTTTCTAAAACAGGTACACTTTTTAGTTTGTACAAAACAAATAACTTATTCAAATGCTTTGTGTCCGATGTAGTCACTCGGAGTACAATCAGTTTGACCTTACAATGTTCCTCTACATATTTAATGTACTATGTATTGTGTGTATGTACTTTTAGGGCAAAAAAGCGTACCACCCCCCGAATGTATGCTACATATGCCATACACATAGGAATCATAGGAATGGATTGCGTGTATGACATCTGTTTACCAGGCTCTCGAGCATGACCTTTAAAAATGCAATAAGCCGCGTCCTTGCATGTTTTGAAAAATGGGAAAAAAATGCTTAGTGAATATGAATACATATGAGTATTTAGAGAGCATGTTTCTATGTTAATGTGTTATTATTGACATACAAGTGCAAATATTACAAGGGTGCTCTAAAAAAAAAGCAAAATAATAGTTCACTATAATAGTAAAACATGAAAAAAAAAAGAAAGAAAAAACCCATTGAAGCCAAAATGCATTTAACATGACATGAACACGCAATTTGAAATTAAATTCAGTGTTTATGGCAACACACATTACGGGAACACTGTTGCTTTTTTCTATTGTTTTTTGTTAGAAGGTTGCAATTTGCTGACATGACACCAAACAATAATGCATAGTGTTGAAAGTTGAAAGTGTTAGCAAATCATTAAAGGTTTTTTTTTTCCAGAAAGTTTGGGCAGTGTCAGGGGAGGAAAACTGTGTTGTCAAGTAAAAAGTAAATTCATTATTAAAATGTGAAAAGAGTATAGCCTGCAATGCTGACGTTACCGCTGCACAATGGGAGATTGTGGCCATAAATAGGTAAAATTTGAAAGTGCTATGGATTTAAAAAATTTTTACGCCAATCGTCAGATAATACTTAGGGACGGAAAAAAAAAACTATAAAAGTTTAAAATTTTGTTTTGGTTTAGCAACACAGTGAGCCCAAAGTTGGACTTTAAACAGAAAAAATGCTCTACAGAACTTTTAAAATTAGGAACTGCTGGATAAACGCTCTAGTTAATTTGTTTTAAGCCCGATCCACTAATGTAGCATATCGTAAGAAAGTATATTGTTTCTACTTTGCTAAAAATATATTTTTTTTCTTTTGCCGATTTTATGTGAATTATAGTGATATTTCAAATGTTTAAAAAAAAATGGTAAAAATGGAAAAATTGCAAACTTTGACATTAAAAAAAAAAAAAATACATTTTCTGATTTTCATTATTTTTCAATATAATATGTGGCCAAGTATGCTTAATCGAAATGCAAAGTCCCTACTGCTTTTTTTGAGAACTTTTTTTTTTATAAACATTTTCATATTGTGGTTTTTGACTGGACAAAATAAGTTGACTTTTTTGGAACGCTATTTTTAATTCGTTTGCATCGAAATATATCAAGATAGCATTTTGTCATAAAGTACAAGCATTAAGCTTTTAAAAAAACATTTGTTTGAGTTTTTATGTATGATAGGTGAATTATGGTGATTTTTCGAAAATTTAAGCTCAGAAAGCCAAAATCGATAAATTTTACAATCTTTGACATTAAAAAAAAAAAAAATACATTTTCTGATTTTCATTATTTTTCAATATAATATGTGACCAAGTATGCTTAATCGAAATACAAAGTCCCTACTGCTTTTTTTGAGAACTTTTTTTTCTATGAATTTTTTCCTGTAGCAGTTTTTAAGAAAAAAAATATTTTTATTTCTTTACATTCTGCAACGTTTTACAATATATTTATCAATTTTAAGCTTACAGTCTTCTTAAATTCCAAAAAAAAAATTTTTAAGAGAAGGGTGACAGGTAAGGGGTATGTTACCTCCTTTTAATCCCCCTTGGGACTCACCCTTTCTTAAAATAAGCCAAGAGCATATTGAAAGGTATACAAAAAACATTATAATTGGTATAATATGCCCCCTTCTGTGCATAAAGTTTTAATTCACGGAAGCGAAATCATACAAGCTCTTCATATACCAATTAGTAGTCTTTCCGAAGAAGCTCAGGAAGCATCAAACCAAGTTTTTAAAAGCGCTAGGTTACACAACAGTAGATTGTGCTCTAGAGTAGCAAACAACGAAGACGTTTTGCATTACATGCTGATCTCTTCTGATCCGATTACACTAGTTTACAAATGATTAAAATTTTTTTTCCCAGCGAATGCCGTTACTCATTTTATATGGAAAATGGGCTGCTGATTCCGAAAATCGCATTTTTTTATTTCGTGTCGTTTTCGAGATATCGGTCATTTTCGGTTTTTGGACCAAAAAAAAAAGATAGTTCCACTTAAATACAAATATCTCAAGGACCAATGTTTTTATTCAAACAAATAATATGTCATATTAAAGGTAATTAAATTACCTATAAATGATACTCACGTCACTTTTTGGCTGGTTTGTTAGTTTCGATGAAATAAATTGATTTCTGAAAAAAAGAGTATATTTTTCCGAAAAAATTACAAAAATGTCTAAATCAACTGCAGATTTTTACAAGATACAAAAATTTTAAAATTCATTTTGTATTTTTATATCATAGTCTATAAATTTGTTAGGCAAATAAAATACTATTTAAGAAAATCGATGGAAAAATGCAAAAGTTGTATACAATTCATTGATAAGTTACCAAAATGCGTTTTTCCCTATTTTTCCGTTTTTTTGTAATAAACTGTTCGAAAATTTGAAACTTTTTGTAAAAGAAATTAGAAAATCCAAAAAATTCTTAAAGATGGCATTAAAAGGAAATACCCGTGCCTCGCCGTTTTTCTCTAGCGCGTCAGATTTTTTTTTAATCGATTTTTGAAGTTTTTTAATCCACTGTACATGAAAAAACAGAAATAACGCATTCTTGTGTTAAATCGATGAATTTAACTATATGATCCTTGCATCTGAGGTGTATCATGTCTTCAGCAAACTTATGCAGGATACTACGCGGAATATTTTTGTAGACAATTTTAACCCTCTCAAACCCCCCCATGTAGGTCAAAATGACCTTCATGTGGGGGTCAAAATGACCCACATGTGAGGGTTTTAGAGGGTTAAAATTTTCTACAAAAATATTCCTCGCAGTATCCTGCATAAGTTTACTGAACACATAATACACCTCAGATGTAAGGATCATATAGTTAAATTCATCGATTTAACACAAGAATGCGTTATTTCTGTTTTTTCATGTACAGTGGATTAAAAAACTTCAAAAATCGATTAAAAAAAAATCTGACGTGCTAGAGAAAAACGGCGAGGCACGGGTATTTCCTTTTAATGCCTTCTTTAAGAATTTTTTGGATTTTCTAATTTCTTTTACAAAAAGTTTCAAATTTTCGAACAGTTTATTACAAAAAAACGGAAAAATAGGGAAAAACGCATTTTGGTAACTTATCAATGAATTGTATACAACTTTTGCATTTTTCCATCGATTTTCTTAAATGATATTTTATTTTCTTCACAAATATATAGTATATGATACAAAAAAAAAATATTATAAAAAAGTTATATCTTCTTGTATAAATTTGAAGTTGAATTTGATTTTTTCTTAATTTTTTCGAAAAAAAAAATTTTTTTTTTTAGAAATCAATTTATTTCACCGAAACTAACAAACCAACCAAAAAGTGATGTGGATATCATTTGTAGGTAATTTAATTACCTTTAATATGACATATTATTTGTTTAAATACAAACATTAGTTCTTGAGATATTTGTATTTGAATGGAACTATCTTTTTTTTTGGTCCAAAAACCGAAAATGACCGATATCTCGAAAACGACACGAAATAAAAAAAAAAAAATGCGATTTTCGGAATCAGCAGACCATTTTTTACATAAAATGAGCAACGGCATTCGCTGGGAATTTGGGCTGTAAACTAGTGTTATTAGCCAAATCCGAGTAAAACGTGATAAAAAATATAAAGAGTTATCACCAGAAGCTCAAGAGCTGTTGCAATTAAATGAAAAAACTGATTAAAATAAATTTAAAACAATGAAATAACTTAATATTTTCCATTTTCTATTATTGTATACATTAGTTTCGACTTGATTGTGTCCTCTTTTTTTGATTTGATCGCCAATTTGAGCCAAAAGAATTGCAATGAAAAAGTTTCTAGTGCAGACTATTTTTTGTGATAGTTTTTATGAAAATAATAAATAAAATGTTTAAAGGGCGTGAAAAAGCCTACTTTTTATGTGGACATTATTTGTCATAATATCATTAACACATTTGCTAAACATCATCAATCTGCATGAAAGATTTTCGGAGATATTGATAAGTTAATTTTTTGGTAGGCGTGGCACTGCCCATTTTTCTAGTGCGGATTATTTGTTCTGATGGTCTTTTCATATGTACCAAATAATATCTATCTTCGTCAAATATTTTCAGAAATATGATGAATTTTTTTTTTGAAGGCGTGGTACCGCCCACTTGTCCGGTGAACATTATTTGTCCTGATGACTTTTACACATTTCCCAAATCTCATTTATCTGCGTCAAAGAGTTTCGGTGATATGATTAGTCAATTTTTTGAGGGGCGTGGCACCGCCCATTTTTTTAGTATATAGCTTAGCCTTTTTTTGTACTAGCATAATATAAAAACCTCTTTAAAATCGGTTACTTAGTTTCCGAGTTAATAAGGGACAAATACACAAACAAACCAAATCTAGTTTTTATAAAGTAGATTTTCGTTTATTCCTCATAACTTGAAAACTATAAGAGATAGCGCGAAATTTTTAACATTTTTGAAATTAGCGGGGCTAAGTTATTGAAAATTGATACCCATTTTGAAAAAAAAATCGGACCACGCCCCAACTTTGTATGGAAGGTAGGCGTGTCCGTCGGCGGATTTTGTTCATATTCACAGATTTTTATTACTTTAATGTAAAAAACATTTGTACCAAATTTCAATAGCCTAGCTCTATTATTACTATATATGACCGCCGTTCCATACAAACCCTCCCATTGTGCGCTGGCTGTTGCAACAATACAAAGGACTTTTTTTGATTTTAGGTTAGCGGCTTATGTACCTCAAATATGTAGATATGAAAGTCCTATGTTATTCTACAGTATTTCGGACGTTGAGCCACGTAGATAAATGAATTTTTTAAAATATCTAAACTACTTTGGCCGCATTAGTGATAAAATTTCAAAGTCGCGTCTTTTGTCTATCAATTTTTGGAAATATTTTTCCGGCAATTTGTGCAATACTTCTTTCAATTCTTTTTGGCGACATTTATTTCGATTATTTTTTTGCTACTTTTTTTATCTATTTTTTGTTACTTTATTTGATGCATTTTTCTATTTTTTTTTTCGAGTTTCATGCTACATTTCTTTTGATCTTTATTCGACACTTCAGTAACATTTTTTTCGATACTTTTTTTGATACTTTTTTGACACTTTGTTTAACATTTTTTGGGGCAGTTTTTGGCAACACTTAGTTACGTCAAATTATGTCTGACATATTATACAAGCTATTATGAAATTTAGTAGGTAACGACCCATTTTTTTTGACACCTTTTTGATCATTTTTGACTCTTTTTTTTGATTTTTTTTTCGATACAATCTTCGATGCTTTTTCTATACTTTTTACGACACATTTTTGCGAAAATTTTTAACTTTATTTTGGACACTTTTCAGCACTTTTTTTTTGATACTTTTTGTGACATTTTTTTAACATTTCTTAGAGCACATTTTTGCAACACCTTACATTAAATAATGTCTCGCATCTTATTATGAAATTGAGTTCGTAACGACCCATTTTTCGAAAAACTTGTCTGATATATGATTCCAATATATTTTTCGACTCTTTTTTGCGTCATTTTTTTTGCTCTTCTTTTTTCTTCGAAGCTTTTTTCAACACGTTTTTACTACATTTTTTTGCAAAAATTTTTTGTTTTGACACTTTTCAGCGACACATTTTTCGACACTTTGTTTTTGATACTTTTTTGCGACACAAGTGGGTAATCAAACAAGTATACAGCCCATCTTTCAACAATAAGTTTCGCAAATATTTTTTGCGACAGCTTTTGGATATTTTTTTGACACATTTTTTCTGCGGCACATTTTTCCACACTTTCCACAACACTTTTTTTATATTTTTTTGTTTGGAGCTTTGTTCGATATGTTTTTCGATGCTTTTTTGACACTTTTTTGCGACAATTTTCTACTACACTTTTTTCATATTTTTTGTTGGAGCTTTTGTCGGTATGTTTTTTGACTTTTTTGACACATTTTTTGTGACACTTTTCTGTGACACAATTTTCGACACAACAACTTTTCAACATTAAATTTCGCAAAAATTTTTTGCGACAGCTTTTGGACATTTTTTTTGACACTTTTCTGCGACACATTTTATCATTATTATATTTTTTTGCTTGGAGCTTTGTTCGATATGTTTTTCGACGCTTTTTTGCGACACTTTTATGCGACACATTTTTCGACACTTTTCTACTACACTTTATTTTATATGTTTTTTTTTGGAGCTTTATTTGATATGTTTATTGACGCTTTTCTGACACTTTTCTGCAACACTTTTTTGCGACACTTTTCTGCGACACATTTTTTGACACTTTTCTTTTACACTTTTTTTTATATTTTTTTTTTGAGCTTTTTTGCGACACTTTTATGCGACACTGTTTTGGAACTTTTTTCAACATTTTTGCAAAACTTTGTTGCGCCAGTTTTTTGCACCTTTTTGTACCAATTTTTTTTGATATTTTTTTTGACACATATCTCGACACTTTTCTGCGACACACTTTCCGACACTCTTTTTGATACTTTTTCTAAAACATTTTTTTAAAATTTTTCAAAAATTTTAAATTGCATCCCGTTATTTCTCGCATTTTATGCAAACTTTTATGAAATCTTGTAGGTAACTAATCGACCCATTTTGCGAAATACATATTTTACCAAAATTTTTTTTGAGACATTTTTCGATTATTTTTGCGATATTTTATAGCACTTCTTATTTTTTCGATAATTTTTGAAATTTTGTAGCAACTTTTTTATACCCTACACCCAGGGTATATTCACTTTGTCCTATCGTTTGTAACGCAGAGAAGGAGGCGTGTCAGATATAGAAAAGTATATATATTCTTGATCAGCGTCACCTCCTGAGTCGATATAGCCATGTCTAGCTGGCTGGCTGGGTGGCTGGGTGGCTGGGTGGCTGGCTGGGTGGCTGGCAGGCTGGCTGGCAGGGTGGCTGGCAGGCTGGCTGGCAGGCTGGCTGGCTGTGTGTGGAAATACATTTTTTGAGAAAACTAAGCAAGATAATTCAATGAAATTTAGTGCACAGCCTTCGTCGTCAAAGTTAGCTCGGGGGATTGAAAATGAGCGAAATCGGTCAACGGACACGCCTACCACCCATACAAAAAATATATTCAAAATGCAATTTTTTGAGTATTTTTCACGATAACACAATCCAAATACACATAAATACTACGAAATGTAAAAGCAAGCTCTGAGTAAAAATTGGGCTAATTTGGACAAGAGGGCGTGGCACCTCTCGTATAAGCAAAATCTTCAAAACGCTATACTGAAAGCGTTTTTTGAGATAATCGAACTAAATTTTCCTCAGACACTAAGAATTATAAATGCAAGCTTTGAGCAAAAACTAAATAAAATCGAACGAGAGGGCGTGGCACCTCCCATATAAGCAAAAGGTTCATAACGCTATGTTGAAAATATTTTTTGAGATAATTCAACCAAATTTCACTCAAATGCTAAGAACTATGGATTCAAACTCTGAGAAAAAACTGGGTGAATTCCGACAATAAGGAGTGGCACTTCCCATAAAAGCAAAATTTTCAAAATACTGCTGTGTAGGGTATTTAATGTTTGGCCAGGCCAAAGGTAACACCCTTACTAGTTTTTCTTTTTTTTCGACACTTTTCAGCGACACTTTTCTGCGACACATTTTTCGATACTTTTTGTGACACTTAGAAATACTTTTGTGTAACATTTTGGAAGCCTTTTTCAATACATTTAGTTACAGCCTATTATGCATAAAAGCTGTTATAAAATTTGACTGGCACTAGATCGACTCACTTTTCGAAACATTTCTCCAACAGTATTTTCGATACTTCTTTCGACTCCTTCCTGCGCTATTTTGCTACACTTTTTTCGATAATTTTTAAACTTTTTTAGCACCAATCAAAACGAAATACCCTGAACTTTGATCCACAATGCTAAATAAGTATCCTTCTACAAAGTTAATGTCAAGAAAAAAGCAGCTTCAAAAATGCGTCCACTGCAATTTACATTTGCAATTCATTAAACTTGTATATAATTGCTATTTTTTATCTGAACAATCACAGCATTATTTACACAAATTGTTGTAGAAATAATCACGCCACACAAAATTTTTCCATTATTCCATTAAAATCACTTAAAAGCAAAATATTTGCACATGGCCTAATGGCAGCATCAAAGGCAAAAGCAAATTGTGTCGTGCTCCATGGTGTATGTCCAAGAGTAACAACAAAAAATCCAAAGAACCAAGAAAACCAAATAAGCTCCCTGCCCCAAAAATATTCCATTCTATACAGTCCACCACTCAAAAAGATCCCTGCGCCGTGTCAATAGTCAAATAAGTGTGGTGTGGCTTTGAACGAATAAAATTTTAAGTGCTGCCTGCCTGCCTGCCAAAAAACAGAAAGAAAACAAACAATTGTTCAGTGGGGGAGGGGGGCACAAGCAGCACAAGGACAAAAATTTAAAATTTTTAATGGATGCAAACAGAGTACAAATAAAAGTGGATTCTCCTAACCACTCAGGACGCTTTAATAAAAGACGTTGCTATGACGACGATTCTGACAACGATAGAGTATTTAGTTCGCTTTGTGTTTTTCAATCATACTTGTGGGTGTACGGAGAGGGGCGGTGTTACAGATTTACTTTTTATCAATGCAAAGTGTCAAAGAACAAAGCGAATGCTTAGAGCAAAGAGCACACGCTTCACGTTTACTGAAACCAACAAACATGGGTCGGCAAGCAGACAAACATTCAATGCAGTGCTCCCGCATTGAGCCGATTTACAAAAACGACGACTCACTTTCATCGACCGCAAGTTAACATCAAATTATGCCATTAAATTCCATTTTCAATTAGCATTCTAGCCAACCAATCTCTATTATTTTGGGACTTGGTAAAGGTTGATGTCTCACCGCTAACGCATCCTCCTCTCCCACAGAACATTTAAACCATCAGCAGGCACAGACATAGACAACACAGACTTAGCAATAAATGCCACAACAACAACGTACTTACTTAACACCAACAATCAAAATAAAACGCTGGTTGTTGTTTTTGTTGTCATATCAAAGCTGAATAGATAAGGGTGTTGCAAAAATAATTTAATTTTGTGACTATGTATGATATGGGCGATTCTACGAAACCCGTTATTTTGACTAGAAAATACGTATAGATCAAAGTTGTCATAATAAACATAAAAAATGATAATTTTCCATGTTATTTTTCATAGTAAATTTAAAAAAATCTAAATCTATCTATGGTAAAGGTGTGACAGGACAAAGGATTTCTGCACTTAAGTTAGTTTAAAAACTTCAAAATTTTCATCTTTTTCTGCTCAACGTGTAGTCTGTATGTGTAAAAGCCACCTTTCTGAAGTAAAATAAATTTGTTGAGCTCACAAAGGGAAGAAGGGTTGTATACCACGGTAAAGCCATAATTGAGTGATCATGTAATCCATATTTACTAAATGCTTTGTGTTACTAATCACACAAAGGATGACAATGTTTTAAGAAAAATTTATAAAAACGAAATTGAACAATGTTAAACTTGATCTGAATTCAATTTCTTTTGCTGGGGACAGGCACGGTACAGGAATTATTGTCACTACAGGGATCCTGTATCAAAGTACAGTGTTTCAATGACCTAATCTATGTGACAGTTAGAAAACGTTTGATAATACCATTTAAAATACAAATTTTAAATGTTTTTACGTTCAAAATTTGTGGGAATATTTTGAAAAGAGGAGGAGGTTAGAGTAGTGGCGTTTTAATAGCACATGAGTTATTGGGCTGTCTTGTAGGATGGATTGTCAGAAACTGGATTAGGTATTTTTTAATAGAACCCGTAAAGGATATTTATATACAGTTTGTTCTTTTGATGTAGTTGAGCAGGGAGCTAATAGCAATATCGGCGAATGCAATCGGATTATAGAAAAAAGGTTTTCTTAGAGA
The DNA here is from genome assembly GCA_951812925.1 of Calliopum simillimum. Lineage (NCBI taxonomy): Eukaryota > Metazoa > Arthropoda > Insecta > Diptera > Lauxaniidae > Calliopum > Calliopum simillimum. The sequence goes on from OX638371.1 coordinate 102,775,266, forward strand.
TCTAAGCTTAGCTCTAGATATAGCAGGACAGTTGCAGAGAGAGTAATAGAGAGATTCCTGCCCAGGCTCGCGGCTTGCTTGACGATGGCTTAGTGCAAAATGCAGCGATTCTTGCTATATGGCTCGCAGGTCTGATATTTTTGAATTGTTAAATGAAAGCTAGATGGCTCTAGAAATCCTGCAAGTTTTCAAATCTTTCCATCTGGCTTTCGACTTGATGAGGAAATGCGAGAAAATTCTTTTCTTCCCTGGACCTATCGAAGTGTATACACACTCCGAATAAGTCCGGCAGGGGAGTTTATCAGCTTTTTTGTGACCATCAATGTTCCTCTGACGTAAAACCCAAACGAGCTAAATGACAATTTGACATGCTAGTTCAATTAAATTTTTGTATACTTTCCTCAACTAGTTTCGAATTTTCTGTTACTGAGCTCAATACCTTAATGGCGGCCTGAATGTCAATAAAGATCGCCTTTTCTTTAAAGCTGAGGTTAGCAGTCTCTACTAGCCTGCAGGTTTAGTGAATAGCGTAAGTTTCTGTCTGAAAAACGCTAGCTGAATTAATTAAGCTAAAGGATTGAGATCTTTTGAAAATACACCTGCATCACCCGCGGATATGGTGGTTGCGAAATTTGATGTAAGCGTATTGTCTTCGCATTGAGTTTTTTTCGGGAAACCACCACAAAAGTTTTTCTTAAAATTTAATATGGGGCAGATGTAATCTGTGGGGGGGTAAGAAAGATCGCCTGGTAAGGTATCAAGGATGGAACTGTGATCATTCCGCAACTATCTTCTCTGAGCCTGATTGCACTGCATGAGGCAGTGGTTTAATGAATGAGGTAGTATTAACACTTAGAGCTTAAGCTGGAATCTAGTCATAGCATGACGCTTTATTTAGGTAAAACTATTGAATAAGTAATTTAGGAAACCTTTTATGAAAAGTAGCTAGGGTAGTGAGTGATATGTAATATGGTTTCCGGAATAGTACTGTAATAATACAGCTCTATTTTTATGCTTGTAAAGATTCAACATGCTGGAGAATGACACATATCAAATAAGGAGATAATCCAAGCCATCAAACATTTCTTCAGAAATGCTATACTCAAAAGTCATCTAAATTTTGTGCAAGGAAATTTTCTCTGCTCTTTATTTTGATAACATTTGTAAAGTTTCAAAGCATTTGTAAAGTTTCACAGCTTCAATAACTTTAACTCTAATAAGAATATACTGCAAATTGCTCCAAAAGCATAAATGTAGTGGGAACATATACTGGAAATCGAAACTTAAGAGAATATAAAGTTTTTAAGCAAATATTTTTTTAACTTTTTCAAAACACCCCATCACGCTAATGAAAAACGAAACGGAAATGAAACAAAAAGTTGAAAAAAATCGCGAGCACTTTACGTTCGACAATTAGTTCATTGGGTAAGTGGGTGGCTGTTTGACTGGTAAATGCCTGTGTATTTGCAGTGGGTTGCATTGGCTGTTCGACGAAAAGTAGATATTGTGTGAGTGTGCGGCTTTTGTCTGGGTACAGCCGTGTGCTTGAAGCTTCGTTCGCTCTCATTCTCTCTGTATCTCTGTGTCACTGGCCAGGTATGACAAGCACGTCCTTTTTAATTAAAGCGAGCGCGTATAAAGATAAAAACAACAACTAAAAAGTTTCATGAGACAACAGTAAAAAGAAGAAAAAAAATGACGAAAGTTGGTGAAGGGATAATTTCATTCAAGAAGAAACTTCATTCAATTGCCACTGTGCAGTGGATGCGCAGGGCAGACAATAGTGAATTTTGCTACTGGCAACTGGAATGAAGCATAAAATTTGTATTAAAATTCTTAACAAAATTTATAGTTTGTTAATCTAATTGACTTTTATAGAATATCATGGTATAATTATGAATTTTTCTCTTTCCTAAACCTACACTAAAATATTTATAGCTTACGACGCCACTGTGTGTTGCAAAACCTTTAGTGTATTCAAGGCTGTAGGCAGACAAATATTTCGGAAGGGAGGAAAAAACTATATTTCGGGATAAAAATGTTCCGACGAAGTTCACGTGTTGCAGTATAAATATTTCGGGGGTGCTTGACCCCCATCGCCCCATTTTGTGCACTTCCTTTATTGTAGTGTAAGATTAAAAACGGTGTCTGGTGTTGAGTTTCTTTAAAAATTCATTAAATTTTAATTAAAATTTGGGTTAACTTGCGTAAAGAAGTTACTCGCCATGCCTATGCTGGAGCAAAAATGCCTAGGAAAGAGGGTTGAACATAAATGATGAAAATTATGAAAATTGCATTAAAGCTCCATGTAATGTACAAAGTCTCTGACGGTAGCAACCACATGAGAGCGCATTGACCGGAACAGGAAGTGGACGGAATTTCTCACTTTGTTTTGTTTAACGCAATGGACCAAACAGCCAAACCATCTGACCTGCTTGCCTGCTTTTAGTCCTTGCACTATTGCATACTTAACGAAATGAAATCGAATTTCCCAGGAGTTGGAGTTTTGTTTTTTCTATTAAAAGAACATGCGGAACTTAAAGTTCCGCCTTGTTTGCTTAAAGAAAATCGCTACAGTTCAGTTATGACTTCGATGTGCGGATATATTTTTTAACTCATTTTTTTCAATAGCAGTTGGGAAGCGTTCAAAATATGTAAAAACCATGTATCAAATCATCAAATATTTTGAACATCAAAAAATTACTTTTTAGATTTATTTTAGAAAAGAACCAAGTAAGTACCAAATGAAAAATTTTTTTTTTTTTGTTTTTGGGAACAATTAATGATTTACATTTTTTTGCTGTCTGCTTGTTGGGATGAGTTTATTGTTCAGTGTTTTTTTTTTTTTTTTTTTAAATCAACAAAATAACAAAAAATGTAGTAAAATGTATTAAGGAAAACAAAAAGTTTTTCGGAAATCAGGGTCTGAATAGCCGCATCAGTGAACGTACAATTCGTTAAGTAAAATCATTTATTTAGTAATGCGAAACACATATGATTTTGCGTCACGAGTCTTACGTTCACGAATGCGTCTATTCGGTCCATGGTTTTCGTTACGCTTTAAGGCCCACCATAGGTTTTATAATCAGATAAATTTGCCGACATCCAGAAGAACTTACAAGCATACTTTATTCAACATTTAACATAGATTTATTGCGAATCATAGCAAAAGGCAAATCAAAGCAATGCAAAAAATCAAATTTTTTTGTTTCTCGTTTGTTATGCATCGCCTTGCTGTTGTAACTCGTTGGTATTATACGTTTCTTGCGTAGGTCCTTCGTTTACAAGCTCGTCTGACTAGACAAATCGACCAAGATTCGACTTGACATCTCCGATTTCTATGAAAATTGGTGAAATGTTAGTATTTGACACATACTTATATTACTGTGGTAAAATGATTTTCTGAAATTCCAAAAATTTTCAAGATGGCGGCCATAGGAAGTTCGATCCAGCCTTTGGATACTCCCATATTTGAAAATTTATAGCTCCTCGGCTTTTTAACCGATTTTATTAAAATTTTCAGGGTTTTTGAAGAAAAATATGAGCTTTTGAAAAAAAATATTTACACTGAAAAAATCATTTGTTTTTGGTCGAAAAATATCTTTTTATCTTTTTCAAAGCCAATTTGGGACTTGGAGCACCCTGTTTTATTTTTAATTATTTTTATTTAAAATTAAAATTTATTGCAATTATTTTTCAGCCCTCAAAATTGTGGTATGTTTTATGGTTATCAAGTTATGAGTTTTTAAAGTTGTATAATGTTGTGTTTATCATGAGTCGTTGGTGCGGGTGCGCTACCATACAGGGCTGCCACCGTCCGGATAATATTTTATCTTCAGTAAACTTTAGTGAAATTTTTCATAAAATTTTTCTGTGGATTATTTTAACCCATTATAACCAAGTTTTTGGATAAAGGGGTCAAAAAGACCCATGAAAACGGGATGTAATGGGTTAAAATGTTCTAAAAAATTTTCCTTGTTTGATTTTATGTTAACTTTCTGGAACACATTAACCCATTGTATCGCGTTTCTATGTGTTTTATTGACCCTTTTATGTGCGTGCGCTACCATACAGGGCTGCCACCGTCCGGACGGTTTTGTTTCTTCAGTGAACCTTAGTAAAATTTTTCATGAAATTTTTTTTGGAATATTCTAACCCATTATAACCAAGTTTTTGGATAAAAGGGTCAAAAAGACCCTTAAAAACGGATAAAATGGGTGAATATGTTGTGAAAGGTTAACAAGGTCAAGCAAGGTACAATTTTAGAACACCTTAACCCATTATATCCCGTTTTCATGGGTCTTTTTGACCCCTTCATCCAACATGATAAACACAATGTTATACAAATTCAAAAACTCATAACTTGATAACCATAAAACATTCCACAATTTTGAGGGCTGAAAAATAATTGCAATAAATTTAAATTTTAAATAAAAATAATTAAAAAAAAAAATAAAACAGGGTGCTTCAAGTCCCAAATTGGCTTTGAAAAAGATAAAAAGATATTTTTTGACCAAAAACAAATGATTTTTTTAGTGTAATTATTTTTTTTCAAAAGCTCATACTTTTCTACAAAAACCCTGAAAATTTCATTAAGATCGGTTAAAAAGACGAGGAGCTATAAATTTTCAAATATGGGAGTATCCAAAGGCTGGATCGAACTTCCTATGGCCGCCATCTTGAAAATTTTCGGAATTTCAGAAAATCATTTTACCACAGTAATATAAGTATGTGTCAAATACTAACATTTCACCAATTTTCATAGAAATCGGAGATGTCAAGTCGAATCTTGGTCGATAACGCAAAGAAACACTCAGTAGCAAGCGCAATTCAAATGTTATCACCTTGTTGCTCTCAGAGATTTTGTAATTTAAAAAAAATATCAATTCGAAAATTAATTTTGGATATCTCTAGTGAGAGCTCCGAGCTTTAGGCCATTTTTGTTCAAAAGTTTTCTTTTCGTAACAATCAACAAATAATTTGGGAAATTTAAGACATTACCAGGAGCGGTAAGTAATTAATTCTGAAATGATCTTTTTGATCCATCAGCTATGTATATCAAAGCGCCGTTTTTGAAAGGAATCTTTTGTAAGTAGGTTCGAAAAATATTTTGGACATCGGTGGTGGTTCCTAACCAAGTATATGGTTTTTACTGTTTTTCGCTTAAATCGATGATTTATATTTAAAAAAAATTTTGAAGGTTATGAAACCGGAAGAGACGTATTTGTGCTAGCTATGGAAACATGTTGTTTGCTCCAACCAATAAGGGATTTTAAAAAATGTTTCTGTCCGTTTACAAAAGTTAAGGAATCTTAAACCGCCTTCTAGTTGTCCAATTTCATCCGAACTCCAAGCTTTTCCCTTTCATAAAGCAAATTTACCAAAGAATAAGTTCCTTCTTTTTCTGCTTTTTCCAATTTTCGAGTTTTTTCCTTCCTTGCACACTTTTTTCGATTTTACAACCCCCTCGCCTTTGACTGATGCCTTTTATGATCGACACCGTATTTGAGTTGATTTTCGAAAAAAAAACATCTCAAAGATGAAGAAAATTCAAAATTGAAATGACATAAGAACTCGGAAAGAAACCTTAGGGGCCGTTCAAGTATTATGTAAGAATGTTTAGGAGCTGAGATTTTCCAGAATAAATTAATTGGCACCTGCATGCAATTCGAACATGATTAGAAACGGCCTCAGGCCCCGGAAACGTCCAACTGTAGGCTTCAGGCACATTTTGTGTTTCAGTCTATCAATCGGTGAAAATCAATAAAAACTTTTTGGTTGCCAACTGAGGCAGTTCTAGAACCCATAACTTAGAGAGCTGGTTTTTTTGCGTGTTAATTCGAAAAAATTTTTTTTTTAATAATTTTGAAAGAAGCCTTTCAGAGATCTTGTGTAAGAAGTTAATTGATTCGAGTTCTAGTTTTGAGTTTGTTCAATCAGTTGGCAGGTAATTGACCCATAATGGCTCTTTTCAACCATGCATATAGTTATAGCATCCATCAACAGAAGTCGTAATTCACTTTTGTGGTACTTATTAACTTGAATGCTTAACTGCTGTTTCAATCCTACAGAGCATAGAGAATTTATAATTTTTTTACCCTAACAGCTTTTTTGCGGGGTATCTTGTTTATTTACCGTAAGTTGATTTGTACTTTTGTTTCGATGTTTGCTGTAAGGCTAAGCAATTTATAGTCAATCATTCCGCTTAGCGTTCTAAAGAAGTCAATATGCCTGGCATAAGTTCCAATTAGTTGTACATGGATTCACCTCTAATGGCCAGTTACAAGTGGGTTAAATTAATAAGAGAAAATAATAAATGTCTCCATATTAGAAGATTTTTGACTTAATATTTTTTTGCAGTGCTAGATAATTCTAAAATTTGTATATTATGAAAAGAGGTTATCGGTTAATCTTCCAATATAAAAATTATGACTTTTTCTTTTCGCACATATTATTTAGACTTGATCTTCTATGATTTGCTCGGAACTTTAAAAAAACAGAAATTAAAATTCATGTCTATTCCAGTAGGTTCTGCTTAAATGTTTCTATTTCTCAATAGGTCAAACTAAGTTCTCTCAGCTGTTGTCATAAATCTTCAGTGTAAATCTGTTTTGTGCCCCCATACCAGAATGCTTATCATTTAGCATGCAACGCGCGCCAACTTTATTTATTGGTGGATTTGTGGTTTCTGCTGTAACCACATGAAGTTGGACAGCACCAGCACCAGCCAGCTGTGACATGGTGCTGCAAGCTGCATAAGAAAAAATAAAAAATACCCCCACATGCCTTAAATGTCGCGTTTTGTCGTTATCACCAACGTTGACTGTCTGCCGGCCGTTTTTATTATTTTTTTTTCGCTAGTTTCTGTTAAGTCATTAGTTGTTGCTTGGCAAAATCTGAATCTGGCAACGCAATTTCTTTTGCGACGTGCAACATCCGTTGTGCGCGTAACTTTTTAATGATACAGATGCGGTTGCCATGCGAAAGGATAAAACTCTGCAGTAATTCACCCGAAATTTGAAAAAAGAACAAAAAACGAAATGCTGCGTTTCGCTGCATTGGAATGCTGTGCTGCTCGCTGCTCACTGCCAGCTGCCCGAAGCGCTTAAGTAAATGTGACGGTAACGCCTTTTTAGGCATTTGTGTTTAACATGCCGCATTACAATCCGCAAACCCACAATTCTGGTCACACATACACACACAAACAGTGAAATTTTTTTATTTTCATTTTTATTGTTGTCTTCTCTACATCCACACACATACAGATGTGTGCGCATAAATCTCAGGACGATGAATTTTTTTTGTTGTTTTTTGTTGTTGTCTCCTGTTAAAAATAATTCAAAACCAAAATGTGCATTCCATACGCGACTCAGTGCAGCGTGAGAAAAAATGAAAACGCTTGGTATCTGGCCACATTTGGACGTGTGCAGAACTTGGGGCATAAACAAATACCACAACAAATATTTGCATTTGTTTTTTGGTGAAAAATATAATTTTGTACAAATAAAAACACGCGTTTTATTCAAAATGTAAATGAAACAAAAAAAAAAAAAATCTCAAGCGCATTTCTCCATAAATTCAAGTTGATTTTGAAAATTCCATACCATATGGCTTGCACCATGTTTTTGGGAAAACATTTGAAAGCATAGGGGAGATGTGTGTACCTTGGTCCGAGTGTACCTCGGTCCGACTGTCGGTTGCACGTGTACTCGTACGATGATGTTCTTCTATGGAATTTTCCACTCATACCGCTGACTGATATTAGTAGACTTCAGAAATATCGTTATAGTTTTAAGACCAAAAATTATGAAAGTTTTTTAGGAAGGAAGTCAATATCATGAAAAAATGGTGAGAAGCGCTTTCAATAACCTAAATATTTGCAATATTTCTCAAATTCTGTAACTAAGTATTATAAACATATTGGAGGAATAGTTATGACACAGTGTAAACTGGCCGCCATTTTGTTGAAAATGAAAAATATTTCGCTATGTTTTAAACAAAAGCTTACATGAAAAAGTCAAATTAATGGTGTCAAGTTTTCAATGATAAACTCTTAGTTAAAGTCCTGATTGATGCTTAACCAGAAATTGAGGAAACTGCGCTCAGATATTTTGAATTTTTACTTGCAAAATATCGAACTCCAAATTTTTTTGATAAATTTTTCAAAATAGATGTGCCAAGCACAATGACATTTAACAATATTTGCAAATCGTATGGCACATTCACATTGTGTCATTACTTTTGCTCCACCTTGTTAAAATGTATTTTCAACTTTACATAACTTGTGCTTCTTTCATTAACGATGTTGATCACAAATTATGATTCATAATCATCTTTAATGAAAGAAAAATTATAACAAAAACAAAGTCGGCATTAACTGGGTCAAAAACATACATACAGACGAAGTTTCAGTGCATCAGCCGCCAACAACTCATCTTCGACTTAAGTAGTTTAAGTATCTGTTTCAAAGAAAAAGTTGAAGAAAAAACAAAAAAAAAAAAAAAACCACAAAGTCTAAAGAATTTAAGTATTAAGGTCGAGGATGTTAAAAGTTTAACATAAAAATATGACATGATGAAATCCTTTCTTTCTCCTTAAGCAAATATAAATTTATAACGAGAATACAAAATAAAATGTTCTAAGGTGGAAAAAATTTTAAAAGTGTAAGGGCTGCATGTCATGAATATTTGCTCATTTTGTGGTGCTTTTGATTCGAAAATTGTCTGAAGGAAAATATATATAGCTATTGAACGCAACTTCTAGAGACTTGAAAAAATCAATTTGGCAAAAAAATGGAATTAACTCGTGAACATTTTCGTGCGATCATTTTTCACAACTTTCGAAGTGGAGTATCACGACAAGAGTGCATCGATGAACTTAAATCTTTGTATAGCAATGAAACACCATCCTATAGCACTGTGAAAAACTGGTTTGATGAATTCAATCGTGGCCGACGCTCGCTTAAAGACGAATTCCGTGAAGGTCGTCCAAAAACGTATGTTGTGCTAAAGAACATTGATGCCGTGCGTGAACTAATAACTCAAGATCGTCATGTGACATACCGTGAGATAGAGGCATCCTTGCGCATTAGTTCCACTTCAACACATTCGATTTTGCATGAACACTTACATAGTTGTAAAAAACGTTTGTTCTCGTTAGAAACCCCATAATTTATCAATTGCTTAAATTTTCAATGGAAAAACTGGTTTTCTTAACTCACTGTAAACAAAACAAATAGCACTTGTACATCAAAACGTTGTGAGTACGTTTATGCTAAAAAATGTCAAACTTTATTATGACGTTGCCAGATTTTAGATATTGACATTTTTTTTCGAGGTTTTCTACGCGTTTTTTTCTCACCCAAGGGTCCCTTAGATGTCGCAACTAAAAATTTAAAAATTTTGTTTTTCACCCAATGGCACCCCCTTGGATTTCTGAACCAAAACTTAAACATTTTTTTTTTCGTTTTTTTTTCGTGTTTTCTACGCGTTTCATGACTTTTTACGACATTTTATTGAACATTTTTTTTTTACCGAAGGATCCTTCCTACCTGGATGCCGCAATCAAAAATTTTTTTTTTTTTAGTTTTTTCGGGATTTTCTACGCGTTTCATGAATTTTTACTTTTTACGGCATTTTAGTGGAAACAATTTTTTTTCAACTAAGGGTCCCCCTTAGATGTCGTAACTAAAAACTTAAAAATTTTTCTTTCACCCATAGGTACCCCCCCTTGGATTTCGAAACCAAAACTTAAACATATTTTTTTTTTTCTTTTTTTCGTATTCTCTACGCGTTTCATGACTTTTTACGACATTTTAGTGGAAACATTTTTTTTTCACCCTAGGCTTCCCCCTCAGATGCCGCAACTAAAAATTTAAAAATTTTTTTTTCCAAAACTTTAAATTTTTTTTCGTTTTTTCGTGTTTTCTATGTGTGTCATGACTTTCTACAACATTTTAGTATGACATTTTTTTTTTACCCAAGGGTCCCCCCTTGGATGTCGAAAACAAAAATTAAAATTTTTTTTTATTTTTTCGTTTTTTGGGGGTTTCCTTCGCTTTTTATGAGGGTCCGCCTTGGATGTCGGATCCAACATTAAATTGTTTTTCCGGTTTTTTCTTGTTTTCTACGCGTTTCATGACTTTTTACGACATTTTAGTGGAAAGAACTTTTTTCGCCCATGGGGACCCATGTCGGTGTCAAAAATTAAATTTTTTTTTTCGTTTTTTTCGTGCTTCAACAACATAGTTTTCTGTACATTGGCTGATTCACGATTTAATATAACCTGCATAAAACGAAAAACCAATATTTCTGCATTATGATGGAATGATTTTGTGATCGAATTCGGACTGAGCGCATCAAAAATTTCTCCAAAAGTACAGTGCGTTCCTAGGGCTTTGAATTTTATACAACTTTCTTGACCATTAAACTTGATTTTCCGCACTTATTTTGCTTGAACGATGGCTATGTAGTTTAGGGTTACTTCATACTGAATTTCATAACATTTCCTTAGAGAAAATATTGTTTTAATAATTTTTGCATTCATTGTCAAATTTTATTCCATTGCACACTTCTGTCACTACTTTTTATCTCCAGTCATATCAAAGTTCTCGCACAATCACATTGGTGCAAATAAAACCCATCCAAATCATCATATAAGTTATATTTTTCTGACGCATTATTTATTCCCAAATGACAACAGCAGCAGTAGAAGAAGAGTTGATTTTCCACAATAAAAAACCAAAAAATTCTGGACATTGATTGCATTTTATACAGCAGAACAGTACAGACACATAGACAGACACACAAATACAGAAGGATTCCTGCCAACAATCAGAGTTGTAACCAATTTGTTTATTCAAATTTCTTTGTTATCCAACATTTCATTATGCGCTTGGCTTCGATGTCTATAAATTTGGATTTGTTGGTTTTCCACATGCAAAAACATTCCATGAACCTAAAATCGATTTGAGAATTATTAGATTTTCTCGTTGGGGGATTTCAATAATCCCATCATCCACACACACACGCACACGTATGGAATGTTTTTACCCAATTTAGAACGAGAAAAAATGAAACATTGTATGATATTTATCCGAACAAACAAAGGAGTTGAGGAATTCAACAATTCAAAAGCTGACGCTCAAACAAAAGTGAGAAAAAAAAGGAAAAAAAAAAAACAGAAAAAAAAAATCAAAAAGGCAGGACACGCTCACACACATAAATGACACGTTTACGCAAATTGAAGGATTACGCGAGCAATTTGGGCGCATAACAAAAAATGTAGTTTCATATTCCAAAAAAAAAAAAATAAAATATCTGATATTAATATATTTGGTAAAATAATCCCTTAAATCAGCTTTTAAAGCAAAATTGGAAAAAATATAAAATTGGCTTTCAATGACTAGGCACCATATCATCATTATGGAGTATATGAAGGGCTACCCCAATTTGTCAGATTTTTTTTTGTTTTTTGGTTTTTCTTTGTTTCATAATTTTTAAGCGGAAAATAAATGACTTTACCAAGTTAAGTTAATGAAGCAAGGAAATTGCCTTATCCTTTTTTTTCTGTTCCTTAGAAGTTTGTAGTTTTCTTTTTTGCTGTGGTAAGCATTTTTTTCTTTTTCATACTTTTCATTTTAAAATTTGTGTGTTGAATTCTTTTGGTTTTCTTTTTTAATTGAACACTTCACCAATGACCCATTAAATTTTAGAAAGGGTTTAAGCGTGCATTTCTGATTGAAAACTTTTATATAATGTGCATTAAAGCTGAAACTGATGGCTTTTTTCTTTTGAAAACTGCGAAGATTTCTGAGTGAACTCCATTCAATATTTCAATTCATAGCAATATGAATGCATCACTAAAATAATACTATTTCAATATATCAATACATCAATATATGAATATATCAATACATCAATATAACAATGTATCAATTTATCAATATGCAAAATATCAATACGTCAATATATCGATTTATCAATATATCAATGTATAAATATATCAATAATTTAATATATCAGTATACCAATTCTTTGATATTTCAATATATGAATACATACAATTTATCAATATGTCAATACTCCGAGATTTCATTATATCTAATCAATATACCTATGTATCAATATAACAATATATTAATGTTATCAAAGCCTTAATATATTAATACAACAATGCTTCAATATTTATACATTAATACTTCAATGTATCATTATCTCAATATTTCGTACATTAATATTTGTATCAATATACCAATATACAAATATATCAATACATCAATACATCAATATATCAGTACATCAATATGTCAATATATCTATATATTAATATATCAGTATATCAGTATATCAATAATTCAATATATCAATATGTCAATACATCATTATATCAATATATCAGTAAATCAGTATATCAATTTATCAATATATCTATGCATCAATATATCATTATATCAATAAATCAATGTATCAATATATCAACATGTCAATGTATCAATATATAAACATATCAATGTATCAATATTTCAATGCAACAATAAGTCAATATGACAGTATATCCATGTGAATGTGATTATATTTATATTTGTGGAATGGACAAGCACTTCTGCCAGGATGTTGTCTTAAAATGAAACAAAAAAATTTTATGAATATTACTCCTGCCATGTTTGGCCGATAAGTGACATTAGACATTTTTCAATAAAGAAATCAATAATTAGTTTATTACTTATTTCAAGGATTTCGACTTTTCTAAAATTTATCTTAAGTGATTCGACAAAAGCTGAAACATGTAGATAAACTTAGATAAGAATAAAAGCTATTTTTCATGACAAAAGTTAAATAAAAACACTACTCCCTCTTTTCTCTTATTGTATAATTTTTTTTATTTTTAATTTAAAATGCTACGAGTGTTTTTGCGCAATTTAAAAATTCACAGGATGATGGGTCGATATGCTGTCTCAAATAAAAGTTGCCTTAATTTGTTTACTTTCACCCCATTCCATTCGTAATTACGCCGCTGCGTCGCTATTTTCAGCACTTAGCCTTGAATTCTTTTCGTCTTTATGCCGGAAACATTTTGACTCGGGCTGATATTTCCGGCGCGGCCGTCATTGCCTGCCACCACTGTTTGTTGCTATTGTATCGAGCTGATTTTAAACACACACACAATGCCAATGCGATTTTTTTCTTCTTCTTCTTTTCAAGCGCAATGGAAAAACTCACATTTCCTTTTTGATTTTCATTCTTTGATTTTAACTGTTTCTACTCAACACCACTTCCGGTAGCACATCCAGCAGCGTTGGCAATAGCAACTGACTGTGGCAATGCTGGTAGTTGTATGAATTTGCATGGGGTAAGTGCAGAGATGATGCGTGATGAAACGATGTTTGAAGGATTTGATAGAAATTATATCGATAGTTATTTAAGTAATGCTGAAATGCTTGGGCTTTTCGGTCACAATTGGTATTTATGCAAATAAAACGAAAATTTCTTTTATTTCATAATTTTTTCGACGTTTCGCCTATGGATTTTAGGCTTCTTCAGGAGAATTTTTATTAGAAGAAAAGCTACACAAATGAAAAAAATATAATGTAAATTAACATAAAATTTAAATTAGAGCACATTATCTTGCTTGTCTTACAATTTTTTTCTGTCTACATAAATATGTTGTTTTGAATTTTGAAAATTGAACTGAAAAAGTTTTTTAAATGTTTGAAAATTGAAATTTAGATAGTTGTTATCGATAGTTGTTTATTTCGCATTGGACATGAGATATCAAAGTAAATCTTCAAACTGAAGTTATGCTTAAGTTATTATTCTAACGATATTTGAAAGCATCAATACTTATGTATATCAATGTATCATATCATCATCATTGAATATGTCAATTTATCAATTCGTCACAATATTTATATGCCAATACAACAAAGAACCAATACACCAATTCTTTAGTACATCGATATAACAATACATCAATACTTTAGTACATCAATATATCAATAAATCAATATATCAATACATCAATATATCAATATATCAATACATCAATACATCTATACATCAATACTTCAGTACATCAATATATCAATACACCAATATATCAATACATCAATATGTCAATATATAAATACATCCAATATATAAAATATATAAAAAATATCATTATGTCAACTTAACGTTATATAAATGCATCATTGTGTGAATATATCCGTATAATAATAATCTGAAAATGTGTATATAAAAATGCCAAAACATCAATATATTAATGTGGCCATATTTGAATACATCAATTTATGAATATATAAGTATATCAGCCTAGCAATATACCATTATATAATTTTATCAATAAATATTTACAGTTATATTTTTGTATTAATTTATCAAATAATTAATATTTCAATACATCAATATGTCAGCATATCATTTTATCAATATGCTTATGTATGTATCAAAAAATCTTTATATCATTATTTTAATGTATCAATATATCAATATATATGAACAATTTCACGCAGAACGCAAAATATTGTCAATATCTCCTTTAGTCCCTTTTCCGCAAAGCATTTTAATCACCTACTCGTTGCAAGAATAACGAGTTCTCCTGCACATAACGTTTTTCGTCATAAGACAATATCGATACTTTCAACACAATGTCATATGCTCTACATCACTTCACATTGTAACTTGGTGTGTGCGTATGTGTGTTTTCCTGTTTGTTTTTGTTTTTTTTACATCTGTTTATGTATGTGAGCGAGTTCGCGCCGTATTTGCAAGTGTATTGAGGTAATCAAAAATGCAAATGGAGGCCATGAATTTCGAATTAGTTTGCATCTCACACTTTTTCATTTTGTTTCATTTTGTGTGCTCTCCGTTCGTTCGTTCTTCGCCCCGCATATCCGTTGTGTACATGGAAGCTTCAATAACGCGAAATTCAGAAACATGACTGAAATTCTAACCGACCAAATAACGACGAGAGAATGCATTTACTGAAAAAAAATCAGACACATAAATTGTGGGAGTAAAGGAAAAAAAAAAAAAAAAAAAAGAATCGGAACCGGATGTTAAAGCAGCTTTCATTTAATATCTAAGTTTGATGGATGATCGAATTTCGGTGTGAAACAGTACAAACTGGAAATTCTTTTGATATTTTAGTGAAGAAATTTTAAAAGTGCGTACAATTCAAGCAAATTTGGGTATCAAAGCTATGAGTAAAGACCATGTTTTTTGCCAAAAGGGATGGTTTTGGAACGATGTTTTTGCTTCATACAAATCGAAACAGTTTAGCGTATAGCTACAGCTTTAGATGATAAAATATTTACAAAAATATAATATTTTTCGAGTGTGAGTTTTCTTTATTATTCATTTGAGGAGTAATTTTTCAATAACCAAAACGAAACAAAAGTAATGTCATACACATTATTTGCATAATAATCGGTTATTGGATAAATATGATTTTTTAACTTAGTCTCATTAATTTCACGCCATCATGTAATTTAATTAATTTATAACAAATTATCAGGCAATCAATATTATGACATTACTTTTGCTTCGTTTTGGTTATAAGCCCCTTTGAAAATTCACTCCTCATTTCATCAAATGTTAATACAAAATTTTATATCGAACTTTAACCTCTCAGCATTTCACTCCTTTTTCAACTACTTACATTTTATATTGCAAATATGACAAGTTTGACTTCATTTGTTCGCTTTTCGCTTTACATTCAAATAGGGTAAGCTGGGGTACATTTGACACTGGGGCACATTTGACTTTGCCATTTTCGGTGTGAATACGCTTTTCAAACCAAAAACCTGAAATGCAGAAACATAACTAATTAGAGTGTAAGCAACGTAATGTACTTTGGCAGTTCCCTTTCAACTCCTCCCGCGCTTATATGTTTTTTTGACTTTTTGTGCATTTTTGTATAATTTTCGGCATCTTGTTCGTAAGGGTTCTGCAAATAAAGTTGTATGGTTTTTTTAAAGTAAGTACGCAAATTTGGTAGCACTAACCTTTATAATTAATAGAACAAAAGTGTTTTTTATCAAGGTCAAATAGTTTGAATTTTAAAATATTTTTAATTCTTCAAGAGATTTTGGGGCACATTTGACTTTTGCCGAAGGGGCACATTTGACGTTCTCCAGACATATGTGTTTGTGTATTTTATAAGACTTTCTAGTTTTATCTTTTTAAAGAAATGGTATGCCACTACAAAATGAAGGCGAACAGACGCAAAGGCGATGAAAAAAAGTTAAATACGCTGTTTCTTATATCGTAAAACAACGAGGAACCCCGACTTTCGCCACAGAATCCATTTCATTTGATTTGATATAATTTGTTACTTTTGTTTTGTCTACTATATAAGATTTTTGAATAGATGCTTTCCAGGACCTTTTTCACTTATTTTAGTTTGAAAATCTGGATGGATGAAATGCCGATGTAAATGTATTGACATCAAAGTTCATCATGTATGCGAAATTTTTACTAATAATCAAATCGATTTGAAATACGTCCCATCATGTGACAGCGCTGCAGATATCTTGACAATGGTGTTACCCAAAATCCAGACCAAAGAAATTTCCACCAAGCTGGGTCTTATCTTATTTAACATTTTATGTTGATGTTTTCATTAAGGGTATTGTTGGAAATTGTACTTTATATTGAAAACTTGTTTTATGTTTAATGTTTGCCTGACTTTGAGGAGTGCAATTTAGTTTAAACTAACAACTCCAACAAATCCAGCCTCAACTTCACGTTCACGCACTTAATACGTATTTAACATCGACTTATATATAAAATAAGTCTTCGTTAATACATACATAATTATTATTTGCATTTATATTAAAAAATATATGTATTAATGTTTTTTTTATGTTTTTGTGTTATTTTTGAGAGTGTCAAATGTGCCCCTTGCAATGTCAAATGTGCCCCGTACCAGGGGCACATTTGACAAAATGACTTTTTTTGAAAAAATTTAAAAAAAGACTCTTAATGCAATTTTTAAAAAATTTTTTTTTTCTTGGTTTTAATCTTAAATCATCAATGTTTCAGAAACAGTAAAAAGTATTAAGATCGTGCAATAATTTTCAAAGATACAGGCCTTTGAAAATTTAGTGTCAAATGTGCCCCAGTCTCCCCTATATTGTTTTTATATCAAACTTTGCAGCACTCATTTGAATACTCCAAACATCCTACTAAAGTTTGTTCCAAATTCCGAATTCAGGACACTTCTATTGAAAAGAAGCAAAGATTTAGAAAACGAATTGGAAATAAAAATTTGTCTGATTGCTATGCAACATTTTCCCTTTTTTTTCGCCTTCACTTCACTCGATTTCCATTCTTCATTTTCAATTTCATTTTCATATGTAAATACAACTATGTCGTCGTCGGTGTGTGTTGGCATTTGCATGTCTCTCTGTGTGTGTGTGTATTGCCTACATTTTGATTTGAACCAAAAAAAACTGGAGAAATGAAACCAAAACCCGATTTTGCAAAAAAGGAGCAACTGCAATAACAAATAGGACAACTTTTCCGTACGTCTGTCTGCTTGTGCCTGTATGCCAAGCAGTGTAGAACCCACGAGATTAATCAGAAAAAGTTTTCTACAAAAGGCTGCAATAGAAAAAAATTAAAAACGAAAACCGAACGAACAGAATAAATAACAAATAGCTGGCATTTGCTCCATATCCACTTGGCTCATCAGTATGGGACGCGGCAAAATTTAAATATCGCCCACCACAAATAGCAATAACTGAAAGTGTGGGCAGCATTGGTTGGGTTCCAGTAACTTTACCATGCCATATAGGTAGAAATTTCGCTGAAGTTGCTGTAAAATGAATGTGTGTTTAATTCGTGAAGCATGAAAATTACAATACGAAAGGGTGTAAAAATTACCCTAGGGAACAAATAGGGACTTAAACGATTCACAATCATGTCTGGATTTATGTGTGAAAGAAGAAGGAATTGACTTGTAAGATTTGCTTTGTTGCTCATCCAATAAATAATGTTTGCAAAATAGCTGATTTTTATACATATATTGTTTGAAATTATTTTACTAGTAAAATTTTTAAGTCTGTCGTAATTTGATTTTTATCGAAAGTAACAATCCTACGACATTTATATTTACTGTGTATTATCTATTTATATGGGTGATTCTCCAAAAATTGTACTATTCAATGTCCCGAGGCTCAAAAATACAGATACTTAAAAAGAGCATCTATACGAATGGCTTGGAAAAAAAAAATTCTTAATATTTTACGATAAATCTATAACATTAAGTATTGAAAAGTCACTCTCCCTGCTGTTCCTTATTACTTCTTAGCGCACTTTGTTCTCCCATTTCACATATTACGTTATTTTCTAAAAAAAAACTTATACGACATTGTTTTTATATGTAAGTATGTCAGTTACTTTTTGTATGTTTAACTCTTCAAAAAAAAAAAAAATATTTATATTAAATTGATATACATAGAAGTTGGTTTCTAATTTTAGTCTACCTCCGCGTGAATTTTTTTTATAATACCAAACTCTTTGTATGTATAATTAAATCAATAAACAATTAGGGGGCCTATCCATCAGTTTCAATTTTTTTTTTAAATAATTGCTATTTTCATTGTAATATTACTGTTTTTGCAACATTTCGTCATTCTCCGTTTAGTCATCCTCCGCAGAGTAATTCTCTACCTGGTTATTTTTTATCATTAGAACTTTTGCTTTAAGAATGTTTAAAAAGTTTGTAAAACACGCAAGTGTGTGTCATTCTCCGCTTAATTTTTTGTTATAATTCTAAACACATTCTTTTATCTTTATAAAAATAAATCAATAAACAATTAGTGGGGCTATTCACAAGTTTCAACTTTTTTTTTTAAATAATTGCTATTTCCATTGTGATATTACTGTTTTTGCAAAATTTTGTGATTCTCGGTTTAGTCATCCTCCGCTTAGTATTTCTCCACCCAGTTATTTTTTGTCATTTTTGCTTCGACCATTTATTAAAAAAAAAAAAAAATTAAAATTTATTTCTAAGACATTTAAAGAAACTTTTCAAAATCCAACATTTATTTATAAGGTTGCCACCTAGTTATTTTCGAAAATGTTATTTAAATCTTATGTTTTTTGACAAAATTGAAATTTTTTGGTTTAAGAATCGCTCAGATGAACTTTTCTGAAATTGTGCAATAACTTTCAGGGTTGCCACCCGGTTTTTTTTTGTAGGTAGGACAAATATTTGTATTGCGTATTAATATATAGATTTAATATGAAAATTACGTTACGTGTTTCTCTTTTTTCATTTTTTTCTACTTTGTTAATTTTATTTTTTACTGATGCACTCAACACGACGTATGCGTAATATTTTAATAAATCAATGCTAAAGTTTGCTTAAATTCTAATAACTTTAGATTTCAATATTTTTTCTGCGATACATATAAGACTTTTGTGTTTGTTAATATATTCCTATCGTAAGCCGGTTTTTACAAATATATAAATATCATTTATGGCCGCTTATATGATAAGCAATAAATGTCATTCAAATTTGCAATAAATCAAAAAAACAAAGAAACCGAATATATTGCCTTTATGCATACAAAAATATCTCTTTCATATAAAACGCGATATGAAAAACTTTTGACGAAACACTGAACGAGTGAATCAACGAAAGTCAAGAAGGCTGACTTTTCTTTTCCTTTTTCTTCTTGCCATTTTTGTATAAAAGTCAAAAGGAAGCCGAAAGCATCATCATCAAGTTTGTTTTGTTTTTGTACTGATGAAGCATCGAGTGTAATTAGTTTGAATTCTGCCATGGGGCCAGTATTTGAAAAAGTTTTCTCCTCAACTTCTGTCGAATGTGAATCTAATAATTGCGGATATTTATATTAACCCCATCCCAATACATCGCAAGGCAGCACAAATTTCGTTGTCTAGAGAAAGTGAGGAAAAAAAGTTTTTCTTTTCTTTTAATTTTGTGGCAGCAACAAGAAAATGAGATGAAAAATTTCGCGTAAAACACAAGAGATAGAGAGAAAAGAAAAGAATGGAAAAAAATTAAACAAAAGGAAGAGAAAACTTTTTTTGCCATGCTAATTACTTAGTTTTGTGCTTTGAAAATATTTTTGTTTTTTGTCTTTTCTTGTATGTTATTTAACGTTTAATCCGCCTTAAGATGATTTAAGTAAAATTTATAAATTACACAGTGGGGGTGTAATCTTGGGTCTGGCCAAAAAATCCCTTTATAGTTTACAGTGAAATTCTATAGTTTGTGGAAATTATTGAAAATTTGTTTGCATCATCAACGAAAAATTTGTGTATCTCAAAATTCGGCAAAAAATGCCAACGTGAAACTTTAAGGATACATGATTACATGTTTTCTTCGCAAAAAGAAAAAAACAAAATTTCTTCTCATTATCGCTTTTATCAAATAAGATTGACTTACTATAATTATTTTTCCGAGAATTCGTTTTGTAAATAAGTAATAAACTGAGTTTTCTTACAACATCACAGCGATTTACTATAGTAATTAATTGAAATCAATCATACGCCATGTTAACCTCGCTTTAACAACAGTGAAAAGTTTTAATTGTTTTTCTTGAAATTCTTGCACGCGTTACTATAATGACACTCATACGATATGTTGCTTCACTAATTAAAAGGGATTTCTTGCTAATTGCGCTAATAAGGTAACTTAAAAGTTAAGCACAATGCTATTAGTTGTTAAGCATAGAGTTAGATGCAATGTTAGCATCATGTTTGACTTATTATAAATAACATTTATATTTATTAAATATAAACTGCATGCACGTTGTTCAAATAAGGTATCAAAATGGAACGACGTAAGGCACCCTTTTGTTTTGTGAAAATCAACAGTCTTAAATATCTTGTGTAAAACGATATGCTTCGTTAAATCAAGACCTTGGCACTTCATGGTTCTTTTTGGCAAAATAGTTCAACAGATCTACACGGAGAAAAATACGTATAATAATTTTTACTATATTGGCTAGTCGAAAAATTAAAGTAATCAACACTAAATTTCAAGTATAAATTACCTTACGTATGAACTATTTGATGGGTCCGTAAAGTCATATCTACAAATATAATGTAGTTAAATAATAAAGGAATATTTACAACAAATTTCCTACATTTGACTATATGTAAGGTAATTTGCACTTTCAGAAAAAAAATGTGTGGTCAATTTGAATTTATAATTCTAGTCAAAATAACTTCAATTTATCTCACGCACAAAAATGAGTATCATAATTTTCACCTTACTCGAGTAAGGTAAGTACCACCAAAATATAGAGTCATTTTGACTTTTATAATTTTAGTAACAATTTATATTTTTGGACAGACATTTTCTTCATATACAAATTTTTTTGCTTCTACATCATATGCGGAAGCAGCCCAGTGGATATGTATCTGACTACCATTCGGAAAGGCCAAGGTTCGTATCCCGGTCAGTTAATTTTTTTTTTTTTTTTTTTGTTGTTTGAACTTTACAGTAAGGTAAATATCACGCCAATTTTTTCATTAAAATTACTAGACTGTAAGGTCATTCGAACAATCTGAATTGACTAAAACAGTAAGGTGAATCTTACTTCGGTGTAAAGTTGTCACTATTCTGACTTGAAAATCTTGTAATATTTATGAGAAATAAAGTAGCAGGTACTATTTTTTTTCTCCGTGTATGTATGAAAAGTCTACTGAAGAAACTAAAAATATAAATAACTCAAACTAAAATCTAAGACAGTCATTTTCGATGCATTTGTCGATGCTGATTAAACATTCGGTCTCAAAATTGCTCTGTCGCAAATGATTTTTGAAATATTTTGCAAATGAAGCTAAATCTTCAAGGCTTAGGATTGTATATGGGTGGTGCTCCAAAAAATATACCATTCAATGTCCCGGGGCTCAAACCCATGTTGAAATTTTAAATTCGATATTTTAACTATTTAAAACAGATACCTAACCAGAGCTTCTATACGAATTGCTTGAAAAAAAAAAAAAAAAAAAAAAATCAATTTTAAATATTTTACTATGAAATTATAACATAAAGTGTAAAAACGTCATTCTCCGCCCTGATCCTAACAGTTTTTTAGTGCGCCTAATTTGCCCGTTTCACATATTACGTTATTTTCTAAAAAAAACTTGCACGACATTGTTTGCTTATATACTTCAGCTACTGTTTTTTTGTGTTAACTCTTCGAGAGTTTTTTTTTTATATAGAATGGACAACTATGTAGGTTGGTCCCTCAATTTAAACTATCTCCGCTCAGTTTTTCTTATTTTAACTGTAAATTTTTTAAATATTGATAAAATAGAGAACTGAAGGTGAAGAGTGAGAGGAGATTCGTTGTATTTTTAACTGAGTCAGTTTTGGTTTTTCGACAAAGAGTGTTCGTGTGTTTTTTTTTTAAAAAAGTTTAAAAATTTTGTAAAGAACGCAAGTGTGCATCATTCTCCCCGTAAGTTTTTTTATATTACTAAACATATTACCTTTACAAAAATAAAACAATGAACAATTACAATCCACCAGCTTCAATTAATAAATTTGCAACAATTCGTCATTCTCCGTCGTTTTTTTGCAACATTTCAACATTTTCAGTTAAGGAACCCTTTTACTTTTTATTTTTTTTTTGTAATTTTTGCTTAAACTATTTATTTAAAAAATATAAACTAAAATTTAGTCTTAAAACACTTAAATATATTTTTTTTTTGAAAACCTACATAAATTTTTAGCATTGCCACCTGGTTATTTTCTAAAATCTTACTTCTTTGGACTAAATTGAAATTTTTGGTTTCTGGAACGCTTAGATAAACTTTTTTAAAATTTTCCAAAACTTTCGGTGTTGCCCCCCGGTTTTTTTTGTTAGTTTCGCTTAAACCATTTATTTCAAAAAATTCAAAATTCAGTCTTAAAACACTTAACCTAACTTTTGAAAATCCAAAATAATTTTATAGGGTTGCCACCTGGATATTTAACACTAAAAGTTTAGAAAAAATTGCGCACTGCAGTTAATTAATGATGAGAATTAATGGCCAAGGAATTAAATTATATTTTCCTATTCCAAAATCAAAATCTGTCAACACCTGAATCACAAATGAATTAGTCGAAGTGAGGTATTCGATTAAACGAATGTTGGTTGTTAGCTCATATCATAAAATCCCATACACATACGACCAAATGTGGTTGGTGAATACTTTATAATCTGCCAGATAGACGGTAAATATAGTCGATGCCAGTTGAAAGGGGGCTGCACATAAGCCTCGTGACGCTAATCTCTACTTCGATTAATCGAATGTATGGGCAACCATACCAAAAAATCCCATACAAATTCGATCAAACCTAGTTAGTGAATACCTTAAAATCCGTCAGCCGGAAGGTGAATATCGTCGATGCCAGTTGAAAGGGGACTGCCTATAAGCCTCGTAACGCTAAAATTCGCAAAAATTTAGCCCCTCCAGAGCCAAGTGAATATACTCTGTGAATAGTGTGTAAGGAACTGTCTCTTTTTTATCTGAATAAACTGGTTTTCAAGTCTTTTTATGGATGAAGCTCTCTTATTCCATTTCAAACACTATTCTTTAACCTATTTTTGGCCGCGATTAATCGAACAGTAAAATTTTCCATTTTGAATAATTTTTTAAAATATGAAAGTAAATGATATCAAAAAATAGTTAGTGCTTTATAGCCAAAAGTTCAAACTATAATTTCCAATCCAAAAATCAACATCTGTTAATACCTCCTAGGCCCAGGTATGAGTCAAATTTAGTGTTCGATTAATCGAACATTGGCCGTTGTCCCATACAAATACTACCAAACCTAGTTTATGAAAATCATATGACCCGGCAGCCGTAAGGTATATATCGTCGAGGCAACTTAAATGGAGGCGGCCCATAAGCCTCGTGATGATAAAACTCGCAAAAATTTACCCCCTCGCCCCGCTATCTAACAGTAAAGGGAGAAAAAGAATACGGTCTGAGAGGGGGAGTTAAATTTTAGCGTCATGAGGCTTATGGGCAGACCCCTTTCAACTGGCATCGACTACATTTACCTTACGGATGGTGGATGATAAGGTCTTCACTAGAATACCTCAATAGTGGAACTTATAGCATTAAGTTGAAAAAATAAATTCTGACAAAAAACTGATTATTATGGCACATAATGTGTATGACATTACTTTTTTCCCTTTATGAACTTATTCTTATTTCAAAAAAAAAAACATATAAATTTTATTTTTCATTTACTCTACCAACAATTTCTAATATTTCTCAAAAACATTCTGCTGCATTCATTAGAAATTATGTTTCACAAATTTCTGCATATTGGAAATCTAATCTAGATTAAAAAAATGTGTCCTTAAGACTCGTCTACTCAAATTCCATTAAAAATACAAAATTCATTTCCTGCAAAAAATTTTATTTCCCTTAATGAAAAATGAGCAAACAGGTAAAATGTGTAATGAAAACAATCTTAAAGAGAACATGACTTTGCATAACATTTTTTTATCATTCATTTTCATTTAAAGTACCTACCTCATATCATCATCCATACACTTGCCATCCAATCCATACATTTTGAAGGCCGCACAAAGGCAACTACTGTGCGCTACTACGACAAGTCAAGGATGCGTCGTCAGTACACTCAAGAGGATACAATGACCCCGCCGCACACGTATGTAGATGTTGTTCAATTGACTGTACAGGAGTACTCGAGTTAAATTTAACTCGGTCTGCGTCAAGTAGGTGACGACGACGACATGGAAATAAGAGGAAAAGAAGAAGAAAATGAAACAGAAGAAAAAATCGTCGTCATTTAATGCCCTCTCAATACAGCAACATTGAAGTGTCCTGCCGCCGACTGAGTAAAGCCCCCGTAGAATGAATGAAACGAACGTATGAGTTGCGAACAAACTAAAGAAGTTGAATAGCAAACCTTGATGTTTGTTTGGTGGCTCATTAGACACGTGTACAGGTATTATGTCTTTCCATAATGGCATAGGTCGCATAAGGATGCACGACCAAAACGAGCGTCGCATATAGCACAGCACTTCAAGTGCAACTCCTTTAAGTAGGCTGCTTTATTATTAATAAGATCGTTAGGGTTACCAGAGTTGAGGAATTTTTTTCTACTTTTTAAAAGACTTGTCTGAAAATGCCTTGATCTTGTTGCTATGATGATGATTGTGTATTATTTTGTGTCTGAAGCCAAATATCCTGCACTCGAAAGAATTCCTGGTACTTGAGGTAGAAAAATGTCGAAAGGCTTGCGCAGTTGGCAACTCACATGAAATTGTGAAACCAACCTTATAGACGTCAGATTGTCTCAATTGCTTTTGCACAAACGGCAAAGGCAATGGAATTTTCCATTCTCATATTTAAGTGCTCTTGGGCAGTTTTGAATGTTACGACAACCAAACAACTTCTTTCCACTTTCAACTCTGCTGGGCTGTTCACCTTCGGAAACATCAATATAGGAGTACATACATATGTTGCTTTGATCTGCCTTTTTCTTTCCACCAGCATTTTTTCCCTTTTTCTTCATCAATCTAATGCACCGTTGAAAACTACACGTTTCCCGTCGTATGCGCCAAACATTCAAATACGTTTATTGACATTTATTCCACTTGGTGGTTTCCACCACCTACCACTCACTACCACCAGATATATACAATGACACCGGAGCATGCAAAAAAAGATTTCGACATCAGCTTTCGTTTGTGGCTCTCTCTTACAAAACTATAAGCACTTTACTTATGTTTGTGGTATAATGCTAGCAAAACGTTCCAACAAGTCGAGGTGTGACGAAAGCACTATTTGCGTCAAATACACAATGTTGCCAACTCAACTGTAAAAGGGCCATATAACAAGGAATAGGAGCAGCACATCAAGAAGAAGAACTTACACAAAAACCATATAAACACGTACACAACACAATCCAATACAACTCCGTCTTTTCTGCTTCTTTTCGTTTAGTGACATTTTTAGGCTGAGTGCTTGTGGTGGAATAAGACTTTTTTATGTTACTCAAAGGAGTATAGTGTTGTAAAAAGAATTTAGCCAAAATCAATATATTAATACGCAAGACAAACTTGTCCATCTTTTTTTACTATGTTAGAAGTAGAGTACGATTTAAAATTATACACCATTAGAAAGGTATTTGTGTGTAGATGTGCACAAAGTTAAAATTATGTTAATATTTTGACTTTAAGCTAGGTAAAATTAAATGCAGAAATGTGCAGAAAGTTAAAATTCAATCTCCATCTCCATCTCCATCTCCATCTCCATCTCCATCTCCATCTCCATCTCCATCTCCATCTCCATCTCCATCTCCATCTCCATCTCCATCTCCATCTCCATCTCCATCTCCATCTCCATCTCCATCTCCATCTCCATCTCCATCTCCATCTCCATCTCCATCTCCATCTCCATCTCCATCTCCATCTCCATCTCCATCTCCATCTCCATCTCCATCTCCATCTCCATCTCCATCTCCATCTCCATCTCCATCTCCATCTCCATCTCCATCTCCATCTCCATCTCCATCTCCATCTCCATCTCCATCTCCATCTCCATCTCCATCTCCATCTCCATCACCATCTCCATCTCCATCTCCATCTCCATCTCCATCTCCATCTCCATCTCCATCTCCATCTCCATCTCCATCTCCATCTCCATCTCCATCTCCATCTCCATCTCCATCTCCATCTCCATCTCCATCTCCATCTCCATCTCCATCTCCATCTCTATCTTCATCTTCCCCTTTACCTTCATCTTCGTCTTCATCTTCCCTTTTATCTTCATCTTTATCATCTTCATCTAATCCCGTGCCATCCCACCTCATTTCTTGATTCTTTTTTCGTCCGTGCTCATTTACTTCGCCCTAACTCTTGGATGCTTTCCATATTCTCCATAAACTGTCACAAAATACAAAAACCGGTTATTTATAGATTAAATTCTCAGACCTAGGAGCACTCACTAGTACACATTTAACTATAACACATCCCATCGGTAATGTGTTTGTGTGTGTCACACAAATATTACAAAGAACCTGCAACACAATGGATTCGATCTCTTTTATCGACAATTTTCCAGTCTTATGAATGTTTGAACACTTTTTAGCACTCCAGCTTTAGCGCCTTCAATGTGGGCACGTTAATGGATTTTGTGCCCCGTCGCACCAACTGACAACTCGCCCACCCAACGTTATGGTATCAAACAACAACAACAAATAAAAAAAGGTTTTTTAAACTCCTTCCCACCACTCTACCTCACTTATTGTGATGATATTAAAAGGAGTAGGAAAAAGGATATAGGATCCGTTACGTTATTTAGTGCATGCGGTATGGTACACAATGGAATCCTTTGTGTAAATATTGTCATTCCTTTTGCCTGCCTACGACGACGACGACGACAACAATCTGCATTAAATTGTGTGTTGTGTTGTGCGCTGTCCATGTGTCTCATGTACCAGAGTCACAATCAGGACCAAACCTACAAACACACACACACGTAATGCCGTTATAGAATTCCTAGTTTGTGCGGCGAGTGCGAGTTGGGAGCGATGTATTTGTTACTTCTCTGTTTGTGTCTGTTTTTGTCACAAATGCATTCATTCAATGGATAGAAAAAATTTCTTCTGACAAGCTGTCAGATTTCCATCTATTATTTGGGTCATCAAAGAGTCGTCATGGCGTCATTATTTATGAGCAGCTGCTGTCAACTGTCATGCATATTTATTGACATTTAAAGAGGCAGTTGAACGCACACGAAACAATGCCATTGTTACATTCACAGGTTCACGACTTCACAAAGAAACGATAAAGAATGCCAAAAAAAAAGCAGAGAGAAGAAATGGCTAAATCATGTCCTGTAAATTTTAAAGAATTTTGTAATAAAGACTTTTGTTGATTTAACTAAAGTATGCCGCTTGTAAGCGTGATTTGGTTATAATTTAATATTTTCGAATCAAACATCAAATATGATTTTGTATCGGGTATATATATTTAGCTAAAAAATTAGCACCGACTCTAAAATGTCATGGAAAACATGATACATTTTCAGGGATAAAAGAAAAGTTTAAATTCAAAATTGATTTTACGGAACTTATGACGTATTTTGGCTTTGAATATATTTTGGCTCTGATACAGGTTTTTCACTCCAAGTTAGACCTTTTTTACATCATATTGATCTTTTTCCAAACCAAATTATACTTTCTTTAGCATTTTTCACAAAACTGGCAAGGTTAAAATGAAAAAAACTTTTAATAAAAATTTAAAAAGTTAAATTTTAAAACCGCTTCGTTTTCGGAACCAAACATACAAAAGGTATGTACTAGAAGAAAGAAGTCGACCAAATATGGATATAAAACGTATATTTTTCGACCAAAAAAAAAGAAAGTAATACATTTTTGAAAGACAAGGGTGTTTCTTAAAGAAAATGAAAAGGTCCTTCTGAGTCGATATAGTCGATCTGTGGAAATATTTTTTACGGGAAAACTAACCAAGATAATTCGATGCCATTTGATACAATGAGTTTGCTGTAAAAGATAGCTAGCGGGATTGAAAATGAGCGAAATCGGCCAATGGACACGCCTACCGCCCATACAAAAAATATATTCAAAATGCAACTTCAAAAGAATTTTTCACGACAATGCAACCAAAATACACATAAATACTAGAAATTGTAAGCGCAAGCTCTGAGGAAATATTGGAAAAATTTTTACAAGAGGATGTGGCAGTTCCCATATAAGCAAAAGCTTCAAAACGCTATACTGAAAGCGTTTTTTGAGATAGTCGAACTAAATTTTACTCATACACTAGGAACTATAAATGCAACCTCTCAACAAAAACTGGGTGAAATCGGACAAGAGAGCATCTCCTATATAAGCAAAATTTTCAAAATACTGCATTGTAGGGTATTTAATGTTTGACCAGGCCAAAAGTTTATTTTCCATTTGGCTCATTAGCTTACAAGTTATCATCTATTGAAGAATAGGCATTTCAAATCCATATTTGAATATACAATAACTCATAAGATAATGGAATAATTGAAATAGTCAAAAGAGGAAGTTTATTAAGTAAGATTATGGCAATCCAATGCTGTTGGCAAATATCAAATACAATTTTTTCTGCTAGTATGATATGGCTTCAAAACTGACTCAATAGTGTGATTTTTGCACTTTGAAACAGTATATCATAGAATCGAGACATGATAGAAAAAAGCCACGATCAGATTTGTAAATAGGAACTCCCACGCCTTGATAATCTGCTAAAGAAAATTGGAATGAAAGGCTATTGTCGGACTGTGTTTTTATATAGATAGCAGCCAGTCTGGTAGCGAAACCAGTAATTTTTGACTTTGTTGTTAAACCAGATAACTCGAACTTAGTATATAAGAAAAAATTTTTGTCGGATGATTAAACAGAGTTTTTATATCAAATAAGACGATTCTTAACATACGTACTTCTAAAAATTCCGAAATTCCTTAGATTTTAGCTTTTAGAACTATGAATTTTAGTCATTTTTCCAAAATTTATTTGACATTGAGATGTCGGGCAGTACAACTAAGCAAATCATATACATACATATGTATAAAGAGAAAATTTTTCAACTCATTTCAGCTTTCAAAAATTAATTACAGTTGTGTTAATAAAACAAAAATATAAAAACACTTTAATGTTATCATATAAAAAGCCACGTTCGTGTACCTAAAATCTTGATTTAAAATCCTTGTGATGATGATGATGTTCTCGAGCTCAAATCATTGACGTTCATATAAAATTAAATTAAAGTCATATGCTTTTCGTACAAATAACATTGCGATTTTGATTGCTAACCACCGCACACCTCCCTCTCCGCCCCTCTGAAATAACATGCTGTGCCGGGTCAATTTAAAAAAAAACAACAAAATAAAATTAAATAAAAGGAAGCCCCCTCTACAACAAAATGCGAATGCAGATATAAAATGGAAGATGAAACCGTGCCAAGTGTCGACGTCGCACACAAATGTTGTTTATTTCAATTTAATTTATTTCTTACGTGTGTGCGGAAGCGTATTTGTGTGTGTGTGTGTGTGTATGAGAATTTCTTGAAAAAATAAAACCGAAATTCAGCAAAAGCCTCAGCCTCATGTCGACTGGATTCATTTTGGCTTTATTTTTTATACATTTTCTGATTTTTCTCTTTCTCTGCTTTTGGTTCTTTTTTGGGTTCTCATTCTCTCATTCTTATGGAAATTACAAAATGATAAGATATATGCATTAATCTGGGCCATTCCTTTAAAAGTTTTATTTTATTTTTTTTATTTTGTGTTGAATTTTATTGAAACTCAAGAGTCCAAGACAAATTGCTGATTATTTTTATTGCCTTAAATTGTAGGTGGCATAAGAAAGTTTTGTTGGTCTCGAAATTTACGAGTAGATAGTAATATGTGTCAAAGGTGAGCTTTAGTGTTGATTATGTAAATATGCTTGAGCTTTTGACTTTTATTAAAATTTCAATTGTTGTGGAACTATTGTCGTCTTAAGGGAGTATTAAGCTTTCGGAGCATAACTTAAGGAATCATATACATATTTAAAAAAATACTAATCGAGACGAAGTCCTGTAAGTTAAAATATGAGGATTAAGCTTAAGCAATTAAAATAGTAAATGATGAACTACTTAAAAAATTAAAATGAGATTGGAATTATTTATTATTATGTTTGCATCACAGTTCAGTGGTCGAACTAAAATTTCAAGAACTACATTTTATAACAATATGATGCCCATATGCAAATATATGTCGTAACCATCGACCCTTGTCTATGTTCTCGAAGCAATTTTGTTCCTCAATTTAATATTCAAATGTTTTATTATTATTTCACAAAAACTTTAACCTCATCAAATAAAAAAGAAAAAAGAACAAACTATAATCATGTTCGCAGCACAAACCTTCCCTGAAGCACAAAATTTTTGGGTAAGGTCGTTAGTTCTGTATGAGTATGAGAGTGTGTGCAGAAAGAATATGGGCGCTTTTGTTACCGCATGTTGCAAAAATAAAATTTTTATAAACAAAAACAGCCAGATGACTTCGAATGCAAATTTATTATCTTTTCGTTTTGGTGATGGTGATGCTGATGGTAATGCTGCTGGTGGTAGTGATGACTGCGTTGTTGCTTTCTGCTCTTCGAACAAAGGCAAACTTTGTATTATTAAGTTTTTGTAGCTGTTACAACTGTTGTTATTAGTTTTAGTGCTTTTGTTGTATGTTTTGGTTTAAGAAATTTGTTGATATTAACGATTATATAAATAACACAGATAACACAGATGGTATCGATCCTTTGATATACATAGAACGAAAAGATTCAAGCGATAAGTTCGGTTTGGTGTAGTTTACTTGAGTTGAGTTGAGTTGAGTTGAGTTGAGTTGAGTTGAGTTGAGTTGAGTCGAGTTGAGTTGAGTTGAGTTGAGTTGAGTCGAGTTGAGTTGAGTTGAGTTGAGTTGAGTTGAGTTGAGTTGAGTTGAGTTGAGTTGAGTTGAGTTGAGTTGAGTTGAGTTGAGTTGAGTTGAGTTTAGTTTAGTTTAGTTTAGTTTAGTTTGGTTTAGTTTAGTTTAGTTTAGTTTAGTTTAGTTTAGTTTAGTTTAGTTTAGTTTAGCTTAGTTTAGTTTAGTTTAGTTTAGTTTAGTTTAGTTTAGTTTAGTTTAGTTTAGTTTAGTTTAGTTTAGTTTAGTTTAGTTTAGTTTAGTTTAGTTTAGTTTAGTTTAGTTTAGTTTAGTTAAGTTAAGTTCAGTTCAGTAGAGTTTAGTATAGTTCTATTTGATTTGGTTTAGCTGAGTGTTTGCTCATAGTAATGTTGCTATGACTATTGCATCAAGATATCTATTTGAATAAAAAAGTTTATCCAACAATAACTACTAATGCAAAATCTACACTTCAATGATTTAGTGCACCAGAAGTTGCACATAATTCTACCAGACGAAACAAAAGGGACGATTCCAGCAAAAAAGAGTTATACCACTTCCATACAACCCGCAGTTTGCAGTCTCTGCTTGCTGCACCTGTATCGTAAATTTAATTACGTAATGTTGGCTTTAGTAATTAGAAAGTTTTAATGTCGAAATTTGTACAGTTCGTGGAAAAAGTTGAGCGTTTCTTTTTTGTTTTTTGGTTTATCAGATTTCCTTTATCGTTTTCTCGCCACGAGGGTGCTAGCGGTGCTGAAGGAATTATAGTTTACGGAAATTTGTTGTTATCTATTGCATGTTTGTATGAGTTTATGAGAGGGAAAATGAGTATAGGATGTGTAGAGTTGTTGCATGTGTGCGTTTGTCTGTGTATTGGGTTTCAGTGGTGTTAAAATGACTTGAGTTTTGTACAAATTCTGCCATGATTTGCAGTTTTCAATTAATTATTTTTGAGCAAAGAAGAAAGATCAGCCGCGTCAGCATACACCATGAAAAGCAAAAACGTTAACACATACACACACACAAATATGTGTAAGCAAACACACTAACATCGCTAGACATAAACACAAACATGGTAAAACAAATACACGCATATGCGATGGAGTGGAACTTATAGTGCATTTTATGAATAAGATATTGAAAAATCATTTCAAGAACTTTTTGATGCCATCTTTAATGGGAATAGTTTTGCAAGTTTAAAAAAACATAGATGAATACTTGATAGTGCATTTTGAGGATAAAGAAGATGACGAGATTTGTGAGTCCTGTATATAACCTCAAAAACAATCAAAAAAGCCATATTTTGTGTCTATTACTTTAAACATTTCAAGATTTTGAATAAAGAGGCTAATTCTTACCTTAGATTCGGAATCTACTTTGAAAAGTAATTCAGATATTTTATCCAAGACTAATAATGGCACCGATTTTTTGCAAGCCCGAGATATTAATATATAGGAGAAAAATCGTTAACATCCTGAAAATCAATAACAAATTCTCGGAAGATTAGATTATGCTCGTTTTCACTTCCTTTCGCACATGTCAAGCGTTACTTAACATAAAATTTTGACAAGATAGTTTAGTTGTCATCTTCATATTCAATCATACAATAAAAACATCTCTTGCTGAAAAGAAAAAAAATGTTTTCATGAGAGGTCCACCTTGATACACACCGAAAAATTATCTAAAAAAGTTACGACATCTGTAATGAAAAGTTTTGAACTCCAGCCTCCCTTTCCAAACACCCACACTCTGGTAGTATATGTTGATAGCAAGAGCGCACGGCGAATGAAGCACGAAACGAACGACTGCCAAATGTTGAAACTTTTCAGAGTTTCAGAACTGTGTGGTTTCATTTGAAAATCCTTGCTATAACTTTCTTTTTTACTATGTGTATAATTGGAAATGCGTTACATAAGCTTGTAATGCGTTTGGCATAAGTACACAAATACACCAACACACTTGTGTGTATAAATAGAAAAGTTTGCATACATACTTATACCGTACTCATATTCATACATAGAACTCAAAAAATAGCGTTCATATAATATGCTTGCATGAATTGAAAAGGACATGCAACTCTTTATGCTGCTGCTGCTCCTTTTATCCTTATACCACAAAGCATCGCTTGCACCCTCTTGCGCCGCCCCACTTTCTGATTTTCACTTGTCAGCAATCTACGTCTATCACCAAATTCTAAACAAAACTTCTTCTTCTTCTTCAACTCTTAATTCTTTGCATAGGGATACATGAATAATTGAAATAAATTGTGAGTAATTACATGTATTCTGTATACAAAGTAGGGTACGAATATTTGCTGTACATTGCTTTAAAAGGAAATGCGGGCGTTGGCAGAAAAAATTTCTGGTTTCATTTTTAAATTGCTGAATTGGTGAATTTGTAAGAAGTCAGAAGAACAAACAGTTTGAATATCTATGTATTTTTATTTAATTAAGTACATATGTCGTTTGGGAGACAGGGGCATTTATTAAGGACCAAACGGAAAGTAAAAAGAAATTGTAAAGGATAGCTGTATGAAAAATTAGTGTATAATAAGCAAGTAGAATTAATATTCCAGAGATCCATGTGGGATATAGTCTATGTAGTAAACAAACGCATAGAACCAAATCGGTAGAGGTAACTAATTTACCAACAATTTTTGTCTCAGTACTCTCAAGTTTTGAAAAATTTTCCAACTTAACAAAATTATTCGATATGCAGACAAAACTCGATTTTAGGTTCTTAAACTTTTGTGACCGTGCAGAGCAAAAGGGATCTTATCTTCACTAAAATAATTTAACAGTACAGCTAAAAATAAGATATAGGAAAAATTTATAGCGCATTTCAGTTTGAGGTGGAATTTAGGAATGTACTGAAAATTTTACAATTGATTTAAGGTCGATTATCAAATAATAATTATCAATAAAAGTGGTATTATAAAACACCAACCACTTTGGAGGTAAAATTGTCAAGCTTTAAACTTTAATATCTACAAACTTGAATTTTTCATTCAAAGATTCTTAACGCCATGACTCAGTTAATTTTTGGATTTTTCCAGTGATCGAGGTGTCATTTTATTCAAAATACTTTTTTTTTTAGAATATGCAAAAAAAATCGGTTTTTGATTTTGTGAAGATAAGTTTTCTTTTCCTATAGACGGACACAATTTTTTACCTTTTGAACATTTTTCGACTTTGTGAAAATTTTTCGAATATTTTAATAGGTATTTTTCGAATAATCAGTAATTTTCGACTTACCAACATTTTTGGACTTATCAAATTTTTTCGACTGATCAAAATTTAACAACTTATCAAATTTTTTTAGCTAGTCTATATACCGTCTTATTGACATTTTGCGACTTATCAAAATTTTTCAACTTACCAAAATTTTTTAACAAATATGTACCCGTTCTTTTCACATTTCTGGTCTTATCATCATTTTTAAACTAATCAGCATACCTCGACTTTCAGCATTTTTCGACCTATCAATATTTTTTGACTTATCAAAAATTTTCAACTTATCAACTTATCTTCATTTTTCGACTTTGGAAATTTTTCGATTTAACGAATTTTCCTCTTCAATTTTTCGACTTATCATCATTTTTAAGCTAATCAACAAACTCCGACTTTTCAAAATTTTTCGACTAATCAAAAATTTTAAGCTTATCAACATTTTCGATTTATCAACATTTTACGACTCATTAAAACTTTTGAATCATCAAAGTTTTTTAACTTATCAAAAATGTTCAACTTTTCACCTTATCTACATTTTTCGACTTTGCAACTTTTCGATTTACCGAAATTATTCGATTCATCAATATTTTCGCCTCTTCAACATTTTTCAACTTATCAAAAATTTTAAGCTTATCAACATTTTTGATTTATCAACATTTTTCGACTCATTAAAACTTTTGAATCATCAATATTTTCCGAGTCATCAACATTTTTCGACTTCTCAACTTTTTTTTGTATAATCAAAATTTTTTGTCTTATCAATATTTGCCGACTTATCAACATTTTCGACGCATACAAATTTTTCAAGCTATCAAAAATTTTTAGGTTATCATAATTTTTTTGACTGCCCAACATTTTTCGACTTGCTTAAATTTTTCCAATTAACAAAATTTTTCAACTTATCTTAATTTTTCGTCTCATCAAAATTTTTCGATTTACAAAAATTTTTCAAATTATCAACATTTTCGTCTTAACAAACATTTTAACAAATTTTAGACTTATCAACATTTTCCGACTAATAAAATTTCTGACTTATCAACATTTTCCGAGCAATCAACATTTTTCGACTTATCAACTTTTTTTGTCTAATTAAAATTTTACCAGTACTTTCGCCAAAAACCTTTTTCAAGCTATCAAAAATTTTTAACTTATCAACATTTTTCGACTTATCAAAATTTTTCAAATTGTTGGAATATTTCCAATAAACACAATTTTTCAACTTCTTCATTTTCCTTCTTATCAAAATTTTTCGATTTACCAAAATTTTTAGACTCACCAACATTTTCGCCTTATGATCTTATGAACAATTTTTAACTTATCAACATTTTCGACTTATCAAAATTTTTCATCTTATCAAAAACTTTAAGCTTATCAAGATTTCCAACTTATCAACGTTTATTAACTTATCAATAATTTTCGCTTTATCAAATGTTTTTGACTTATCAATAATTTTTGACATAGCTGTGAAAATTATTCAACAATTTTCGAAATTTAAGGATTTTCCGAATTTTTTTTTTGATTTTTGAATATTAGTTTTTTTTGACCTCGAGCCCCAGAAATCATTTAATATTTTTGAACATTTTTTGGAGTTTTCGACTTATCAAAATTTCTCGACTTATTTATATTATTTCAAATTATCAAAATATTCCAACTTATCAAAATTTTTTGACTTATCAAAATTTTTCGATTTAATGATAATTTAATTATATTCACTACCACACTACTGTGCAAACTAATTCGAAATTCGTAGTTAAATTTTTAGTCTCCAACATTTTTCAAATTTT
Source organism: Calliopum simillimum (assembly GCA_951812925.1). Classification (NCBI taxonomy): domain Eukaryota; kingdom Metazoa; phylum Arthropoda; class Insecta; order Diptera; family Lauxaniidae; genus Calliopum; species Calliopum simillimum. Next base: position 102,811,710 of record OX638371.1, read on the forward strand.
GCTCCAATTCTGACTTATCAATAATCCCCCTAATCATCTTATTCGATTTCGGTTCAAACTTAATCGAATCGAGATTTTGCTATCATATATTTTGATATCTAGAATCGAAATTTTTTGCAATCAAAATTGGATCAGCCATATCATCTAACTAGATTTTGATTGCAAAAATTTTCAATTTCGATTCTGGATATCAAAATATATGATAGTTAAATTTCAATTCGATGTAGTTTGAATCGAAATCGAATTACTTACATAATAAGAGCTTATATCCGAAATTTGAAAAATTTTTCGTCTTATCAAAATTTTCAACATACTCGTATACGTACGTATTAACATATTTCGAAATTAGATAGAGGTTTTTGGCATATATCAAGTATTCCCTCAGTATTCGACTCACTCAGTTTCTTTTTTTTTTAGAATAAGGTTCAGAGCAATATATGGATTTCGATTAGTTAAAAGCCTCCAAACTCTTCTAAATGTCACCGATTTGTTACAGATGTCATCTCTGTGTTCTTTTTTTCCTTAAAAAGGAAATAATGTGAACAAATTGGAAAATTGCCTATCATAGGCTAATCACATCAAAACAAACCTTGCGGAAGCTCTAAGCGAGGTCGTAAGGTGACATCTCATAAAGCAACTTTTATAACTTGACATTTTTGCTCTCGTCCAGCAAGTAAAGAGTGGCTTTAAATGCGTTTTTAAACTTTCAGCAAAAGATTTAGCATGGAAGAATGGGACAAAGAAATGAAAAAACTTTCTGCACAAATGTTTCATCAATTTAAAAGCCTGAACACGTCAAAACAATGCTATAAAATGGCAAAGAAAACGAAATGAGGAAGAGAATTTTGATCAAAATTTATCAGAACATTTGTATCAGCAGTTTGATGTGGCACAGTGCTTCCTGACAACATTCGACCTTACACCCTACGCAATTTGCTGCTACTGCTGCTGGTGGTTCCTTGTGTCTTTTGTTGAGTCACGTTTTGAGTTTATTGAAACAAATATCGCATGAGTGTCTCTTTTTCTATTCAGTTTTTCAGTTTCAGTTCAATTTAGTCCTTCGCGGTCACAAATGCGAATCCCGAAACCAAGCTCGCATTTCTTTAGAGTTTTTATTTGTTTTTGCACCGCTTGTTCTTCTCGGCACTGCTACCCCCATGTATATTGCTTAGTATTCTTGATATTAAGTATTTTGAAGTTGATCCCCGTCTCCGTACAGCGTCGTTGCTGCTTAACTAACGCAGTGAACAAAAAAGAAATTTTTATTTTTATTGCAATTTATCGTCTTGAATACATAAAAAGTTTAACAGTCGTTATGGTTGAGCGCATTCTAGGAAAAGGTGGAACATTTGATGTTCATATCGCGCGTCACATCTTGTGCCACGATGTTCTTCTGCGATGCTGCTGTGAGCAACGCTCGCTGTTGTCGAATTTTAAGTTCAGATTTTTATTTTTTTCAGTTTTTGCTTAAAACGAAACCATCGCCAGTTATTGAAAAAGTCAAAGTAAAATTTATTTATTTCTTTTTGTTTTCTTTGTGCGCGAAATCGTTAAATAGAAAATATTAAAAAATTTTATATTGGCAACGAGTTTTATTAAATGCTTTAAAATACAAGACAAAACATTAAATATCTTGTAGTAGTTATTTCCGTCTTGGGAAATTTTTAACAGCTCTGAGGCTTGTTATTTTGGGCAACCTAAGTGTTGGTCCTGAGTGGCAATTTAGGTAATGGGCCTAGCCTCGATCATTCAAGTATTGGTGCTCAAACATTTGAGTCACTGAAGAAATAAAAAACCGTTTGCTTTTGGCTAGGGTAAAACATTATCATTGGTTAACAGAAAAATTATGATCGAAATTAAATTAAGCAAACAAAAGTTTGCAAATCAGCGTACCCAAGACATGCACCATCGTTTAGTTAGCTGATAAACTAAAAGATTTTAGCATACGAGGGGTAATATTTATATATCGGGAACTGGTAGCACTAATGTCAATAGCTAAAATCTGAGAACACCATTATAAAGTTTGACATTTTTTAGCATAAACGTACTCACAACGTTTTGATATACTAGTGCTATCTGTTTTGTTTACAGTGAGTTAAGGAAATTGGAATGAATACAAATCCACACGAAAGTTGGTATAGAATCTATGCTACAACTTGGTGTACAAACCATTTAAACATATTCGTATAAAATTTATACAAATAAAGTAAGCATACAATTTATATTTACATTAAGGGGATTCCTTTAAACTCGTAAAAGCCTCGAAAAGCACGTAAACCTCGAAAACTTTCGAGTCTCGTAAAAAAAATTTAAAAATTTGTATGAAAAAAAGTTTACCAGGCCTCGAAAACTTACGAGGCAAATTCGATGCGTAATTAGCCTCGAAAAAGTACGAGGGCGATTGTTGTCAAATAAATGTATAGAAAATAAATTTTTGTTTTGAAAATTGAATTTGAATTGAATATTATTCAAATTATATGACAGCTGATACGTTGTTTACACGTTTTTAGAAATGTGTGTTCCTGAAAACAATCTCGTAAACTTTCGAGTTTTTCATGGTTTACGAGTTTACGAGATTAAAGGTATCCCTTTATTATTTTATCTTAAATTCAATAGTATCATAAATTTTATACAAATTTTATAACGCACAGAAAGAGGCGTGGCAGGTATGGATAAGTATATATATTCTTGATCAGCGTCACCTCCTGAGTCGATATAGCCATGTCCGTCTGTCTGGCTGGCTGGGTGTGTGTGGAAATACATTTTTTGGGAAAACTGAGCAACATAATTCAATGAAATTTGGTATTCTGCCTTCGTCGTAAAAGTTAGCTCGGGGCATTGAAAATGAGCGAAATCGGTCAACGGACACGCCTACCACACACACAAAATATATATTAAAAATGCAATAATAAGAGCATTATTTGCAATAACAGAAGCAAAATACACTTAAATACTAGGGAAAGTAAGTATAAGCTCTAAGCAAAAATTAGGCAAATTCGAACTAGTGGGCGTGGCACCTCCCATATAAACAAAAGTTTCAAAATGTTATACGGAAAGCGTTTTTTGAGACAACCCAACCAAATTACACTCAAACACTCGGATCTATAAATGCAAGCTATACGCAAGATCTAGGTAAATTCAAACAAGAGGGCCTGGCACCTCCCATATAAGCAAAAGTTTCAAAATTATATAATGAAAGTGTTTTTTGAGATAATCCAACCGAATTTCATTCAAACACGAAGAACTTTAATTGTAAACTCTGAGCTTAAAATAGGCAAAGTAGGATTAGAGGGCGTGGCACCTCCCATATAAGCGAAAGTTTCAAAATGCTATACTGAAAGATTTTTTTAAGAAAACCTAACCGAATTTTACTCAAACACTCAGAACAGTAAATGCAAGCTCTACGCAAAATCAAGGTAAGCTCGAAGGCGAGGGCGTGGCACTTCCCATATAAGCAATTTGTTCTTATACTCTCCTAATAATATACTTGAAATGCAGTGTAGGGTATTTAGTTTTTGGCCAGGCCAAAGATACCACCCTTACTACAATAGTTTAACTTTAACACTTTTTTATACCACATGGTCTTTATATTTTAGTCATAATAAGTACTCATGCTTTATTTTTTAACAAAACATTCCTTCCAAGTTTTTTATTTTTAACAATTTTCACTCCGAACTGCTGCGCAAAATGGTTTTTCCACAAAAGCTAAATTGTGTTTGTATTTCATGACGGGAAGTTTTGACGTTATGAAGTTTTTATACAATTTTGGTATAAAATTTATAACAATTTTGGTTTAGAATAACTTTATAGAAAAAATTTTTATAAACTATATAAAAAAATTCGAATACATAAGTTTATAAAAATATTAAGCTTATACTTAATCTCTAAACTTTTAGCGATGTACCAAACTATGGTAAAATTCTGACAAAAACGTCCAAACTTTTCAACTTTTTTTTCTAATGCTCCACTCTAATGTTAATAATTCGCAATTAAGCGCGCACAGATTCCGCTTCATTGCTAATCAATTATTCAAAATTTTAATTTTGCCCCAAATTAAACTTTTACTTTACAGAGAGGAGTCATAGCGATTTGTTTTATTTGTCAATTAAGTCATCGCCCCTACAGCTGTATAGTTGTCGCTTTGTACCTTTTTCTTGCCCCGCAGGTGTAGAGGTGCCCAGATGCCTAACATTTAGCATTGAAATCGAGAAAATATTTAGATAATTTATCTCACGGGGAAATCAGGATATAGGAACGAACGAACGAACACAACAACGAACAGCTCATTATGCGCGTGTTGCTACAGCAGGTGAGCAATGTCGCGTGCGTTTTGGTATTTGTCACACCCCCCACATTACTGAGCGGCGCGTTACAGGGGGTGGGGTGCTTATTATTCTACTTCAACACGGTAAACATCTTTCACCCCCCCGAAGAGAACAGACACATTAAGTTCGATTTTTTTTTGTTTTTGTTTTCATTTTATTTTTCTTAAGGAAGTCATGATATGGCTATGGCAAATTAGAATGATGAGCACTCCCCCCAGTTATTAACATTTTCAAATCGCATGGGTATATAATTACTAAGAATTTCATTAAGAATTAAATAAGAATTACACAATTTATCTCATTAGATTATTTTAAAATTAATGAGCAAGAACAGATTTATCAAAGGAATCAGCTAAGTTTTGTATAAATGATTTAATAACTTAATAAATTGTGTTCAAGGCAATATGACGACGACCTCAAATTGCTTAAGTAAACAGGCTCTTTGGAGACATTATGACATTTCATTTGGTTTGATTATGTTTCATATTATCCGAGATTTTACACTTGACTTGAGTGCAATTCATTTCATTTTCATTTGGTACATTTGGCTTTTCCTGTGCTCAAACGAACTTCTTAATGCAAATAGACTTCCAAAATTTAACATTTATTTCAATTGAAAAATTTTGTATTTTCATTTTCGTTCTTTTGCAGATGACTTCTTTTCGAACGCAAACGATTTGCTATGCGCTGCTGGTTTTACAGCTGACTTTTGGCATCGGAAATGCCTGTCGGGTTTCAGAATTCCCATGCAAAGGCAACAGTGTCTGTGTGCCGCTGGACAAATATTGCGATGGACGAAATGACTGTGAGGATGGTAGTGATGAACCAAAGCATTGCACTGGTAAGTGATAGAGGCTTTTGCAGCGTAGTTAAAATTTTAATATTTCAGTGTTGTGTATTTTGGCACATACGTAATGCATTTTTAATTTCTATAAAATTTTTCAGTTTAGGTCATATTTATTTGTTTGAACTAATTTTTTTAAACATTATTCAACGTGTTATATATGTTCCGAATTTTTAAATTTTACCAAAAATTTTTCAACTTTTGCGTATTTGTTGGAAGCGTTATTAATTTTTCTTTAAAATAGTGTAAAAATAAATTCGAAAGAAATTGGGTTTCTCTTAATATATTCTTAAAAGTGGAGGATTTCGATTACCTCGAAAATGGCAAAAAAAAAATTAAGTGATTTACAAACTGAGTGACCTCAACTTAGTTAAAAAATTATTTTTCGCAAAATGTTAAAAACACAGAATTATTATTTATAATGTAGTGTGTTTGCCGTTCTTCTCAATAACAATTATCCCAACATTTTTTATCTCCGCGGAAAAGGATCTAACATGCATTAGACTTTTCGCAAAAAATTACAAATGTGCCAGGGGTCAAAAAGTTTTATTTTGGTTTATTAAAATATATCAACCACACAAGTTTTGGTCCCGATCGGAAATTATTTGACCGTGCCCCAGGCCGTTTAAGTTCGGAAAAACGCTATTTATATGAAAGTAAAAGCAATCAATTCAATCTTTGAAACTATGTAAAATAGGTGAATGAGATTTGGAACATATTTATCCGAAAAATTTAATTTTGTTTTTTTGTATGGAAATCGGTGTTTTGCTTTTACTTTTACGATTAAAATAACAACTTTTTAAATGGGTCTTATAAATCTAAAGACTATAATATTATAGACCAGAAATACCCAATAATTCAAAACTCAAGAAATCTGATTTAGTACTTAGTACTTTCAAGGAAAAAAGAGGGACAATCAGGCCACTTCCACACAAAATTCGTCGTATCTCTGGAACTGTTATGTATTAGCATAATAATTTTCAATACAAAATAAGTGTTGAAAAGCCCCTTTATACAGGGTATATCGCATAATGTTGCGAAGCTTCTGGGAGGTGATAAAAGAGGTCTAAACTAACAAAAAATTGCATTCGTTGGGATGGGGTCTAAAATGTACCCCGGAGGAGTTATAGGGTTTTAGATAAAACTTTATTATGAAAAACTTTTAGCTAATTATAAGAGCTTACTGCGGAATTATTTGCTTTATACCGTTTAAAAGGATTTCGCAGTGTTCTGGACGTTTAGAATTGAAATTTTAAATTCTGTGAGGGCCCAAAATTTCCCCCTTTGGCAATTTTTGGGTCACAAAACCACTGCCCAGCCAACAACATTACCCATATTCTACACACATACACACAACAACCACACGTGGAAATCGTTTCAGCAGTATAAAAGCAAGCGCAACCGGTCATTCGAGATCAGTTCTTCGTGAGTGAGAGATCAGTCTTTGACAACCCGACAACTATCAGTGAAAGTGAATCTAGTGAGTGGAATAAAAATTAATTACGCAAAGAAAATAAATTCATCATAGTGCCGAAGGACATCAGTGAAAATGTATACAGCATAGTGCCGCAGGACATCAGGGAAAACATATTCAGCAAAGTACCGCAGGATCACAGTGCTAGTTTAGTGCTCGACAACAGTGTACCAATAAAATGCTGCATGATCAAGGACAAGCGTGCTTCAGGACATTAGCTGAGGCATAACTTACGTAGTGGTAGGAGAATCGTTGACAGGAATTCGGGGTTTCAAAAAGTCTTATTCGAGCCTGTGAGGACTTTGTCAAACGGTGAAGTTAAAGTAAGATAAAGAGCATTGGAAGCAGAACCATTAGACCAATTTTCAAAGGAATTCGTGAACCTAAAAAGTCTTATTCGAGCCTGTAGGGACCTTGTCAAACAAAGTAGTTAACAAAAGATAAGAAGCATAGGAAGAAGGACCGTTGGACCAGGCTTCGTGGCCCTAAGAAACCTTAATCGAGTCTGTGAGGCTAGTATTTTCCTTAGCGACATCGAGGTTATGTTAGGGACAAAGAAGTAGTGAGGGACTTGAAATAAATATTTGTTACGCATCACGAGGAAAAATCAATAAAGGACAAAGTAAAACTGAAACGGCTGTGTTCTAATTTGCAAGAACCTTGGATACCGGCAAGTTTAATCCCAGGCATAAGGAAGGTCCATTACAATTCATTTTCCTATATTTTGATTTTGGCGGCCATTTTACAATAGTATAAAAAATGTTCTATTAACATACCTATTTATGATTTTCTTTGGAACCCTCGTTAAATTCTCTTTAATTTGGTAGCACATTTGTTGTACTAATTTTTTTAATTAACGTCTGAAAAAAATACTTTTCAAAAACAATCCATTTGAAAGCTCCAGTAAAAAAGCGGCAGCGCGCACATCATACATGTGTTACATAAAGAAATATTTTTTTCCGACCTTAAATTAAAAATTGGTATGACAAATGTACCACCGGATTAAAGACAATTTGACAAAAATTTAAAAAAAAAATTATAAAAGGGTATGTTAATAGGACTTGGCCCTATGCTCCTCCTAGGCGTTAAAGGAGAATACATACATACATACATGTTAATAGGACATTTTTTATACTAAAATGGTTTGCCAAAGTCAAAAAACTGTGAAAAAGAATTTAAAATATCAACTTTAAAGGTCCACAACTTTGCGAAGTTGTTGTACACGTAAGCCCTATGAGCCAAATACATTCTTAGAAAGCCAAACCTCGTAATCTTATGCGATATACCCTATGTAATCAGTATTTATTTACACTATGTCTGCTAGATGAATTGGGATAAATGAGTTACTAAAAGTGTTTTTCGAAATCATGAAACTTTGAAAAATCATAAGTTCGGTAATTTTCAGTAAAACGAAAATTGAAAAAATACGCACTCGATAATTTTTACCAAAAAGTCTTACGAATAATTTCTCATACATAAATATTGTTTCCGATCCAGAGATATAAATTCTTTTTTAAAAAATATTTCTACACTTCAATAATTGCATAAGAACTTCAGGCGCGTAGAAAACTTTACACAACTCCCCAACCAAATTTCCAACTACAAAATGGTGACAAAACATTGTAGAGAGGAGCTCCTAACTGGAATGTAATGCAAACAGCAAATAAATCCATTAAACACGGACACGTTCCAAAATTCGTATGCAGTTGCCTTGCATTAGTAGTCGACTATAGTGAAAGGGCTCATGTACTTACACATTTACATACATACGAGTACATACACAAACATAGTTGCCCCATTCCGCCATACGATGGGGTATAAGCCATGTTGCTCTTGATTAAGATGTCGCTATTTCATGTTTGCTCCAATTTAAATCGAAGGCTAAAATCGAAGCAAAACAACAGAGAGTAGACTAAGGGCATAATACGACAGTCGGTTGGGTCGGTCGCATGTCATACTTCGAAAACTGGTAGACATCAAATGCGCCCTTAAGTTGTAAGGATGTTTGTGTGTATAATGCCAGGCAATGCCTTTGCCTTTGAACATTCAAAAACAGTCCTGTTTTATTCCCAACTTTGGGTCTTATTTGATACAAGTTGATATACAAGTGCGCCTGTGTGTAAAAATTTCATTGAACGAATTTGGGGGATTTTTTTCTCCCCCAAAAACACTTCTAATGCGAATGAATTCCGTCGCGAATTTATTGCATGAAACGAAGCGCTTTAAATGGGATTCGATTTATGTAAATGTCTATGTGTGCATGTTTAACGCAGGGGGGGGGGGTAGGTGTAGCAGAGGGGATAAACTGTAGCAATAAAGCGCATTTAAGTGTTAGTCGGTAGTAGGCGTGTAATTTTGTTTTAATTACAGTTAAAGTGATGTTTAAGCGAAATTTATGTGCGACACAAAGTGAGCAGCCGCCGTCGTACAAATCGTCTGTCAAAGTTTGAATTTCATTGACGCAATGACGATTTCGTTTTATTTTGTCAGAAGAGTGTCAATATTAACTTTGGCACTACATAAGTATACTACGTATTTGATTTGGTTTGGGGCTTTTTCTTTTATAGGACTTAAACATGCAAAACAAAACTGTCAATATCAGGTGAGTTGCTCTTTAACTTTGAGGATTGCATTGAAGGATATAAGTAATAGGAAAGTATAGTAACTATTAAAAGTATAACATTAAGGAAAAAATAAGTTTACACACTTAAAGTATTCAACAGAAACATTACTTATTGTCTGTCATTCATTTGAGATAGATATAATAGAGTGGTGGAATCCCTTCATGTTTATATCCTCACAACTTTGACAAAGGTGATTGAATGGAGTATTACAATTTCAGTAAACTGCGATAATTCAATCAGAGGTTTTTGGAACATATGTTCCAATAAGGAAATGACAAATGCGAGAAAATCCATTTCATCACTTCACCATGCATAAGCTATTTCTTTCCTATAACTCTTAGGTAAAGTAAAAAGCCGAAATGAACTGTATCCATAAATTGCAAACCTTAGCAATGCCCTTCATGACTTTCCTAATCTTTAACTCTTGGTCTTCCGCATTTTCTACACCTTGCGAATTGCACTCAAGGTCCTGGGAACAAACGGCTTTGAACAGTTTCCGAAAAATGTGTTCAAAAAAGACATATTTGCCTAGCTTGAATCTCTTGTTAAGGTTATATGCGTCGTTAGGTATCAAAACTGCCTGAGTCCCTCTTTGGTATGTAGGAAAAATAAAATAAATTTCATTATATTGATATATTCCTTGCCATGGAAATAATTTTATTTCACAATTTTTACTGCTTTAATTACACTGAGAAGCACTCTTAAAATACATTAAAACATAAGCTTAGAAATACGGGCGACAAATGAGCTTTGTGTGGATGATGACAAGATGTGAAAAAACGTGAATATCAGAGTCAACCGACCAGGCGTCGTGCCACCACTACATCCCCGTGGACTTGTCATGTTCGCGTCATCGGTCTGTGTTTCCGTCCAGATGTCAGGATTCAAGAGGGTCGCGCTACCGCTGCCTCCCCGTTGTCCTCTGCTTACCTGTCCTTGTTTGTTCACGAGAGCCCACGCCACCGCTACACTCTCGGGTCAGGTTAGTAAATTATTCGGAAAACAAAGTCTACGGTCTTAGTCACTGTCCACTGATACGTTTGTATTGGGTTTCCCTTGAAAGTCTCAGTTTCGTCCAAGGATGGTTGAAATATTTGAAGAAGACGTCTTACCATTCCATTTTCATACACGATCAGCTGTTTCCTTTTATCGATACTATATAACAGTTGGCACTCACTGTTTCGGTACCAGTGTTGATTCTGTATGCGATAATCATACAATTCTCGTCAAACTGTTTGTCAAGAGTTTGCACGATAGTTTGGCAAGCCCGTTGGATGCGATTGTCCTAAAACTTTCTACTTACAAAAAAATCCTTAGTTTTAAATTAGTTCTAGAGTTATTTAGCTCATTATTCATGTTCTTATTCCTTAAGTAATGTGTTTTTAATGGCATTAATACGTGTTTTAATACTGCCAGCACAAATAAGGGATCCGATTTGCGTCCTCAAAGCATTGAGCTGAAAAAATTACTATGTAACGTTCAATTAACCGATTATAATGTCACAAAATGTGTATGACATTACTTTTGCCGCTTTATAGACCGATTTTACTTAAAAGAAAACAATTCATTTGATTTTAAAGTACGTTTAACGAGTTTCGATAAATAAAATAGTGTAAAGTTTTCACAATAGTCCCAGGAATCTTACATTTCTCGGTGTTCTGCCGATTTCTTTCCACTCTGTACTAAGCATATATATTTCACACAGTCCTACCAATACTTCGTTAGCTCCTTCCAGATGCATGTTTGTATGTATTTGCCATATTTGCCCCCATTTCTGCGATAAAATAAAAAAATGCGATAAATTTTCCCAAAGTATTCGTTAACCCCAAAAATTTGCTGCATTTTACTGCATAAAATCAAAGTTATTCAACATAATAAAAATGCAATATTTTCACCATTTTTTTGCCGTTCTTTTTTATCCCTTTTTTGCAGTCTGCAACCGCACGTATTACGGTGACATCGGCAGAACGTACTCCATAAAGGTGCCAACACCGCAGTGGAACAAACTGCCGTTTCTTTGCCACTTGACATTCACAGCATCCGGACATGATCAAGGAGACATTGTTCAGGTGAGTAACATCGTCGAACCGCAATATTTTTGATGCATCATATTTGCGAGTGTAAACGTGTGCGTGACACACATGCACAATGCTATGCTATGTGTGCGTGTGTGTGTGTAACAAAGTGGAAAATATTTCTAACGCATAGGCGATGAAGTGTGTGGCCGGATCATGACTGCTCCTGGCTTAAAGAATTAAGCGTTGGTTTCGTTTCTTTTGCAGCATTTTAGTTTGGTTTCATTTTTATGTGTCACGAACAGCAGAATTTTAACGTTTCCACTTGCGGCAACATCACGCTGTCAGATATCCGTATCACCACCAGAGAAGCAGCAGCAGCAGCAGCATCAGCGTAAGCACTTTAAGCACAAGTGTGACACTTTAAAATGTTATCCTTTCCACTAAACTTTCATTATGACGTTCAGTTGCAGTTGCAGGATTGCTACGCCAAGAAACTTTTTCCGGATGTTGTGTTGTTGTGCAATAACAATACCGGAAATTATTGGAATTTCGTAGAGATTTCACCTGTTTAACGCCCCATTAATTATGATGTATTGCGTAAGTTTCCGTCTTGAAGAGAGTGAAGTAGTAGGTGGGGCAGGGAGTAGAGTGTTGCCACTTGCTTACTATAAATTGAGTAGCTGTCATAAATTGAGTTCCTTTTTGGGTGAAATGAAGTATTGATTTTGTATGCTTTCTATGATTAAAAGAGAAATTGAAAAGAAAATTGATGTATTTATTAGCAACTAGATTCTAGATAACTAGAATTTCTGGCAATTAGTAAGGAAATTTCATTCATTTATGTATTCATGCGGCTTCTAGCTTCTATTGAACTTTGTTGCGTAGTTGTCCACCCCTAAGTTAATTGATCTATTATAGTTCCCATGTAAATGAATGTATTAATTTTTTGTAATAATTGGTGGCAATTATCAAAGAACATTGAAAACAGTAAAAAAGTTCCAAACTTAATACGATTCATTGCATGAGGGTGCAACCTTAATTAAAACATACACGCTAGCCCATACAGGCAAATGAATTCGAATCCAAACCATTTTTGCAAGGCAATTTCAAATTTTTATTTTTTGACCAAACCTTGGGGTTGCGAATTTTAATTTAAATCGTCATACCTTCGGTATTTACAGTTTAATCTTAAAGAGCGATTTGCCACATGACGATCTTGCATTATCAGTTCATGCACTGTATCGATGTTTTGTGGCACAACAACTGATTTTGGATGACCTTCACGGAATTCGTCTTTGAGCGAGCGTCGCGACGACGCGTCGGCCACGATTGAATTCATTAAACCAGTTTTTCACAGTGCTATAGGATGGTGCTTCATCGCCATACAAAGATTTAAGTTCATCGATGCACTCTTGACGTAATAATCTACGTCGAAAATTGTGAAATATTATCGCAAGAGTTAATTCTATTTTTTTGCCAAATTGATTTTTTCAAGTCACTGCAAACAACATAAATGATGGTCGTACGTCAAAACGTTTTGAGTACGTTTATGCTAAAAAATGTCAAACTTTCCAATGGAAATGTCGGATTGCACTTGGCAACACCATTGAAAACACGAGACAAAAAACATCGTCTAGAAAAATGGACCACGCTCCCTGAACACAAAATTTCTCAAATTTCTTACACTATTTGAAACAGATAGGTATGTGAGATTTGATGTATATGAAGCAATACACGCCGAGTGTACCAGCTCAAAATTTTTTCAAAAATTTATAGCTAACACTAAAAACTATTAATTGATAAATCTAAGTTACTGGTCCCATTCATTTTGAAGTGTTCCTTTTATAAAAAAATATTTCTTGGTGAAAAAAATTTTTTTTCACCAACATTTTTTACACTTAAAAATACTTTTGATTTTTTTTAAAAAAACCCCCTTAGATATTTTTTAAAAGTACTTTAAGTTTAAGCATAATTTATAAGTTTTAAGATGATGTATGACTCAAGATGGGATTCGGACGCTAAATGAGAGTTTTTGGTTTTGGAACGCCCGCGGAAGGCAAAAATCTTTTTTTACTCAAGGGTAAAGCATCTTACGAAGAAAGTGTACTAGGCATAAAATGCTTAGAATCATTAAGGAAATGAGTGTGAAATTTTATGGGAATTTTTTAGAAAGTTAAAAAAAAAAATTTTTTTTTGAGTAATTTTCTCAAAAAATTTAAAAAAAAAAAAAATTTTTCATAAATTATTCAAAAAAAAAATTTCCAAAAAAATCACACGTATTGCTTGGACGATTCTAAGCATTTTTTGCCTCGTACTCTTTTTTCGTAAGATGCTTTGCTCTTGAGTAAAAAATGAGTTTTGCCTTCCGCGGGCGTTCAAAAACCAAAAACTCTCATACCATATTGCCAAATTTGAACGAAATCGAAAAAAAAAAAATTTTTAGCTGGTACACTTGGCGTGGATTGCTTCATATATGAGCAACACAACAAAACTTGAATTGGGTTTTTGATTCGTAAACCAAATGTGATTACGTGCTGGCAGCTTTGTTCATAAAATACAGCCATTCATGAACATTCTACAAAGATCTGGCAGTACCTCAGAGTAGCAGCACCCCTACTACTAAATATTTTACAAATAAATTTCACTTTCTCACAATGTTGCACAGTATGTATTCGCAAAATCGAAAAGCTGGCCAAAATTCTGAATTTCAGTAATTAGGGGTTTTTGATGTTGTTGATTATGAAACTGAAATCTACAATTCTAAAAACAAAAAGAACGATCCAATATAGCACACAAAAAAACAAAGAGCATTAATTTCCGTAAAGTCTGGTATATGAAGGTTTTTGGTGGTGCTAATTTCAATTCTGAAATCTATTTTCGAAAAACCAAACTGCGAATCCACTATGTTGGACAAAAAAGTGATAAACTGCATGAGTTTGCATGAAAGTTGGTGTATAAAGGTTTCTGGTTTTGCTAATTACGAATCCGATTTTTTTTTTTTCAAGATTGCTGATTCTGAAACTGAATACAGATTATCAAAATCCTGGTTATCCTTTGGTCAAGAACTAAAAATGAATATGGAAACGAAAATTACTTTATATTCCAAGTAGGAAAATCTTCTCTGTATTGCCACTTCTATTATTGTCAATATAGTGAAAATATTATTCATAAGATGTCGTGTAGTATCGTGCAGTATCTGAATGAAAGAGCTATTCAACTCACTTTGCTGGATAGTTTTCACTTTCACAACATTTTGCCACATAAGAACTTCGTTCAAATTTAATTAACTTTTAGATCTCATTATAATACAAAATACCCCACTTTCAAATATTCCACAATGAGTTAAAAAGTCGGCTATGTCGTTAAAGTCTTGGGAAATTTATGATCTAACATATGTTGCTAATTTCCTCTTTTCCAACCTTCTTTGCGTGTTCATTCTTACAAGTTCGATTTCTATCGCTCAGAACTTTTCACATTACAAGCTCTTGCATATGCTCATAGTCGCAATAAAGTCCCTTTTTCTTATGCCATACAATAAATACCCCTTTAAAGTAGCAATTTCTATTGAACGGAAACACTTCAATACGGCTTCCTTTCCTTAGCCAAAAGAAAGGAAACCACTTCTCGCTCACCCAACATAAATGATTCGCATCAGAAAATTTCTCGTCAAAATAAATTTTCGGTTTTTCCTCCTCACTATGCTTGTGTCGGGCATCATTGGAGCAAAACTTGAATTGACTAAAATTTCCCAAAGGAACATAAAGAGATACTACATGAAGAGTAATGCTACGATGCCACAACGATGACGTTTCAAAGAGTGCAAACGGCAAGTAAGGATGATATAGAAATACAAATAACTGTGCAAAGTCTTCCCGAAGAAAATAACAAAAAAAAAACTACTTGACTTCGATGAAATTTTCCCCAAAAAGGTGTGCACAGCAACGAAATTGCAACATTCTTGGGAGTCCCGAAATTAAAGCAGCAACGAAGATGATTATAAGTGAATAGTAAGGGCTGAAAAAGAGTGTAGCAAAGAATATGCTTGGGGGATTCATTTGCGATGCAATGCACTGTGATTATGCCAGAGAAAACTTGGCTTAGGCAGATGGGAATGACAGCAGGTGGCGCACAACTGACTGACTAAAACGGAATCGTACCGGAAACTCAAAAGGCAACTCTTCCTTTGCTGCGCTTCGTTAACAAATATTGTGGCGTCTGCGGCAAATACGTAGAAGTGAATTTTAAATCCTGACATTTGATTAGGATTTAAATTGTATTCCATCTGAAGTTGTATTGAATAAATCTTTGGTCGATTGAGAAATGTTTACTTTTGACTTTTGCGCACTTTCTTCATTTTAAAGTCAGAAATGATGCTTTACGGGCAGGAAAAAGTTTTTGGTTTACTCAGATACTCGTGCTGCTTTTGTTGAAAATTTAAACAGGATATAAAGTGTGCTGTTGAAAAGAGCAGCGGGACTGTACTTGCCAGCCGATGTAAAAAATGCAGTAAAAATGCTTTGTTGCTTCAGTATTTTTGGTATCAGAGCTGGATATGCCGGGTTCTGCCGATGATTTGGGAAAGTAAAAAGTTAAGATTGTCAAAATTTGATTTCAATGTCAATTTTTGCCAAGCAATTGAACAAATATATGCAAAAATCATTGATAAATCAGATTCAAATCAACGCTCTTTATTAAATTTTTGTGTGAAAAACTCAGCAGCAAAAAAATAGCATTAAATTCAACTTAGATCACAATTTCATATCATAACCTCTAAAACAAAAAAGTTGCGAATAATAGAATGAAACACATGCTCAGCTTCCCAGCTAAACTTAACACCCATACGCTATATGCTACCAAAAAAAGCTCACCCCTTCCACCTCAGCCACGCGCGCATTCAGCTTCCATTAATCATTTCCTAAAACAAAATCATTTGCTGCTGCTGCTGCTCTTCCTTTGACTTTTCACGCGTTACTCCTCCGCGCTATTGCTTAAACCAAAGGCATTGACGACAGCCCACCATGCCGAGTGACCGAGCGCCGCATATTCAAATAGAATGGGGAGGTCATATTGGGTGAACGGTTGCCATATCGCTTTTGCTGGCTGGTGGTTGCTGTTGCCCGGACTAACAATGCTATTAGCCAAAGCCAAGGAAGCAGAAACTCATTTTCAGCTTTCGTAAGCATTTTTGAATGCGCTTTCATTCGATTCGTTAAGTTCGTTTGCCATAATATTTTTCCTCATTTCTTTGCGCCGCTTTACTTCTTGTTTTTTTTTTCTCCATTTGCTTTCATCATTTCTTTCACATCATCGAGGGCGAAGCTGGCGACGAACGAAACAGTTTCATTGAGTTGAGAGCCCCGCCAACCAAATAACCAACCAACGAAACATCCAACTTCATTGGCACTTCCTGTTTAGTTTCACATTTAAATTTTAACTTTCTCCTCCTGCGGATGTTAATGGAAGTAAGCCAATGAAGGAGGAGTGGAGGGGAGGGATGATAAAGCCAAGGCCTGATGCGTGTTAATAGCTACATGGTATCGCAACTCAATACTGCTTGATCCAAAATTGATATTTTATAGTGTCAAGTTTTACGTTTGAAAGAGGACTACTTAGAGAAAAACTTAGGGGGTTGAACCTTCTAACTTCTATCTAAAGTAGATTAAAAAACACTATGGCTAAATTGTTAGAAACTTCTTGAGTAAAGCGCTAAATCTACACAATATCTTCATACTACTATATAAAATACAACGTCTGTCTGTGTCCCCATAGCTCGAAACCCAATTGTCCATATATACTTTGAATGGCAAGGTTTTAGTATTCATTTTATTTTAAGATACTCTTGGCATCTTGCGGGTTCTTGGAACATCCCATACTTCGAAAATCAGCTATTGGATTTGCATGATTTTTAATTTTCAACGATATATTTTCAGGAAGATTCCAAGATAAACTCTTATTTGAAATTCCCTCGACTTCGCCTGGGATAATAAAAATTCTGGGACCGGGACGAAAAGCATCCGCTGGGAAAATATCCACGAGAACGATATGAAAAAAAAAAAATAATAACACTTTTTGACAGAAACACAATTTTGAAGGGTATCGGGAACGGTCGAACGAAGTCGCTCCCGGCAACTAGTTTTATATAAAACTGAATGGATGATATGTGTCTTTCTGTTGGTTTGTCAGAAATACTTTCTAGACTCAGAAACAGTATGACAGTATCTTAGCATCAATCTGGGAAGAGTTTTTACTTATTTATAAAAAAATGTGAGGTTCCACACCCCAAAGGTAAGATATTTTCGTCATACCTTTGCAAATGCTCGACGCAGATTAATGAAATTTGGCACATATATAAAGAACACCCCTATGAGAAAATTTATCATATATTTGAAACTATTCGATGAAAATGGATAAAAAATGCTAGGCTTGTGAAAAGCATCCTGACAAATCGACAAATCGCATTTACTGGAAAATTGGGCAGTGCTTTGCCTCGCAGTGGTCTAGAATGCAATGCTAGCCGGTCATTACTCTTTTCCGGTTATTTTTAATGAAAAAATATCAGTTTTTGTGTTTCCGGGGTCTTTGATTCCAAATCTGGTAGAAATTTTATAAAAATCAATATGGTGAATCCAAAATGGCGGAAAATTTTCCCAAACAATTATTATATGTATCACGATAAAATTGTGGCCAGAGGGTTTTGGAGGTTGGCGAATCCAAAATGGCGGACAGTTTCGTCAAAAAATAATTGTATTACAACATTATTGCAACTAGAAGGATTCTAATTCCAAATTCGAGATAATTTTTTTTGAAAACGAAATGGCGAATCCAAGATGGCTGGCAATAGTTGCTTCCAAAATGACGGACAGTTTTCTTATAGGATGATAAAAAGTAAGGTTAGGTTAGCGCATGAGATGACAGTTGCCATCGTTACCTAGTCCGCGGTTGGGTTCATTGCATACCCGTTATATAACTTCGTTGTCAACCTGTATGAACTATTTAGAAATTTTTATTAGCTCCAAAATGGATTTCGAACTTTTTTGAGCAATATCTTCAAGAGAGTCGAACGCCTTGTAACGCTTGGCATATAAAAAGTTAACTTCAAATTGGGTTACTAGAGAACGATACCATCACCGAAACTAACATTCCACCATTCCGTTTTCATCCACGACCAGCTGTTTCGTTTTATTGATAAGATTTGACAGTTGACACTCACTGTTTCGGGACCAGGGTTGCTGCTGCACGCGATAATCATGCAATTCTCGTCCGACTGTGTATCGAGCGGTTGCACGACAGTTTGTCAAGCCTGTTGAATGACCGGTTAGCGCTTTCACAGAGCACAGAAAAACAAAATTCTTAATACTTCTGAAACTTTTTTAAGCATCGAAATTATTGAAAGAAGAAACTTCAGACTTCATGATTTTATTGAAATAATTGAAAATAATGTAGAGAAGGCATGGGCCTTTCGTACCAAACTGTAAACTTTAATATAAGGTGCAAATATAGACTCATTGATGTCTACAACTCCTTGTCGATATTCTCAAAGTTTTAATGTTAAATACTTTCGTCTAATTTTATATACTTAACTGGGCTGTTTTTTTTTTGTTCATTACAACTTAAATGTAATTATCCGGTTTAGTTTAAGTTAAGACTATACACTGCATATTCTCCCACCGCCACCGCCACCGCACCCATCACCAACCACCAACTGCCACCAAAGTGCGATGTGCGACTAACCAAGTTAATTGAATTTACAAAGTTAACGCATTCGCTCATTTTTTGCCTTGAACTGTTTTTTTACTAATTTTGTATTTGTAATTTTTAAGCCAAAAATAATTATTTGCATGGCCAATTTTAGCAAAAACCATTTTGTTGTAGCTGTTGTTGTTGTTGTCATTTTGCCCTGAATGTCCTTGTAACAAGCAAGCAAGCAAGCGCTTTTGTGTGTAAATTTTGTTGGTTTGAGCCAAATATATTGCATTTAAATCATTTGCAATTTAAAGACGATCCCAATG
The DNA here is from genome assembly GCA_951812925.1 of Calliopum simillimum. NCBI lineage: Eukaryota > Metazoa > Arthropoda > Insecta > Diptera > Lauxaniidae > Calliopum > Calliopum simillimum. Next base: position 102,831,004 of record OX638371.1, read on the forward strand.
AGCTGGGTCAAACCAACCAAACGACCAACCCACTTAGTAACCGCCTACATTTTACAGAGTTCCAGTGCCAGCAGTGTGCTGGTCGGTCGGTCTGGTCGTCTCGGCCTCTGTGCCTCTGATTCTAATAAGCTCTGTGCGCTTTATAATTGATTTATGCCCAGTATTTTTTATGTGTTTGTAAAGTGCACGCACACATACACACACACAAAAACAAACACTACACTAGAGATGTGCAAATACAAAATTCGAACACAAACACTTGCAAATATCTTTTGGTGTCTTGTGCTGGTACATTGATAGTGATGGTAGTGGTAGCAAGGACATAAAAATGAACCAATTTTAATGTAAATTTTGTACAAGACGACAACGACAACGCTGACGACGGCTTCATCTGGCAACTGCTGCCAGAAAGCAAATTTTGTCGGTTTTGACTGAGTGGTTTTGCATACAGAGAATATTTAGTGTCAAGCAAAGTGCTTGTTGTGTGTTTTAGTCTAATCATCCCAGTGGGAAAATGAAAAAATGAACACTATAGTGCCAAAAAGTATGAATAATCGACTTTGCAGAAAAGAGTTGATTCATAAGCAACGTTCTTTAAAAACTTTAAAGTTTAGGAAATTAAGTGCCTCTTATTACTGCAGTAGAAAATACATAGCACTGAAGCTGTGTTCCTATATTTGGATTCTTCTCAATTGTGTAACGAGATGTCTACGCTCTATTGAACTAACTCTATCGAATTAAACAGAAATTTTCGCTTAGAACTCGCTAAAATGTGACTGTTGAAACCAAAATTTTAACAACTTATGTAGTTCAAATTAAGTTTAAGCCAGTTTTAGTTTGAAAACTGGTTAGTTAGAGTAGAAATCGGTTATGTTTGGAAAAACTTAGTCGCTATCAAAGTCGGCACCAGCTTGAATCATCCATAGTTGGATCCTTCAAAAACTTATTTGAAAAAACAATCACAATCAAAGCCATTCACAATAGAAGTCAGTCCCAAACATATAACATTTTAAACGAAGTCGTTCAAAATAAGTCAGAATCTGATACAACACATTGAATGTTGTTCATAGTCGTTCATCAATCAAAGTTAATCACAGTCGATGTCAGTCAAATTCATTCAAAATTGAAGCCAATCACAATTATAATCAGTTCAGAAAGTCAAATATGCTTGAACTTGATAGTAGCTCAAGTAAGTCATTAACGGTTGAAGACTGTTATGGTCGAAATCATTAACCCATTCCCCGCCAGCACTTATTTTTTTGAATTTGATGGTGAATTTTTGTTTGGGGGGTAAAAGAAGGTTCCTGAGTTTAAATCCGGTTAGCTTTTTCAGCGAACACGCCCCATTTTTCCATGGTGCCCTTATGCCATATGGCATCACTGGCGGGAACCTCTTAGCAAAAAATTTACTTTGAGTTTTATTTAAAATTCTATTTTTTACACGTATGCATACATATTTTTTGAATAAAAATGGTAAGTTAGCATAATAATCCGCGGTAGTGTGATATTTGATTTGATCTATTCGATTAGTTCCTTCCATACATTTAATATGCTTTGACTGCCTTTAGACTTTCGATCGTCATAGCTTCCATTCTGTTCTAGAAAAGAGCGTAGCTATCGATTTTAGATCTCTTCCATGTGAAGTAGAAGCAACTAAAACGCAATTATTATCATTCCACTTTACAATGGCGACATCGAATTCCTTGTTTTCTGCAAATTTGTTATGCCCTCTTGGTTTTTTTTTTTCATGATGTCTTTCCAGGAAGTGGGCAGTTGTGTGGAATGCAATTTTCTCTTATGGTTCCCGTTACATAGTAGCCTAGGCTTTGCAAATAATTTAAAACTGGGATTCCACTTGATAAATTATCGAAGTAAAAGTAGAATAGGACGGCACGAACGTTGTCAGGAAGGGCGTTGATCATTTGTAATTAGTGATGAGCAAAATTAGTCTTGGTCTTGCGTCTTGTTCTTGGTCTTGCTAATTTTGCGAGACCAAGACCAAGACCAAGATGCTGATATTTTTGCAAGACCAAGAACAAGACTGCTATGGTCTTGGTCTTGGTCTTGCTCACGATAATTGTCAAGACCAAGACTGCTTTTCAGTCTTGCTAATTTATAGTTAAAAGTTGTTTCACTCCCGTTTTGAAGATAAAATCATCTCTCGATTTGAATTTTGGCAACCTAAAAACCCAACTGCTTAGGAAAAATATGGTTTTGAATACTCAATATCTCTGAAAATTTTTTCAAGACTAAGACCAAGACCGAGACCAAGACTTAATGAGCAAGATCAAGACCAAGACTCAATTTCAAAACCAAGACCAAGACTCAATGTGCAAGAACAAGACCAAGACCAAGACTGCTATGGTCTTGGTCTTGGTTTGCTCATCACTATTTGTAATAGAGCTGCCACAAAGTGAATACAACAATATTTTCCTCGGTAAATACCAAAGGACACCAAATACCCTCCAAGAGTGTTCAGACACCATGCAATGTATCTAAATCGAAGAAGTTTGGTTCGAATAAACTGTTTGCATGATATCAGTCTGAAATACGGTGACATGGACTCATCAAATGATGCTCAGGGTGCAAGGGATCAATGTGTTTTTTCAGTGCAAAGTAAATAAAACGGCTTATTTGATTGAAACTATTTCGATACATGCCAGCAAAAATCGTGGCTTTAATGATCTAATAATCTTCACGATTAACTACAAGCATTGTAACCAAAGATAAGCATAATCCAATAGTTAGATGCATCCACAATCATTTACAACACATCTTCATAAAAAAGGCTCGATAAATTCATATGAAACCTAGGCCCATTCACACGGGGTGGGTTTTTTGGTGTTCAAACCCCCCCAGGTAGATATTTTCCCCATATAAATTATTTATGAATTGAATTATTGAAATTAATGGAGATTAATCTACCTCTAAACTTTACATAAGCTGTTCCCGCCAGTGATGCCATATGGCACACTTAAAATATATTCAGGTCTATCACTTAGTAAGGAACACCTCGTGGAAAAATATAAATGCACTTCAGAAACTACTGTATTACTCTTCAATTTGGCATAATTACTTTTTTCAAAATCGAAATACAAATAAATAATTTTTTGCAACTCGCCGACGTCTCGATGCCATAATAGATTTTTTTCGAATAATTTTTCAATGATCACTTTCTCTCCACTCACGCTTGAAAAGTTGATGGAATATTTACGCGTGGAATGCATCAAATGATAAATCGAACATTTCTACGCACATAAAAAACAACAAGCCTGCGCGATTTTGGTGAACATTCGAGTAATGCGTTTTATCTGTGCCATATGGCATCACTGGCGGGGATTGGGTTAACAGCATTAGTCAGTTACAAAAAAAAAACCATTATTTAATTTTAGTCAAGATCGAAGTCAATTACAGCTAAAGCTTAAATATTTTTCCCTGGAGCCATCTTTTCAAGTTTGGAAACAGATAATAGTCGCGGGGGGACAAGTCTGGAGAAGACGGTGAGCGGGGCAGCAATTGGTATCGCAATTGGTTAAATTTTGCCTTTGCTTTGAGCGATGAATGAGCCGGTGCATGGTCGTGGTGAAACAGCAATTTTTTCTTTACCATATGTGGCCGTTTTTCTTCATTTCATTGTTAAAACAGTCCAATAACGCTACGTAATAGTCGCCTGTGATGGTTCTGCTTTTCTCAAGATAGTCGATTATGCCACGTGCATCCCAAAATATGTTGGCCATCACCTTCCCATTGTAACGAATCGACGCAAAAACTCTTTCGGATTACGCCAAAATAGCTTCAAATCGGCCTCCGAATCATCGATACGATGTTGCTTTTGAGCAATTGTCAGCAAACGCTGACTTTCACTTTGCGGTCTTTCAAAACGATCAGATGGATTTTCTTGATGTTTTCTGAAGTGGTAGCCTTATTTGGCCGGCATGAACATGGTGCATCACTGGTGCTCGTACGACCCATTCTAAATTCAGCAAACAGTTGTTTTCGACGGAACAGATGTGCTTTTCTGTTTTTGGAGCCATTCCAATGTTTGCATCTCGTTTTTTTCGATCACAAAGCAATGATTTTTTTGATATGCGAAATCCACTTTTTTCCATTGTTTACGAAATACCAAACTCATACAGCGATAACTTCAAAACTATTAGATTAAATATCATGAAAATTTTACATTCCTCTTTAAAAAGTTGCCACATCCGAAAAATATATCGATGTGAGAGTGGTGGCCAATTCCTTGGACTTTTTGAACTATTTAGTATTAGCTTTTTTCCAAAAAAATAAAAAAAAACAATTTTTCAGAAGATCTGTAAAAAAAGATGCAAGAGGTCTTGTGGGAAAAAGTTGTTGTCTACAAAAAAAAAAAAGAAAAAAACAAGCCAAAGGCCACGCCTACAAACAGCACTTGAATCATCAGTCAAAAATACTTGGGTTGTGTTTCACAAATGATCTATTCAAATTTAATGATGTGGCTTCTTGACTGTTTACTAGGAAGTACAAACTTCCTACCTACTGGGTAAGTTCAAAAAAAAAAAAAACAAAAAAATTGAATCAGAAATGATATTGTATTTGATACTCATGTTTTACAATCTTCCCACATACATACATAAATGCGTGTGATACAGGAAATGAAAACTGTAGCGGTCAGTGGTGTCGTAACTCTTTTACTTGAGCCATTCACTTGGTGCAGCATCTGTGGGTTACGACTTTTGCCATTATGATTTTGTTCTTGTTGTTGTGCTTCTTCTTACAACTTTGCTTAAGCAACTTCTTCTTCTTCGACCTGATTTCGATTTATTTTCAATCAATAAACGATATTAAATAGAGAACATTGAAAAATTTGTACGCAGTTGATTTCCGAACTCTTTCGTTCACTCTGTCTCCAACCCACTGATTTACTGGTACATTGTGGTGGACATAAAATACATTTTATGATGTGGCTAATAAATATTACATCTAGACAACATGGTGTATTTTGGAATTTCGATTCAATTGCTTTGTGATGGAACAGTTAGTTTTGAAAACTAAACAAAGTGATTTTTTATAGTCAAAATAACTTTTTCATGCACGGCGAGTTAAGTGGAATTTTCTCAATGGTTCTCGCAACAGCTTGATGTTTTTGCATGTGAGCTACTCTCTTCGTTGCTTACCCCTTTGTTTGCAAGCAACATTTCATTGCAAAAATCAATCTACGATGAAATGTCAGCGCAACATTCTCAGCTTTTCTCAATATTTCTTTTCACCTTAGGCGTTTTTGCTGTGGTAGAATAAGCAATTGTGTGGTGTGTTTGTCTTCTATGTGATTTGTTTATTTCGCTGTAAATCATACGCGTAGAAAATGTTAAAAACTCTCGCTGCATCTCGTAGTTGCTTTTGCTTAGAACAAATTTAGATGATACGTTTATCTCATTTTACGGAAGATAGCGCTGATATTTGTCAGTTTGCCGAATCCGTATAATCTACACACAGGGCATAATGAAAGTTCCTGAACTATTACACTGAAACTTAAATTTCTTCAAATCTTCACTAGTGGAATATCATAGTTTTCTTCTATTTCGCAACTCAGTGCAATGTCACCTTTAATTCCGCTGTTGCTAAGCTAAACCATATAAGTACAATACCTGCATACATAGGTAAACCGCTTCATCAAACGCCACCCAACACAATAAAAATGTTACTTAAATGTATGGGTATGTTCGTGTGTCTGTAAGCACAACTACAAGTACGCCCAACTTTTCTACTTGAAACACAGTTGAATTTCGAAGTTGTCATTGTTCGGTCGGTTCTACTGACTCCTATCATTACCATTTTTGTTCCTTTTTTTATGTTTTGTTCCAGGAATAATGCGAAATGCTTGAAATCGCTTCAAATCTGCTGAGTATGTTGTCATGTCACGTACAAACACTCAACCCAAACGCAGCGGCAGCATATCTCTAGCACTCAAGAAGAAACAGCGGCGACAAACGACATACGACATGCGACCCAAAAGGTGCGACATTTGAGGGTAGGCTGGCTGGCTGGTTGTTTCGTTATTTCGGTGTATCGGCACGAAACAACATCAGATGTCAGACGCATTTACGAGTGGAGTCTCAGCCGTTTTTGTGTTTGCCATTCGCATTAAAAGTGGAAAGCAACAACCAAGAACAACAACATAAAACTGTTTTATATAAAAAAATTTTATAAAAGTAAATAAAAATACGAAGAATAAAAAAATTAATCCACACTTGAGTCATTTTCGAGACAGTCGACGAAAGCAGTATTTACTATGGTTTAAAAGAAATTGCACAATGGGCCTAATCCAAGTAACTGCTTGTCAATTATTCACGTTGAGTTCTAATGTTTTTGAACTTTCGATGTCGAATTGTTAATCATTTGACAACAGCATCTTATCCCCATTCGAAATTGATGGTGAAATTGATAAGGTTTGGTCACACCATCAACGGAAGTATGCCTTGAAACACTGAAATAGAAACTTCAAGCCGCTAAAAAACGCTATCGTCTAAAGACAATATGCGGACAATTGCTGAAACAAGAAAAGCGTGAGTTAGGGAACTGAGACTGCATAATGATGAACTATTGACACCTTGACCAAAAATTCCTTACAGCATCATAGCCAATGGAGAAAATACCGTCGATGTTTCCAATTTCACTAAAGATCAAACTTGTGCTGTTCTTTAAAAATACCATAAATTTAATCAAATAATGGAAAGGTTCGGAAATATATTTTTGAAATTAAATCATTGTGCCAAGTCTCACCTAACTTTGGCTGACCATTTTCCTGATGTCCCAATCCGTGATAAAAAAAAATGTTTTATACATGATGGGCGATATCAGTATTCCACAATATATGGTCTTTGATCTGTCATTTATGGTCTATGGTCCATAATATATGGTATTTGATACATAATATATAGTTTATGATCTATCCTTTATTGTCTTTGGCCCATAATATTTGGGCTGTGATCTGTCCTTTATGCTCTTTGGTCTATAATATATGATCCATTATCCATTTTTTATGGTCTTTGGTCCATAATACTACATGTGGTCATTGATCTGTCTTTTATGGTATATGGTCCAATATATATAATATATGATCTGTTTTTTGTGATCTATGGTCCATAATATATGATCTATAATTTGTCCTTTAAGGTCAATTGTCTATTATATGTCCTGGATAGCCTTTGGTTCCTAATCTATGGTTTATGGTCAATAATATGTCCTTAATGGTCTTTGTTCCATAATCTTTGGTCTATGATCTGTCTTGTGGTCCATCTATCTCTACATATAAAAATGAATGTGTGTCTGAAGCATTATCACTCAGAAACTACTGGTCCAATTAAGCTAAAAATTTGAAAATGAGTGTATCTCAGGTATGGGAATGTTTTCATACTACACATGATAATAATAGAGTTTAGCTACTACAGCTATTAGCCTTCTTGGCTATTCAGCTTCAAGCTTTAAATCAAGTAAAGCTTATTAAATATTATGAAAATGAAAAAATTATGAGTTTTAATGTGTTATGATGGTTTACGAAGACCACCCGAAGGTTTCATAGTCAAAACGAAGAATATATGGGTATATTAGAGGGAAAATATCAATGGCTAACTTTCAAAAAGTTTTAACTGATAGTTTTCTGGTTCACCCGAAGTTTGCCGAAGCTCACCCAGATAGAATGATCTTTCCTCGCGATTTTCCTGATCCTTAGATTTTCGTCTTCGTGCTCTTCAGAAAGTATGCCCCACTGATTTTGGTTTTGAACAATCTTCGCTTTAAGTATACATTATCTTCGAAATGTGTGGTACATTTTAGACCCTCCTCTGGCACAGTTTCTTGTTAGTATAGGTGATCTCAATCACTTGCCAGCAGCTGTATACCTATTGACAAAATTTATTCCACTGTGCAACAACTCTGATTCAAAATTAAGCTCAATAATAAAGAACTAATTTACAAAAGAAGGCAACATTTTATACCTCTGTTCAATATGAGCTTCCTTCCCATAGCACACAGCACAATTTATCTCACAAGGCTTAGTAGATACTTTTTTCTTTCTATTGGTTACCATTAATACTAAAAAATTTGAAAGTTACAAAATAAATTGCCACACCAGCAATAACAACAACAACAACAATAAAAATGACGACGACAACTTAACACATCCTTTCGAAAATGTTTTGCTTCCTGTCAAAAAGCCGTCAATTTAAATTTGCAAATAATTGATTTGATCTAATTTGAAGCACTAGACGAATGAACAATGACAGCGGCAGCAGCAGCGCCCTTTTTTTGTTGCGAAGCCCTGGCTGCATTGTCTTCTTCTTCGGCTTTCTTTTCTCGTCTCTATTCAGGCCCTTAATGCTGACTTTCACAGCCCGTTGCGTGTCAACGCAGACAACGCTTGAGGCGGCGCGTAATGCTTTTTTCGCCGCTGATAATGTTGTTCAGCTGATGATAATGATGTTGTGATGCTTTTTTTTCTTCCTTTTTGTCATGCTCCTCTGCATGATGATAATGTTAAATTGTTTCCATAATTTTGGAAAAAAAGAATCCAAGATTTGTTTTTCTTCATCATCATCATAATTTTTTGGCTTTTCTTACACTTTTCTTTTTGTGTTCAGATGATGCTTTTGTACTGAGGCACTGCTGCTGCTTTGAAAATACGTCATGCATAAGTTATGAGTTATTTTTTCTTGTGTTTCCGCCTTCACAACCGATAACAATGGCGGATTTAAGTTACGCGTCGCGGTTCCATGTATATGTGCTAAGAGCTAGAGATGAGTGGTAGTGATGAAGGTCGTCGAAGTTGGATTTCATGCTTTTGGATTTTTTCCAACTAAGCTTTGTTTCGTTTCATACATGTGACCTGGTCTATGCAAAGGGTGCTTAGGTGTCAAAAAAAAAAATTTCACAATTTTTTCCCGATTCGCATAAGTTGACCTTTAAAAGTTGTATTCCAGCTGTTTTTGCGAAAACTTATTTTCGCACGTAAGCCCCCTTTCCATAGACCAGGTCACATATAGTGCTTTAAGAATTTTTGTAATTTATACTTGAAGTAGGAATTGATCTTTGTAACTTTTGTTTCAGTCTAAACAAATTTCCAAAGATTTTATGATGCAGAATTTTGAACTTTTACATTACCCTATAAATGATTTATTTTGAAGCTTGTAAAGAGCATTTTTCATCTTTCTTAGGCGCCATTGTAACGAACCTTTTTGCCGTTAGCCTGGGGACAGCCGTCGGTGTCCAGGGTTCGTCTACAAAATTTATTCCTTGCCAAGAAAAGACACTTTTCACTTCACTATTAACTTTTGTTACATGGTTTTTCCTAAAGCACTGATAAAATAAATTAAAGCTAATTATGTCTATGATGAAGGTGTTATTATAGGGAAATATGGGATGGATGACAATTATTAGTATAAGAATTGGGTAAAATTTCAACCCAGTTAGGAGTTATGCCACCACTACCTCTCTGTGGACTTGTTGCTTTCCCGCCGCCGATATGTGTTTCCGTCCAGTGTCAGGACTCAGTACAGTCACGCCGCCGCTGCCTCCCCCTTGTCCTCTGCTAACCTGTCCGTGCCTCTGCAACACTCTCTAGACAGGTCAGGAAATTCTTTAAAAACAAAGCCTTCGGCGGTATTGAGTGTCCGCTTATAACCGTGTTTTTTTTCCGTCCAAGGATGGTTAAAATACTGAAAGAACACGTCTTACCTAGTTGCCAGTTGTATCACGAGAGAACGATCCCATCACATGAACTTATGTTCCACCATTCCATTGTCATTCACGATCAGCTGTTTTCTTTGTACGATAAAATTCGACAGTTGGTACTCACTGTTTCGGGTTGTTCCAGGGTTGTTGCTGCATGCGATAGTCACACAACTCCTGTCCAACTGCACGTCAAGCTGTTGTACGATAAGTTGTCGAGACCGTTGGAAGCAACTATCCTACAACTATTCGCTAAGCTAAGTCCTTAGGATTTAAATTAATTCTAAACTTATTTAACTAGAAATTCAGTATTTATTTTAATCTTAATTAGTTCTTAATGTTATTAATACTTCAAATACAATTTATTATTTTAAAGATGTGGACGCAAATGATGGTTCCGATTTGTGTCCTCACAATCTTTTGATTTGTGCATTTGGGGTTTTTAAAAAGTATTGAAATTGTTAATACAGTACTAAATCAGTATACGTGAAGGAAGAGAAACTGATATTTGACCTTTGGGCGTCGCAGCAAATGAATTAATTAAAGCTTATTCATAGTGCGCCACAAATGTTTTCCTCTAGAATATTCTTCGTTTTGACTATGAAGCCTTCGGGTGTCAAAGGAAATGAATTAATTAAAGTTTGTTGATATTCCGCCATAGATGTTTTGCCTCTAGTGTATCTTAATATTCTTCGTTTTGACTATGAAGCATTCGGATGATCTTCGTGAATCTTCGGTTGTCCCGGAAAACTATCAGTTAAGTTTAGTTGATAGTCCTCCATAGATATTTTCCCCTTAGTGTACCTAGATATTTTTCGTTTTGACTATGAACCCTCCTCATGACCTTTGGGTGTTCCAGAAAACTTCCAATCATGTTCTATACCTACCTACAAAATTTAGTCGAAATAGCTTTTGTGGTTTGCGAGATATAATGGGATATAACGAAAAGTGTTGCGAAAATGGCTCGCGGCATTGAAATTTTGCTCCTTACGCTGTCGCAGAAGCTTTACTTCAAAAACAAATTTCGATATTCCACGAATACAACTGAAAATCTAGAAGATGGTATCAGAAAATTGAACTAAAAATTTTTTCAAGTTTTAGGAAGGTCAATTAAGGGTCTCTCACAGCCGTTTTATGCAAAATCACAACAAAATACAGTTCTTAGTATATTTCAACATACTATACCTCAGCAATGCTGGAAAAGTTTTCCTTGATTTATAAGACTATGTCCTTTAATTTAGCTATGTTACTTCGAAATTTCACACTACTGTCATGATATAATCAGGCAAGGAAAATTTCTTTTCGAAAAACTAGATAATAATGGGTTAGAACATTGAACAAAAATATTCCACGGAAAATTTTACTGGGGTTCACCAAGAAAAAAAGTACTGAAAACTTGAGAGTAATCCCAGTGTGCCAAACGGTTCATATCTCCGCTTTTTTATCCGTTACGGATTCGTTACTGATCCGTTTGTGGGAGAAATTCCAAAAAAAAGCGAAGCGAAATATTTTAAGTATGTATTTCAGTGAGATTTTTCTATAATCGTGGCATTTCCAATAATCAAATTTTTTGAACAGTTTGTATTCTATAGTCAGGGCCAATTTCGCAATGTTCAGTTAAGCTTTAACTAGAACTTTTACTGGAACTTTGACATTAAATTTCATATAAAATTTTTATTTATCTGGAAGTTAAATTTTAGCTGAAAGTTGTGAAAATGGCCCTAAAACGGATGCATCAAACTAGGAGAAAAGGATTATTCAATATTGATATATTACTAGAAAGCCACGATAATTTTCCCTTGATACTCATCACTAAATGACAGGCGACATGTGTAACGCTTTTTTTGTTTTTCTGCATTATTTTTTTTTTCTCACCGAACATCCTTTGTGTTTCTCGCGGCTCACATCTTTCTTATGTTCATTCATCGTTTCATTAATTTTAATATGAGAAACGCTTTTTAAATTGCGCTCTGATGCATTAAACTTTTTGTGTGGGAAAAGCTGTTGGAAAAATTCTTTTGAAAACAATAAAAGATGAATGAAAATAATAAAACACCATCATCATATCAGCAACTCACATACACGCGTAATATTTCCATAATCACAAATGCGCTTTCTAAAATAGAAAATAAATGTATTTTAAGGATATGTATTTAAAATTTTAATGTAAATCACACGTACACTCTAAAATGGATACATTTTTCGTACGAATGAAATTTTTTGAAAATATTAAGATATTGTTATGAAATGTAGGGGACGCTTAAGTCAAATACCGAATATCAAGTTAAGAACAAAGGAAAATATCGGGTGACTACCAAAAATTTCCACAAAAAATAAATTTAACGAAAAATATCCAAAAAATAAAATTAAGAAAATAAGAAATCATCTTCAAATTCAGGAGGAACGATAGCGAGAGATCCTTAAACTGCTATGAAAACATCATAAAAAAATGAAGCTCAAATAACTAAATTGAATTGTCAATATTAAATATTTTGGCAATCAATATTTGATTCAATATTTTCTGCACTTCTGATTTTATCTATGTATGTATGTTTATATGTATATAGAGCACGACAGACATGATGATGATTTATGTGCAGCAGTTTAACCGGAAAAATCGTTTTATGCATTCGAGTGAATGTTGGCAACACGAAAAAAACGACGAAAACTAATGTCTTAACAAGGACTTAACGAGAACTCAAAAACTTCAAAGTCTTTGCAATTCAACGAAAAGCAACAAAATTTTGCCAAAAAGGCCTTAAACTCACAAAATTCGAAAGTTTGCATTAGACATGGGGCTAAGGGCGACTATCGAGAGAGAGAGGAGGAACATGTTGAAAAAACGTTACGTGTAAACATCATCAAAAGTGTAAACACCTGAATACGCGCGGAACAATTTACAATCACCCAATGGTTGATGGTACCTAAATAAAAAAAAAAGAAAACATGGAAAATGCTACAACAACAACAACAAAAAATGAAATTCTACTGCTGCTGCTGCTTCTGCTTTTCCTGATGAAACATTTGTTGTGTAGAGCTGACGATCCCTGAAGCGATGTCACTTTGATGTCGCACAAAATGAACAGTTGAAAAAATATTGTTACAGAGGCTTAAGTCATCCAATGAGCGTTCGCTAGAAGCGTTCATTCTAACGAAAATTGTCAATTTAAATGAAAGAGACATAAGGGTGTGATAACGCGTTATGATGACAAATGCTCAAATGTTTGACACCACCTGCAGCTTTAGTTTTTTTTTCGTTTTTCGTTTTTGGCGCAACTACTACATTCTGAGGAAAAAGCTGGAAATATGTTTTGTGTCAGTTTTCCCAGAAACATGCTGTGAAAATGGAAAAATCAGAGTGACCCTTGAAGAAACTGAATTGAATTAAAACTAGTAAGGATGTTAACTTTGGCCTGGCTAAACATTAAATACCCTACACTGCAATATTTAGAAAATTTTGCTTGTACGGGAGGTGCCACGATCTCTTGTCCGAATTCATATAGCTTTTGCTCAAATCTTGCACTTACTGTTCTCAGTGTCTGTGTGAAATTTGGTTGAATTATTTGAAAAACGCTTTCAGCATACCATTTTGGATCTTTTGCTGATATGGTTGGTGCCACGCCCTCTTGTCCGATTCCGTTTAGTTTTTACTCAGAGTTTGCATTTATTGTTTTTGGAGCCTGAGTAAAATTAAGTTGGAGTAACTCATAAAAAGTTTTAAGAATAGAACTTTGAAGTTTTACATATATGGGATGTGTCACGCCCTCTTTTCGGAGTTCGCCTAGTTTGTTCTCAAAGCTTGCGCTTACCGCCCTTAGTATTTACATATGTGTATTTTGGTTACCTTGTCGTAAACAATACTCCTTAATTTACGTTCCGCTCGTTTTCAATAAATGTTCTAAATTTCATTGAATAATCTTGCTCCCAAAAAATATAAAAATGATTTCAACGGACACACAGAAAGACCGACGGACACGGCTATATCGAATCAGGAGGTGACGCTGATCAAGAATATATATACTTTTCCATACCTGCCACCTTTCCTTCTCCGCGTTACAAACGAAAAGACAAAGTGAATATACCTTGTGTTTAGGGTATAATCAATCGAAATGAATTGAAATGAATTGAAATGAATTGAAATGAATTGAAATGAATTGAAATGAATTGAAATGAATTGAAATGAATTGAAATGAATTGAAATGAATTGAAATGAATTGAAATGAATTGAAATGAATTGAAATGAATTGAAATGAATTGAAATGAATTGAAATGAATTGAAATGAATTGAAATGAATTGAAATGAATTGAAATGAATTGAAATGAATTGAAATGAATTGAAATGAATTGAAATGAATTGAAATGAATTGAAATGAATTGAAATGAATTGAAATGAATTGAAATGAATTGAAATGAATTGAAATGAATTGAAATGAATTGAAATGAATTGAAATGAATTGATATGAATTGAAATGAATTGAAATGAATTGAAATGAATTAAAATGAATTGAAATGAATTGAAATGAATTGAAATAAATTGAAAAATGAATTGAAATTAATTGAAATGAATTGAAATGAATTGAAATGAATTGAAATGAATTGAAATGAATTGAAATGAATTGAAATGAATTGAAATGAATTGAAATGAATTGAAATGAATTGAAATGAATTGAAATGAATTGAAATGAATTGATATGAATTGAAATGAATTGAAATGAATTGAAATGAATTAAAATGAATTGAAATGAATTGAAATGAATTGAAATGAATTGAAATGAATTGAAATGAATTGAAATGAATTGAAATGAATTGAAATGAATTGAAATGAATTGAAATGAATTGAAATAAATTGAAAAATGAATTGAAATTAATTGAAATGAATTGAAATGAATTGAAATGAATTGTAATGAATTGAAATGAATCGAAATGAATTGAAATGAATTGAAGTGAATTGAAATGATATGGAAATGAAATGGAAATGAAATGGAAATGAAATGGAAATGAAATGGAAATGAAATGGAAATGAAATGGAAATGAAATGGAAATGAAATGGAAATGAAATGGAAATGAAATGGAAATGAAATGGAAATGAAATGGAAATGAAATGGAAATGAAATGTATATGAAATGGAAATGAAATGGAAATAAAATGGAAATGAAATGGAAGTGAAATGGAAATGAAATGGAAATGAAATGGGAATGAAATGGAAATGAAATGGAAATGAAATGGAAATGAAATGGAAATGAAATGGAAATGAAATGGAAATGAAATGGAAATGAAATGAAATGGAAATGAAATGGAAATGAAATAAATTCAAATGAACTGAAATAAATTAAACTGAACTGAAATAAATTGAATTCTGAAATTGCTCCGAGCTCTTAAGAGGAACAAAGTTAAGGATCAGTCACACCTTCCAATAACCAGACCACAAAGTTGGTTGCGACGCTCTCGAGTACTCGTAGAAATTGCAAGGAATTAAAAACACATTAAACCTTAAGTCGGCTTAAAAATGGTAGGTAAGAGAAAGTTCCAATATCGGAAGGTGGTCACAAAAATCACTTTCCATGGGGACAATACATTTAAGCTCTAAGCTCCCCTTAAAAGATTTTTAACATTATATTATACGTATTATTAAACCATTCAAAAATAAGGGTGCACTTTGGTATGAATTGCCAACCAATGATACAAAAAATCACACAACTTAATATCAAAAATCGACAAGTTAAATCTCATAAGCCAATTCAAAAAGCTTTCACTTAGCCCATTTTCAATAACATGATAAAGGCAGACAGACAGTTAACCCGTAAATAAATAAATATGTCTATCGGAATCAAACAGTCTATACTATTGTTGTTGTTGCCTACTATTATTGCGAATATGTGCGCGTATTGATGCTGGTTCAAAATAGTACAAAAAAAAAAAAAAACAACACATAAAGCCCATATATCATACAGCGGGGACTTTTATGATGGGCATGACCTTGACGTTATTGCCATGTTATGAAGGCACAAGTCGCATACCCGAGCGAGCAATCTGAATCTTTTGTTTTGCCATAACAAAGAGTGGATTTTTTTTTCTTTTCGTGTTTGTTTTCATGAGAATCCTGCGAAGAAATTAAAAAGAAAAATATAAAATATGAACTGTAAAATTATGCTGGTAAATAATAAATTTTCTTTTTATTTTCCAAAAGAAAGTAAATTTGCATATCTGATTTTGTAATGGTGTTTTTACGCACACAGATACATGTATCTACATTGTATGAATGTTTGAATATAAAGAGTAAAGCAAGGATTCTTTTATTTATTTCAAAAAAATTGTTTGCTGACATTTTGCACCTACAATGTGTGATATGATAGATGATTGTAGATTGCCAAAGGAATGTTCACAACAAAATGTTTGAAGAGTTTTAAATCCATTTGAAAATTTTTGGGAATTTGTTGGAAAGTTAAAAAAATTTTTTTTTTTCTTTGAGTAATTTTTTGAAAAATTTAAAAAAAAGTTTTCCAAAAATTATTCAAAAAAAAAGTTTCAACAAATTCCAACAAAAATCACACGTACTGCTTGGACAATTCTAATCATTTTATGCCTAGTACCCTTTTCTTGTAAGATGCTTTCCTCTTGAGTAAAACAAGATTCCGCGGGCGTTCAAAAGCCAAAAACTCCCATGTAGCGCCCGAATTTCATCTTGAGTCATACATCATTTTAAAGCTTATAAATTATGCTTCAATTTAAAGCACTTTCAAAAGAATCGAAGGGGGCTTTTTTTAAAAAAAATTCAAAAGTATTTTTAAGTGTAAAAAATTTTGGTGAAAAAAAATTTTTTTCACCAAGAAATATTTTTGTAAAAAGAAGACTTCAAAATGAATGGGAACAGCAACTTCGATTAATCAATTTACAGACTTTAGTGTAAATTATAAATTTTTTAAAAAACACCCTTTTCATGAAAATGACTAAAAACGCCAACTTCAACACCCTGTATTTTAACAACAAATGGTACTAGGACCAAATCCTCCCGGATTGTTGTTTTTGCACACCGGATCTACCACATTGCCAAATTTTGAGCTGGTACACTTGGCGTGGAGTGCTTCATATATATTTCAGTTACTGTTTTTCTGTATTAACTCTTCGAAAAAATGTTTTTTTTTTTAAATAAAACTGACACACATAGAAGTTGGTCCCTCATTTTGTACTATCGCCTCTCAGTTTTTCTAATCCTAACTGTAAGTTTTTTAAATACTAAGTAAAAAGAGAATTGAAAGTGTTGGGAAAGAGGAGATTCAGTGCATTTTCAGCTCAGCCAGTTTTGGTTTCATGATAGTGAGTGTTTGTGCGTTTTTTTTTTTAATTTAAAAATTTTGTCAACAACGCAAGTGTATGTCATTCTCCGCGTCAATTTTTTTATTTTTATTTTACTTAATATATTTTCTTTATCTTTAAGTAATTAAATCAATAAAAAATTAGAGGGGCAATCCACAAGTTTCAACTTTTTTAAAAATAGTTGCTATTTTTATTTTGATATTACTGTTTTTGCAAAATTTTGTCATTCTCCGTCTAGTCAATCTCCGCATAGTATTTCGTCGCCTGGTTTTTGTACAAAACTTTCGATGCTTCCTGCTTTGTTTTTAGTTTTGGTTAAGTCATTTATTTAAAAAATAAAAATATAAATTCAGCCTTAAAACTCTTAATAAACTCATCGAAAATCCAACAAATATATTTAGGGTTGCCACCAGGTTATTTTCGAAAATCTTATATAATTCTTACTTCCTTTGACTAAATTGAAATTTTTGGTTTTAGAAACGATCAGATAAACTTTTTTAAAAATGTACAAAACTTTCGGTGTTGCCACCCGGTTTTTTTATTAGTTTTGCTTGAACCATTAATGTATAAAAAAATTAAAATTTAGTCTTAAAACACTTAAATAAACTTTTCCAAAATCCAACATAAATTTTTAAGGTTGCCACCTGGCTATTTTCGAAAATCTAATTTAATTTTTATGTTTTTCGACTAAATTGATATTTTTGATTTCAGAAACGCTTAGATCAACTTCTCTAAAATTGTATATAAATTGTCAGGTTGCACCCGCTTTTTTTATAGTTTTGATTAAACAAAATTTCGCTCCGATAAATTTTTAACGATTTAAACTATTATTTTTTAGGGTGTAATTATAATGAATGGCGTGTGTAAAAAAAAGTAAGGCTTAAAATAAATTTTTGAAAATAACCATCTGGCAACCCTTAAAATTTATGTAAGATTTTACTAAAGTTTACTAAAGCGTTTTGAAGCTAAAATTTTGTTTTAAGTTTTTAAATATATTGTTTAAGCGAATTTAAAAAAAAGCATATGGCATATTTGGTACATTTTCTGAGATTTACCCAAATATATATCATATAAGAATCTAAAATATGCCAAATTTTTTTTTTGTCAAAATAGATTTGCCTCTGACTGTATGTAGATAGCTTAAAACGAACAGAACTTAGTTCTTAACAAACATTTTTCTCTATACTTTCAGATCATCTTCGATGGCTTCACTGTTGGTCGTTTCGATGAAGGCATGGTTGACTCAGACATTGATGGCTATGAAACAAATCTAAGCCCCACAGGCGAGCTGCCTGGCTGTCCGGAAGGATTTATGCAGGTATGTTCAAGAACGAAATTTTAAAATCACCAACACAAATCTTTCTTTTGTTCAACACACATACAAAGCAATGAATCCTTTTACACATGTTCTATACCGCCATCCATCCGCCAATATAATAAAGAAACATTTATTGTGAAATTCCAAACGTTGCGTTGCGCTCATCGCCATCGCAGAGGGTCAGAGGAGTTTAGGGGTACCTTCACCAGTCAAATAATTGCTATTCATTTTAACAAACAGGAAACGAGACCACACGGCAACTACGGGGGCAACTCGAGACTCGATGTACAAATATTTTTATAATTTAGTGTATTCAGCGTACGCTGCACACAAAAAGAAATTCCATTAGCCACGTTAAATTGAATTGCATTGGATGCTCTCCCAGAAATTCTATAGCTACAGGCAACAAAGCTATAGACGACGCATACGTGTATTAGACTAACACATATGTATGTGTGTTTAGTGTGTGTGTGTGTGTGTGAGTTTAGTGGACACACATCTCACAAGATATGAAAACTATTTTCAAAGTGAAGTATAAATTCAATTCATACGTTCGTTCACTCTCCCCCTATTCATACGCTGACCCATGCGGAACATGAATGAAAAGAATGCAATTGAACACGCACGTACATGTGTTGTATCTGTGCCGGTAAAAAAGAAACGAAAAAGTGATGAAGTAAAAAGCACAAAAAAAGCATCAAATCGATAAAATTCACTTATTTGTCTGCCATTGAATGGGAATTCATTCCAAAGAGCTGCCAATTGTCCACAACTGTATATGAGTGAGTGTTAGTGGTGTAAGCTTATGCCTGTGTGTGTGTGTTTGACACAAAAGAAATAAATGAGAAGAATAACCCAGGGACGTATATACTGTACATACAAAGTTGCTGTTGTAATCCTTTAGGAGTAGTAAAGATGACTTGAATGGAGCAACAAACAAAAAAAGTTGTATGAATCTTAGGAGATTCGAGCACACAAAATAGTTAGGAATAGGGCAGGATGGGAGGGGGGGTGGTAATAGTCAATAGTTGCAGCAGCATACGTGCGTGATACACGGTAAATGAATTTGAGCAACACTCAAAAAATTAGTGCGACAATATGGTTTTTATACATGAGTGTGTCTTTTTGGACTTTTTGTGTTCTTTGGTTATAGTTAATGTTTTCTTTTATACGGTACATTATTTTGTCAACTGAAAATTTGACAAATTAAGGCACTAAAATATTTGTTATCAAAGCTGTTTGCCAATTTTTTTTGAGAAAATAAAAAATATACAAAATTTATTTAAACAATTTGGTCGACAATTTCAATAGATATCGAATAGGAACATTTGTGAAGTTTCACTTTTATGCGATATCATTTTCGTAAAAACCGCAAAAACCATTTAACTTTATAATAAAAAAGAGCCATATTGTCGTTCCTTAGTGTTAACCCTGTCTTGATACCAAATTTCATAAAGATTGATACAGCCGTTTAGCCGTGAGAACGTTTTCTCTATTTAGGGGCGTGACACCGCCCACTTCTAAAAAGAGAATATTTTTGCACTGCTCCTAGTCACGACCTTTTTTTTTTAAAAAAAAAGAAACTAAGCGAATATGTTGAGGTTAAGTGATGGAAAATGGGGCTAAACCGATTTTGTTTGACTATAAACGCAGCTCTAATCAGTCGAAATATTTTAATTTTACGGTGTTCTACGTCAATACAATACATATATTCAAAGGACGTCTGATTTAGAATGAAATAATCTCTAGTTGGGATTGAAGCCCATCTAAGGTCTCCAACGCTCTTTTATGAGCTTAAACTCAACACCCGCAATTGGGCTTAAACCATAGTTACCACAAAACTCGCCAATGTGTCGTGCTTCACGGTAGACTGTGAGGACACAAATCGGAACCCTCATTTGCGTCCACATCTTTACAACAATTAATTGTATTAAAAGTATAACTAATTAAGATTTAAATAATATACTGAATTTCTAGTTAAATAAGTTTGGAATTAATTTAAACTTAAGGATTTAGCTTAGCAAATAGTTGTAGGAAAGTTGCTTCCAACGGGCTTGACAACTTATCGTAAAACAGCTTGACGTGCAGTTGTGTGACAATCGCATGCGCAGCAGCAGCCCTGATTCCGAAACAGTGAGTACCAACTGTCGAATATTATTGTACAAAGGCAACAAGCTGATCGGTGATGACAATAGAATGGTGGAATACAATTTCTGGCAATGATATCACTCTCTCGGGAGACAACTAACAACTAAGTAAGACGTGTTCTTTAATTATTTCAACCATCGTTGAACGAAACTTAAACTTTCAAGTGAAAATCAGGAAAAGCTTACAAGCGGACACTCACTAGTACCCAGGGGCGGATTAAGGTCATCTGCCGCCCTAGGCAGTTGCGATTTTGCCGCCTCAGACAGCAGCCTTATTTCTGTTATTGATTAATGGATTGACCTTGAAAATGCATGAACTTGTACATTTGGAAAATATGTACAATTCAAAAAGGTGAAAATTAGAAGAAATTAATTCAAATGTTTTCAATGTTTATTTACAGTTGCTTGTACATGTTTGTGTAGCTCGCGTCACATGTTCTTACGTCGCGCTTTACGAAGCGCGAAGTCATTTATTATTTCATCGCAAGGCCAAAGAATTCAAGCGATTTTGTCCAATAGTTGATCTAAAATAATTTTTAACTCGTTTCAAACAAGAAAACGATCTCTCACCGCTGCAGTTTGTGACAGCTAAGGACAGAAAAATTCTGAAAGCAATGTCGACATTTGGAAAAACTACGTCAAGATCTTTATTTCTGAAAGTTTCAATGGGTGTGACTGTTTTCGAATCCAGATCACATGCAAGATATGCTTTGAAATGAATCAATTCATCATCCAATGAAGTCTCCAAATCTTCACTAAATGCTTCTTGTAAAATTTTGGCTTTCTCCCGGATGTCAGCATTATTTAAGTTTCTCAAATCAATCAAAACAGCACATTTTTCGTAAACTTCTTCATATTTTCGGCACCTTTCCCGTAATTCAATCAAAAAATTGTCAAAGATGACATTGTATGTTTTGACTCTAAAGTCATCTTTCCCAAGCAATGTTACCTCCTCTGTTCTTGTTTCATCGTCGTAAACTTTTCTACGTTTAACCCTTTTCTCGAGTGTTTTGTATTCTTGGTTGACTGACTTATAAGTCAGCTGTCAATATCCAGTGGAAAATGTGCAAAATGTCTACGAAATTGGAAAAAATCAGCGTTCAGATTGGTTGTTTGCGCAAAATGTCAAAGATATGGTTCTGGTAAATTAAACTTCACAGTATTTATTTTCGTAAAAATAATTATAAATACGCTATATTTTATCATACGGAAAGAAAAAAAAAGAATATTCAACAATATGTTGGACTTGAAAACTTTTGGGTAAAAAGTTTTATAGTCTCGCACTCAAAACTGGCATTTTGTCTAGTGTAAACGGTCGAAATTTGCCGCCCATAAAAATTTGCCGCCCTAGGCAGCTGCCTATGTTGCCTATAAGGTAAATCCGCCACTGCTAGTAGCGAAGGCTTTGTTTTCTAAGAATTTTCTGACCTAACTAGGGAGTGTAGCGGTGGCGCGGACTCTCGTGTACGAACAAACAAACGCGGGCAGGTTAGCAGAGGACAACGGAACGGTGCGACTTTTCTGAGTCCTGACAACTGAACGGAAATATAGATAAACAAGCTATTTATTGGATATGTCTTAGCTGGTAAAGTAGAACTCGCTAATATTTCTTTAAAGTCTACTACTAAGCAGATGCTTTAAGTTGTATATTTTCTTTTTTTTTTGGTTGAGTTCAGGTGAAAAGGATTTGCACCCCGTAAGTATTAAATCATCACCAGGTCGGGTAGTGCAAACATTGCAACATTGCAACTAAAATACCTTCTCTTCTTATCAGCAGTAGCTAGGCACAAAAATACCAAGTAAAGTCTTGATAGGCATCAATCGCTCTTCTTTATTCGGGGCATGCTTTCTACGTGTAGTCAGTTCGAAATCCAATATCATCGCATACCAGTTTGGTGTTTTACACTGAAGTTGAACTTACGCGTTTCTGTACTCAGTTAAAGTAATTGAGGGATGATTTAATCTTCTATTCAAAAAAGAAAATTCTTAAAGACGCTAGATCTCTTCGGAAAAGAATACTGCTTTGGAACGGGTAAAGTGCAAAGTAACTTTACTATGGGTCTTGACAGTAACACAGTTCTCTGCAATGATGTCATTTGTATAGGCAAATCTAAAAATTGAAAACCAAATCGGTTCATCTCCAGAATTTCAATTTCAAAACAAGTAAAGTTTTAAAGGCAAACGCTTCTTCGTTTTGTTTTAGTCACGTTTTTGAACCATGAATCAACCCTAACTAGTTGGCGGAAAAAAAACGCAAACGAACACTAACACAATTCAAGCAACAATTTGACTTTGTATCAAAAAGTTTAAAAAAACAACGCCGCGCATACCACACTGTACGGTAGCGAAAGGACCGACCGAACAGACCGCATTTGTTTGGTGGCTCCTCGTTACAAAGAAGTTCAGTTCAACGAATGAATTTTTATGATTTTTGAAATTCATTGATTTGAAATGCAACCATGAACCGTGTTAAAGCGGATGGGGTTTTTTTCATGCATTTTTTCTGCTGCTGCTACCAACTCGCTAAATCATGTTATATTGTTCGGTTGCACACTCTCACATACGGAGGGACCAAAGGACCAAATGCATTCATTCATTCATTTGTTGCGATGCAAAGCAACGCAACGTATTTGCGTGGTCAACATATGCGACTGAGCGAGTTGTAGGAACTTGCAAATTTTAGTCATAAGTTAAAAATTCTATGCGCAGCAGCACCCAGGTAACCACAGAACATGCACGGGATGCAGTGGAGTATGGAACTTTTTTTTTTTGTTAGCAAAAGTGGACTGTACTGCTCCGCGCTGAACAAGCCAACTAATGTCATCAGAAAGGATATTTTTTGCTGCACGCTACATATGTACATACATTGTTGCTATTCATGAATTTCATTAATTTTGTTGTCAGATTTTGTGTACACGATGGACGTTGGAGTGTTTTTGTTTTTTTTTTTTTGTTTTTTCGGGAGTTAGTTTTTATTTTTGGCTTTTAAAATGTTTTTGTTTCAAGTAAATTTAAATTTCACAAAAACCATGCGTCGCGACACAAATCCATAAATATGAAAAGTTAATGCGGGACACCATTTGGTCGTTGTCCTGCCGATATCCTGACGTGTTTTACATTACCATAAATAATAATGGGATTCTTGTTATTGTTGCAAGACCATTCATGCTGTACAAAGCAGGGTTGGCGCGTTTTTGCGCTAAAATAAAGTGGTACTTTTTATAACATTTTAATTAGAAAACATATTTTTTTAAACAATGTATTATTTACACATTTTAAAAATGTGGTTTTTATATTCATGAATGCATTGAATTGCGATTTAACTTTTTCTATTTTAAGGATTTTTTTTTATCGTTGAATGTTAAAAATTTTTTTTTTTACTTTTAGTACCCTCATCTGGTATTTTTCGGTATTCTAGAATCCGAAATTATCGCTTTGTTTCAAGCTAAAGTCTTGTATTATCCTTATTGTGTTCTATGGTCTGGATTATTTTTTCCTTGAGTAAGCACAGTCAACACAAACCTTGCTTAAACAATTTTCTTTGCTGCGAGTACTTACTAACGACTGTCAAGTAATGTGTACTCTGCATCATCTCTCGGGTGGTAAGGTCTTTTTGCCTCTTAAAAAGATATTTTTGAAGATATCCGTTATATTTTTGCTGCCAAGCCGCGGTGATTTGCTGTCTTTCCACATCGGGTATTAATTATTCGCGTGATTCTTTATAGACAAGAGGTAAGCAAAAATCATACTGCTGAAGACAACGACCGCTCTTCCTAAGATTGTATTATAGCAGACACCAGCCGCAACGCCGTCGTCCTTTGTACTTCCTTAGACGTTAAAGTATCATATAAAGAGTGTACACATCTCATAAGTTCCTCATTTTCAAATCCATTTATTTCACCCTTACATTTCACACCGTTGGCGGCGGCGGATCCGGGTTCTCCCATCCAATTACTGGTTCAAGGGAAGCAAGGGCCAACTTCACCTTCACAGCTTTTGGGTGGGGAGAATTACCCTCGTTATGCCATCAACTGAAGAACACTCTGAGTGGCAGAGGACCTGAAGTCCTCTAACAACACATCAATGATATGAGTGGTAGAAGAGTCCATCACCCAGCCACCACCCCAACACAGTTACGAAAATAAGAAAAGGCGGCTTTTAGATACCACCACCATCTCTGTAGGCTCAAACTTCCTGCACATTTAGTAAAGAAAATTCAGCTGTCATCACTTTTATTTTGAGTCGCAGACATGGGAATGAGAAACCAGGCAGATTGGCTTGTCTTGGAGTCTTTTGTGAATATAAATAAGACATGTGGTTTGATTTTGAATAAAAAGCAAATGGTTCAGAATTTATCTAAATATATTATTTCGATCGAAAGGTCACACAATAGGATTATGTAGGGAAAATTATTCCGTAAATATCTCAGTTTTACGGCCATACTTTTGATAACATTTTGCAGTATGGCCTCCGAAATGGCCCGAATCACTGATGTTATATTGCTTTTTAGTCTGGAATCATCTTCGGATCATTCATCATAGACTTTATTCTTCGTGTAACCCCACAGAAAAAAGTCTAACGGCATCAAATCGCATGACTGCTATGATCTTGGTCTTGCACTGATATCAGCGTCTTGGTCTTGGTAAGAACAAGACTCAAGGCCGGGACTAATTTTGCTCATCATTATATGTGTATACTCGTCATGGTTTGCTCAAGTTTTCGTGAAAAACAGAATAGCATACCTTCAGCTCAATCGACGAGACAATCTGAATTTCTCCGAATGCCTTATATTTATTTTCTACACCTGGATGTTATTTACCTAAACTGCCTTTTTAACTAAGAACTTTTATTTTCGCTCCACTCTTTTGATACTGGCTGGTGGCATTAACATTTTGCCTTATCATCAAATCAGAAATTCTTAATAGAAATCTTGTCTCAAGTCAAACATTTGAGGCTCCAACCAAAGGTAGCATCAAATGTATGCACAAACATAAGCAGCGGTTCGATGCACATAAATGTCATCTACGATAGCAATCAAAGGTAACTCTATTAAGAGTTGAACACATGGCAAATCATATGGATTTGCAATATCGGCAAAATCCAAGGAAAAAGTTACTAAAACTCTTCTACCCGACCATAGAAGTTGTTATTAAAATCTTTCTCCCAGTTTCCCAGATTCTCTACCACGCTGTTATTTATTTACAACACTGAAAATGCAACCTCAGCAGTTTTAGCAGAGTTTTGTTGAATTCACATTTGAGGCCATCAAAGCAAATAATTCAATAACTGCTAACAAACCCAGAGAGTGCACTTCAACTTCAACTTCATGCGAATGTTAGATATGGTTACAGTTAAGGTTTTTCTAAATGCAGACAGACAGATAGATGGATTTTAATGCTGATATGAATGTTCTTCGTATGTGTAAAGCTGCTTATCGTTAATGAACAAAAACTTTGATGAATACAACATTTTGCAGTAAAAGTTATTCTCCCTTCAGTAGAGTCCACAGTTGCAAAAACACACCGGAAGCTGCACAAACAAAAGTGCATGAGGCCATAGTGTCTGAAATGCGGCAACATTAAGTGGTGATACAAACATTCGCATGGGATTTGGGTGGTGGTGATAGGTAAAATTAGCAGCATGGCGACAAAATGATAGCGATAACTCTATGGTTGTGTTTTTATCGTAAGGCCACCACTAGCAATTGATTACAAAATGTATAGGTTATGGAGAAATATAAATGAAAGCCCAGGATATGCAAACAATCCTTTTACCAAAGGCTTAATCAATTGGAATTTGCATGTGATTTTCACAATAGGCGAAAGTAAATTCTAACGAAAACTCTGCAGAGTACAGTGAAGCAGATGAATTCAGCAGAGTGAAATAATTATGAGTAAACTTGTAAAGTCCTCGAAATATTGTGAGGCTTTAATTTGCGAAAAAATATTCCCAAATGTATGCACCAAACAGTTTCTTTGCCACACTAAATTGAGCCTGTTTGGTTGCTGTTTCGCGCATTTTTGGCATGAAGCTCATCAGTATTAGAGATTAATCGAAGGTTTCCCATATTTCTAAGTAATGAGTTTCAATAATCGGACAGTTTAGTTAGCCGCACATCTATACTTTGCCGAGAAACTGAGAAATTTTCAACAGATGAATACTTTGAAGTATGCATGATTACATTGAGGTGGAGAGATCACTTGTTCAATATGTCGAAAGAATCGTCCAACTGCTAAAGTTCTCTCAAACGGTGTATGAATAGTACTAGAGAACAAGCTTGAGATCTGAGCATTGGCTTCGAAAATTTATTTGGGTTTGAAATTACAATAGCGACTTGGTTTTGATCTCGCAAAACTACCAAAACCACGATCAAGACTCAAGACCAAGACTAATTTTGCTCTACACTAATTGCTATTGACTTCTTTTTGCACCGTCGCGACCTTAAGTAGGATATTTAGCCTTTTTTTAGCTATTATGGGCTATTAGCTTTTATTAAATGGGCATTTCGAGTTGTTCGGGTTTGATTGACGACTACATTCCGGACTTTTTTTGCCCATATAAAGTTCGCCCCAGGAAACAAAAGGCAAATACAGTTGCTACATCACTGCCTATCTCTTCATTTTCTAACTTAACACATTTTCTTCAAACGAAACACGATGTCAAAAATCGATCGTCGAAAGACATATTGATCGGCATATATGCCACCTGGTCTTCTAGACTTTGCCGAGTAAATTTTGAATCTAATCTTTAGGATTTGAATAGAACAGTAAAGAAGCCATGTTTTTTCTGGAATTCCAGGTTCGAGGATAGCTTTTAGGTCTGAACATTTCGATCCAACTGTTCTTTTAAATGTAATCTGATTTTTCTGAGTACTGTACGGGTTGATGTATGGACAACTTAGTGTACTTAGTTTCAAAATCTGTAGTGAGTCAGTAGGTAAAATTGTTAAATAAATATGTGCTCTTTGACGGATGTTATGTGTTGATCAATGTTCACAAGATGGAGCTGATTCACTCTTTATTGGAGTGTTGGGGCCCCCGGCATTGGATGGGGTCTGTTGATATCCTACTCTTGTTCCGTAGTTGGTAGTTGCGCAAGGAAGGCGGAATGATGTGACCGTTGGAGAAATCGGGGTTGTTCCCCTTAATGTCCAATTGTCACGTTACGCATATGGCAAAGTGGTCAAAAGCAATCCTAGATAAGATTTTCCAGAGAAATTCGCACTTGGTAACGCATTCCCACTATCCATAGTATGTCGTATCATACATGTTAAAGTGGTTATTGCTACCTTAGATACGACCACTTCTCCCAAAAAAGTCAAGGGCACTTTTGAAGAGAAGGATGCACCAAGAAACGTGTTTCCACATTCCATGATAAATCGACATGGGTGATTAGCCTCAGGCTGATCAGAGCTACACTAACAGTAGCGTTGTGCTTCGAAATCTAAACAGAGATTACTCTGGTACTACGGGAGTCAGTAGCCTTTTGGAGCATCAAGTTCGCTGGATCTTCCAACTGACTGTTGGGATGTCCCTTCGGGAATTTTTGGTGGTGGCTGTGGGTAGGACCTTAATAGTAAGAAGAGCTTGGACGCTCGGTGTGGAGTTGCACTCTCAACTGGGTGCCATGACCCATAGAATGACAGAGTGTAAGAAAGCCTCATTTCCTCACCATTGGGACGAATGCATGCTTGATTCTAAAAATGCTAACCAGTCATCGGCATTATGCTGATTGAGGGTTGCGCTGTCCGTCGTTATACTGGACCGAGTGTGAAGAAAACCCTGAGCTTAAGCCATCATGGCAGGTGCTCACGTTAAATACAAGAGACTCCTCACTCTTCATTGGATCTTTGCCGTGATCAAATGAAGTTTTTGACTCGCTCCCCAAACTACCATATTGAACGCTTTGTCATCTCGAATAACTGCTTTCACCACAAAAACATAAATAAAGTCTAGATCATTTTCGTCCCAAGAACTATAAGTTCCACTGTACAATCCAGCAACAAAAGTCTGTATTTGTGTCTATATATCCAATATGTACACCGTAGGAGAAGATAGCACAACGACATCATAGCAAGCAAAGAAGAAGCAAAAACTTTGTGATTAAATTTCAGGTAATAACTTAAGTAAGAAACGGCAAATGACCACAAATCCACAAATGCAACAGCCAGTCAGCCAGCAGCAGCAGTAACAGCCGCGGGGAGGATGCAGGATGCTCACTTCGATAATTTGGGTTGCATGCAATAACAGCATACAGAACGAGAAAGCGAGAAAGAGATAGTGGGTAGGATAGCACAGTAGGAGATTGCAATTGGAAAGCTAAAGGGGACGGAAATCGAAGAACGACATCATTAGTTCAAGTGCATAATTCCGGCATTTATGAACAACGATATCGAACTGATAATGATGACAAGCCTCGTTGAATTGGTCGTCTAATGACTAAGTTCATGCTTCGTGCTGAGTCGACTCCTTTTTGTTGATACAGTTGAGCAGTAGCTGGTGCTGTTGTAGACATTTGAATTGAAATGGTCATGGATTTGGTTGGTTGGTTGGGCACTTAAAAAATAAGTGTGGGTATGATTGAAAGACATAATTGAAGATTAGAGTTTTTGGAAAAAATAAAAAAAAAGAACGATTCGATTGAAACATAAATCAAAGTAAGCGGAGTTGAAAGTTTCTTTAACAATTTTGCGGTAATCAAAGAAATTTTCAATTAGTATTAAATTGAGAGTATTGAGAAGAATTATTCGAGTTGACTTAAAACTAATATTTTTGTCGAAGTCATCCAGAGCAAATTTTAGCTGAATAAATTTAAAAATTTTGTTCTATGTATAGGGATAAAATTGTCTGCAATTTTTAAGATAAAATTGGCCATTGGGACAGTTTTCAGAAAAAAATCATATTGTACAAAAAAAAAAAAAAAAACTAAATTCATGAATAACTGCCGAAAATGTTGGATAAATGCTTGTGATATTTTTAGATCACACACAGCAAAAGCATTTGGTAAAAAGTACTTCATTTACTACTATTTTAATACTAAACTACTTAAACTCTCTTTGACGTTTCACGTTAACCAAATCACCTATACACCCAAAATTTGGGTTGATGGATCTTGACGTTTGAGATATCATTATGTTTGTCTCGAAAAGAGCTTTCAAAAAATTGCCGGTGGAACTCAAAATCAAAATGGCGGTTAGAAGGTGAAAAAAAAAATCAAGTGTAAGGCAAAAAAGGCTTCGAGAAAAAAAAATATGCAACCTATTGGGTTGTTTTTTAGCTCAAATTAAATCTGAAGGATGCCTTTTAATGGCTGGTGTAATTGGATGACAAAATCCAACATGGCCGTTCCAATATGGCAATCAAAAATTTAATATGGTGGACTTTTTTTCAAAAAATAACTAATTTGTTCCTAATTTTGTTCATGGATATGTTTTGGGTTGGTGATCACAAAACCGGAGTCGGATTTACAAAACTCAAGATGGTGGACAAGATATTCAAAAAAACAACCGATTTTCCTGAAATTTGGTATATGGGAATTTTTAAGGTCAGTGATCACGAAATTCAGGTTCAGATTTACAAAACTCAAGATTGCGGATTCAAGATGGTGGAAAGGATTTTCAAAAAACAACCGATTTTCCTGAAATTTGGTACATTGAAATTTTAGGAGCTGCTGATTGCGAATATGAAGTCAGATTTGAGATGAAATATGACAGATCCAAAATGTGGAATAAATTTGCTATTACCTACCGTCATCCACATTTTAGATCTGGCATATTTTATTTCAAATCTATATTGCCTGATCCAATACCTTTCCTAAAATGGTCTGAACATGAAAATCGGATAAGAAATATTGAAGCTACTGACAAATATTGAGAAGAGTTCTATCAGATTAGACACTAAACGAAACCATGTACTAAATTTCGGCACCATCGGAAAGCGTGTGGCAGATCTTGTTACGATTGTCATAGAATGGAAGTATAGCAGACATCGTATAACTATAAAATCTACCACATCTGAAATTCATATATCACCACAGAAATATTGAGAAGAGTCGAGACTGTTGTACTGCCTTCTCGTTGTAGATGTAATAGAAATAAAGAAGGCAATGAGATGAGATGAAAATCGCCTTAGTTCAATGTTGGCAGGAACTGTCGAGAATTACACTTCCAATTTTATTTACTACGATTTAAGTGTTGGCATGTATGCGATGTACTGTCACTTCCTGTGGGGTGCCTCGAGGCCGAATACAAATATAAACTTTAAATAAATGTGGCTTATTTATGCAATTTTTAAGGCTATTTGATATGATGGTCTTTTCTGTATTGAATTCAATTCAATTGAATTGATTAAAAATTAATCGAATAAATCTGAACTTAAATCAGCTAGCGCCATTTTAATATTTTGCAATTGCATTTGTTGTTGTTGTTGTTTGTGTTCTTGTTGCTTTTGCGTTGTTGGAAAGGAATTAAATTCAATTAAATTCAGTTTATTGAGGAAACCAAGTTAAATACAAACAACAGCAACAACAACAACGACGAAAAGCACATGACAACAATAACAATTCATTAATATAATATAAATCCGTCAACCATTGCAACAACGCGTTATTGACAGCAAAACATCAATAAGTAGCCAGTAGGAAAAATCTCTATGATGACATTTTGTGAACTAAAGTGAAGATTTAGCTTCATTAAATGGATATGCTTTTCAGTGGATGTAGCTTTTAATTTTTTTTTTTTGTGTTGAAATGCTTCCAATTCCATCCCATGTAACCTTTGTTAACTTTTTCCAACTGGGTCTTTCACTGATTATAGTATATATATGTATGTATAATGCATAATGAAAGTTTCTGTTTGCATTCCACTTGGTAAACAATTACATTTTGTTATTGTTTTCCTCTCATGTGGCAATTATTTACAATTTGTGACTTAACGTTTTTAATATTAAGCGTAAAATAATTGCAGTCGCTGTGGAAATTTCAACAAACATTGTGCACACATGCACAAATGCACATCTGAAAAGAAACACGCATGCATATGCACATTCATATGTTCACATACGAATAATATGTGCATTTCATATCAGTCAATCTTTCAACATTGTGTCAAGAACATAATATTTGGTGACAGACAACATATCACTCATACTAAACATAAACAAGTAAGGGTGCTATATTTGGCGTGGCCAAAGCTTAAATACCCTACACCGGAGTAGTTTAAAAGCTTTGCTTGCGAGGGTTGAGACACGCCCTTATAACCGAATTCAACTTCTTAGTTCTTGCTCTGCGCTTGTTTCAATTATTTCTAGTGTCTGTACGGAATATGGTTGTATTCTCTCAAATAACGCCCCTGCAGGACCACAGACTATTCCAAAACTAATTTGCAAACTATTCCATGGGAGAAACCGACTAGTTTAAATTCTGGTCCCATCACTTATAAAGTTTATTTACGTTTTACATTGTTTGTCATTGGGCGTAACCAATTGTCTCCTTATGCATTACAATCGGACCAGAAAAAGGTCAATTGTCTCCTTATGCATTACATTCGGACCAGAAAAAGGACAATTTTTTTTTTTTTTATTTATAAATTTAAACAAGATTAATTTAAAATTCAAATTTCATACAAAAATTTTAAATGGTTTCATAGCCAAATGTGCTAAAGAGTCTGTTATATATTTCTGAGCAATGTGTTCTGGGTTCGAATTTCAGTGTGACTGAAAATTTTTTTTTTTAATTTTTTGTTATATGTATTATACATCAGCTATTATGGACATATGTTTCATTTTCTGCTCCTGAAGAGTCTTCAGACAAATTGTGCACAAATTAATAGAAATTTAAAAATTGGAATTGAAAATCAACGAGTGGAGGATTTGAACCCGGACTTCTCCATGCAGCGCAAGTCACTAGACCGATACACTATCGTGTGCGATTAGCTTTGTTGGTCTTACAAGGGCATTTTGAAAAATTTCCTCATACGGGAGGTGCCACGCACATCCGCGCGATTTAAGGCAAAAAACTTTTTTCTATAGGATTTTGATGGGAGGTATCTCATTTTCTTCAGGAACTTACGCTGATGTCAAATTTGAAAGAATTTTTGAAATCCCAACGACAGTTTTTTTTTAAGTCGGGTAAAGTGATTTTTCAGTACAAAATTTTTGACCATTTTTTTTAAAGACCAAAATTTTGAAAACAGAGGCATAAGAAAAAAATGTAAGCCGCAAACTTTATTCTACAGATTTTTCCCTATCATTTGATATTAAGAACATAAAAATGTAACTGCCGTAGAAAATGTTATAACCTTTTGAAAATGAGAGTGTTTTTTTGGTAGTTTGCACACTAAAATCTATATATGCCAGGTAGGAAAAAATTGAAATCGAACTGTTGTGAACTAAAAAAAGGTGTCAAATTACTCCTGAGCACTTACTAAATAAGACAAAAAAGTTTTGAAAAAAAAGTTCATCGACTACTGTTTGAAAAAGGTCGAAAAACGGTACGGTAACTATACGTGATAAAGCAGTTCTGGGACCAGATTCAAATTCACCACTAATAAAATCATCGAAAATTACTATTTTTGTTTTGTTTTGTTGTGCTTTTTAACAAATGTACCGTTTTTCGACCTTTTTCAAACAGTAGTCGATGAACTTTTTTTCAAAACTTTTTTGTCTTATTTAGTAAGTGCTCAGGAGTAATTTGACACCTTTTTTTAGTTCACAACAGTTCGATTTCAATTTTTTCCTACCTGGCATATATAGATTTTAGTGTGCAAACTACCAAAAAAACACGCTCATTTTCAAAAAGTTATAACTTTTTCTACGGCAGTTACATTTTTATGTTCTTAATATCAAATGATAGGGAAAAATCTGTAGAATAAAGTTTGCGGCTTACATTTTTTTTTTATGCCTCTGTTTTCAAAATTTTGGTCTTTAAAAAAAAATGGTCAAAAATTTTGTACTAAAAAATCACTTTATCCGACTTAAAAAAAAAACTGTCGTTGGGATTTCAAAAATTCTTTCAAATTTGACATCAGCGTAAGTTCCTGAAGAAAATGAGATATCTCTCATCAAAATCCTATACAAAACGCATTTCGCGCGGACGTGCCACGCCGTTTTGTTTGAGATCGCAAAGCTTTTGTGCAGAGTCGCTTATTTATTTCTGGCATTAGTATGTATTTCGGTTGAATTCTCGCATATACTGCAATACATATAGCTTTTCAAAAGTTTTTTATTTAATGAGCGGTAGGCGTGTCAGTTAACTAATTTTGCTATTTTTAAATCCCCCGAGCTATCTCAGTGCTTTCAAAATATACTAAAATGTTTTCAATAAAAGACTGACAGACGCAAAAGGTTATATCGACTCCGGAGGTGACGCTGATTAAGAATATATATACTTTTATATACCTATCACGCCTTCTTCTGTGCGTTACAAACGCAAGGAAGCATATAAAAAGAAAATACATTCACACTCTTGGCAGGGTGTTCAAGGGGAAGTGTTCATAGAAAAGAGGTTATGTGTCGCTCAGCCGCAGATTCTTTTTTTTGCTTTTTTGGCATTGAGGCGATGGCACTTGTTGCTCTATCTTTTTTCCAAGTACGCAGATTATTGCATAATACGTTTGTTAGTTAGCTCCCATTACTAAAATTGCATTAAAATAAGATTTACCAAACTTATAAGGATATTTCTTAAATTTTCCACAAGCATAACATTTGTCACATATCCTCTTTTAAAAATAGCAGATTCAGTTAGACTAGAATCGCCTAATGTTCAAAATTTGACCACAAATGTATTGAATAATTTTGGTACTTTTTAGACAGTTGCTATTTGGTACAAAATAAAAAAGCTCATTTATCATCCCTGGTAAAAAGACACATGTAAAACGAAAACAAAACAAAAAACATGAAGTCAGTGTCAATCAGCTTTTTGTTTTTCACTTTGTGCTGCATCCTCTTTTCAGCTCTGTGTTACCGCGTATTTTGTCGTTGTTAATATTAAAAAATTTGCATTTCATTTTACCTGGCTTAGTGGCAAAATATTAAAATAATTTTTACTTTGTGCACATTTACAAATAAACACCTTTCTAATGGTGTATAATTCAAAGTCGTGCTCCATTTCTAACAAAGTAAAAAAGGTAGGACAAATTTTTGTCTGGCGTATGAATATATTTATTTATTTTATTGACAAACACCGCTTGCAAAAACTACAGAACTTTCGAAAGTTTAGTTTGATACTTGCTGGTAAGTCTAATCAGATCAGGATGCATGTGTTCTTATGCATTTACATATTCTGTTTCAAGAATTGGTTTTTTAGGTAATGAGAATATATAGACTCAAACTAGTAAAACTTTTTTTATCTCACTACATAGAGATAAATTCCAGCGACTCAATATTTTTCAAAGAATTAGGCCATTCAGATTTAAAATCCATAGAATTTCAAGTGCAAAATAATAAATCTGCGCAAAAAGTAATTTAAATCTTTTTTTCATACTTAAATCATTGCCCAAGCGATTTACGGAATTCCTTCGGTATTATCCTTTTTAATTTGTTTGCCAGTGCGAAAGGAAAAACGTGGAAAAAATAAATATCAGCACTCTTTAGCTGTGCATATTTATCAATTCTTTTTTATTTTTATTTATTTACTTCAGTGTATTACGTCGTAACGTAACGATTGCATTACGTTATTGAAAATAAGGACGCAATTCACAATTTTTTGTTTGTTTTTTATTTTGATTTTATTGTTGCACTCGTTTCCGTTATCAATTTTACATTTTTATTCGCATTCGCTGTCTCTCTCTCTCTCTCTCAAATTCGCCGCTCTCTGTGTTCATCGTGCTGCAATGTATTGGCATCGTTGACGCAATCAATAATTCAATTGCATCGATTTAACCCACTTTTAAAAATTGCTTTCATATGTGTGTGTGTGTGTGTTTGTGTGCATCAAGTGCCTGTGAGTGTGTTTGTGCGTCAAGTGTTGCAGTTTCTATTCGTCGCTTGCGCCTTTGTAAACCAGTGAGTTAGACAATTAGAAGGTTTGATTTTTTTCGTTTATTTTTGATTTGATTTTTCCCTCACTTTCTACCTAATTGAGTTCAAAGGACTTTTGAGTACACGTGACTTGTAGTTCTATTGTATATTTGATTTTTTTTTTAACACCATCGCTAACTGATGTGTATGAGTGCATTTGAAATGGAATTTTAATTGAAACGATTTTCGAAATTGTTGATTTGTTGATAAAAAACAGTTTTTTGAAGTGATTCATCTTGTCAAAATTTATTTCATTGCTGAATTTTCGAAACAGGGGACTGACATAAGTAAATTTATTCAGTGAAACACGTTTTTCAAGTTACATACATCAATTTTAAAACTTAAGATTTATTTTAGAAATTTTAGTTTTTTTATGAGAAAATTTTTCATATTTTGTTCACAGGAATCAAGCTTCGCTTATCAAAGTTTAATAGTTTTCACGAACAATCAATCTTATGTGTTTGTTTGTATCTAAAATCGGAAAATGCTGGAATAGTCGAAAAATATTACAAAAGTCGAAAAATGTTGAAAAAGTAAAAATTTTTGGAAGTCATTATGCATAGAAAATTTTTGAAAATGTCTTATAACTGTTGACAAAATAATAATAATAATAAAAATGTGGAAAAATGGTAGAAGCCGAAAATTTTCGAAAAAGTTTAAAAAGGGGTGAAAAGTCGAGTAAAACGTGAGGAAGTGTAAAAATTGAAATAAAGTCGAAAAAGTTAAAAAAAGGTTAAAAAGTCGAACAAATCGTGAGGAAGTCAAAAAACCGTGAAAACAACAATAAAGCAAAGTTTTTGAATAGGCTTGCTCATAATCCGTGTGGTTTCAATTACTTTTCATTTCGGACTATAAAAAGTATAAGAATCTCATTTGTAGAGAATTACAGTTTCCACAAATAATATTGATTTGTATTCGGGAAAAAGTAACCGTTTAAGAAATATTCGATTAAATCAAATTTTTCGACTTTTTGCAGTTTTTCAGGAATATTTCCTAAACGCTTACTTTTTCTTAAATACAAATCAATATTATTTGTAGAACCTGTAATTCTCCCCAAAAGAGATTTTAATATATACTTTTTAATCACACGGATTTTGGAAAAGGCCTAATAGAGCCGAAAAACTGAAAAAGGTGAAAAAAATGCCCAAAAGTCGAAAAATCGTAGAGCAAAAGCTTAGAAGTGGACCAAAAGTTAAAATACTTTGATGAAACGAAAATAAGTCGAATAGGAAAACGGTAAAGATTTTAAAAAAGGACTAAAAGTCTAAAAGTAAAAAACTATGAGAAAAGACAAAAAATGTAAAAAAGTTTAAAAAATGCCGAGAATCGTAAAAAATCCGAAAAACTGTGAAAAAGTTTGAGAAATCGCGAAGAAAAAGTTTAAAAGTCGATATCAAGTAAGAAAAGTTTCAAAGGGAACAAAAAGTAAAACATCTATGAAAAAGTCGAAAAATGGTGAAAAAGTTAAAAAAGAGCAAAAGTCGGAAAATCGTCAAAATCGTCAAAAAGTCGAAGACTGTGAAAGAGTTTAAAAGTGGACTGAAATTAAAAAGCTTTGAAAAAAGGCAAAAACCCAAAAATCATCAAAAAGTCGAAAAACTTTGAAAAAGTTTAAAAAATGCTTAAAGTCGAAAAATCGTGAAGAAAAAGAATTGCAAAATCGTTAAAATCCTAAACACTGTGAAAAAGTTTAAAGTGGAGAAAAAGTAAAAAAAAACTATGAAAATAGACGAAAATACTTCTAAAAGTCGAAAAAGTGTGGAAAAGTTAAAAAAAGAGCAAAAGGTGGAAAAATCGTGATGAAAAAAAGTGGAAATATCGTAAATAAGTCGGTAACCTGTGGAAATTTTTAAAAGGAGCTAAAAGTCGAAAATCTGTGCAAAAGTTATTAAAATGGCAAAAAGTCGAAAAATTTTGAAGAAATCAAAAAACTGTAAAACAGTACGAAAAGTATGAAAAAAGTCGAAAAATCGTCAAAAAGTCGAAAAACTGTGAAAAAGAGAACAGAAAGGGCAAAAAGTCAAAAAATCGTGAAAAATCGAGAAACTGACAAAGTACAAAGTTGAATTACTTTTGAAAAGTTGAAACAAAGGAAAAAAGTGGTGATAAAGTACAAAAATTAAGTAAAACTCGAAAAATTTAAAAAATATCGAAAAATAAAAAAAAAAATCGATAAATTGTGAGAAGTCAAAAAGCTTTGAACAAGTTTAAAAAGTCGAAAAATCGCTAAGAAAAAGTTTGAAAGTGTACAGAAAGCAAAAGCGATGAAAAGGTTTAAAAGTGAACAAAAAGTAAAAATTCAATCGAAAAATGGTGAAAAAGTTGAAAAAAATGGCCATAAGGTCAAAAATCGTCGAAAATCTAAAAAACTTTGAAAAAGTTTAGAAAAGTCGAAAAATCGCGAAGAAAAAGTTTTAAGTTCGAAAAATTTAAAAATGTCGAGAAATAACGAAAGGTCGAGAAATTGTGGGAAACTGAAAAAGCTTTGAAAAAGTCGAAAAATCACGAAAAAGTCGCAAAAGGGTGCGAAATTGGCGAATTACTAACAGAAGATCCCCTCTAAGCATTTTTTGCCTTATACACTTTTTTTGTAAGATGCCCCGCTTTTGATTAAAAAATCATTTTTTCGACCGAGTAATTGAAAAACGTAGAAAAAAATCAATTTTTGGAACCAAATTTTATCCATATAAAAATAAAAATCTTCTGTAATTTTTTAAAGTCAAAAATTTTACAAGAAAATTATCTTTATTTTTAAGCAAATTTTGTAAAGAAAATAAAGTTACGACCAAAAAATATGTTTTTTTTTTTTTTTGAAACCAAAGTGAGCCTTTAGTAGAATCAAAAGCGCTCGTTTGGTTTTTCTTGGAACGAAAAAAAGTGATGCAGATATCGTTTTTAAGAGCCCTTCTTACTTTTGAGTTGGTGTCGGTATGACTTTTGTTTTGCTTTATACAAAACGAACCAGTTTAATACATATTTTTAGGTTTTTTTTTTGAAATTTTGAGAAAACTTCGCTATTTCTTTAAATCTTTCGACGAATCATTACTGATCGATTCCTTTCAATACAAATGTATACATATGAACATATGTATAAGTACATAATACACATACTTACAAGTTAATTTTTTATTGAATTTTGTAGTAATCAGAATTCTCTTTTTGTGAACTTTTTCATTTTAGCTCAGCGAATTGGGCCGACCATTTACAGGTGGATCCTGGTGTGGAAAGGCGACAGGACCACAATTGTACTTTAGTGAAACATCGACTGTTACAGCATCGGTGAAGGTAAGTGTGTGTGTGTTGCTGTCTGTGTATACGGGTTAATGCAAATGTGTGTGTTTACGGCAAGCGGATTAAATATTTTTATTGTCATTACATCTTCTGTGCTGCGCGCGTGTGGGATTTTGGTGGAAATTAAAATACAGAAAAAGGAAAATAATTTAATTCAACTGATATGCACCGCCAGCTTCTTCTTCGCAGAACCACTTGTCATTAAGCATTGAAACATGAAAAATTACAACAACATCTCAGTCGCCGCTAACGTAATCAGCAAATGGAATTGTGCGTATCACGTAGGATATTGGTTGCATTTTTCATTCTGTGCAGGACGCAGTGCGCAGGGATGCAGAAATACTTAATTAATTATTTAAAATGTTGTTCGTTAGGCGGTGGGTTGAATAAAGTGGGGGGAGGGGGAAAGCCGTCGTCACCACATTGTAATTTACAATGCTACGTTGTGTTGTTTGCGCATTGTTTGCTGTTGCATTTGTGGTGTTAATTCAGTTGTGTGCAGTGGTCCTTGCACATTTTTAATATTAAGTGAAAAATTTATTATTAAAGGATATTCTCATAAATTGCAAGGACATAAAATTGCGAGGTGCAAAAATGTGCAAAAAAAAAAAAGAAGAATAAACATAAAAGGCAGAACGACGCATTTAAATAAAACATATGAAATTGTAGTGACGACGCGAGTTTATAAAACCACCCACAGTGGTGGTAGGTCAGTACGCATTGCGTGTTTAGAGTTGCCAGCATTCAAAGAATACTAGCTAAGAATGTGATAAATACTGGTTTGGCAAAGACTGAATAATAGAATAAACATGAGCTAATCGTGAAGATACGAGGTAGAAAAATGATTTATGAAAATCTTAACAATGAAGTGAATAAGGCAAACAATTTTTATAAAACTCAAATGTATTGACAAAAGCCAAAAATGTCAAAAAAGGTAAAAGGTCGAAAAGACATTGAAAAGTTTTGAATATTGTCGAAACGATTCGCAAAGGAGAATTTGAGTTGACTACTCTGACAGACTGCCAAATATGATGGCAACCTTGGTCAAACTGAATATTTCACTGGAACTTGATTTTCAATTCCTTTCATTCATCCAATCGTACATTCAACTGTCAGCGCGTGGTTTTTTAAATTGTTTATGGAAATGTTAACGCATCCCAAAATAAATGCAATAAGGAAGGACGCTGGCAACATGATGTGATCCAGCCAGCATCATGTTGACATATGTCGTCGTCGTCAACATCAGCGGACATTGGCCATAATACAATGTCGACGATACGTGGCCAAGCGGCAGCGGTGGACAATAACAATATGACTTAAGTCCGCTAGCGTACATATGTTGATGCCATTAAAGTTACATGGGACATATGTACATATGTAAAATGTGTTGAAATTCATGAAGAATAAAAGCAATAATAATTTGAGTGAAAAAAAAACTATGTAATAACTACAACAACAGCAATAATACAAAGGCAATATTACAATTTTTCCGCTTTTTCCGTTCCAAACCATTTTTAATGGCAATCTACGGACGGATATTTCCACACCAATGCTTATGGACATTTAAATTGCACTTGTAGTTGAAGCATTGGTTGTACTTGGTTTTTTTGTTGTTGTTGTAGGTAGTTGTTGTAATTCCTTAAGTGTGTTAATTCCTTTGTTCAGTAATGGACTATGGTGCGAAAAAAGAAAAGAATTTAAAAGCATTCGCCACCGCCACCACCACTTTATTCAACAAACAAGGCGGTTAATGCAAAAATTTTGCAATGTTAATGCTTTGCATTGTTTGCATTCTTCGCCATGAAAGTGTTAATATTTGACACTTTTACTGCATTGAAGGTCGCATAGTTGATTTTTGCTATTTTTGCTTAACATTTCACAATCATATTTGCAGAATTTATACCAATTTACGGTCGGGATAAGCTTGGTTCGGGAAAATTATTTCCAAACTTCACGCGATTCTTTTCGAATCATGTTTTATAGCTTCAAGACCAAGAAAATTAAATATTAATAGAACTCTGTGTGTACTGAGTTGTACTAAATATATAAATATATATATATAAATAACTTTGACGTATCATATCACGCAAATATGGTACTAACAAAGGCAATTTTAAGATGCAAAGAGAAGTTTCGACGAGTTCTGTGTGTGCAATAAACGAAGTAGCTACCAAACACGACCAAATTAGAGAATGAAACAAAATAACATCTAAAGCACTGATGTACAAAGCCTATGACCGCGGGCACTTGAGGTTATGTGCTTAAAAGCTTTCCGAATACGTATTGACTCACAGAAATAGATAGCGATAAAATTCTTTGACACCGATCTAGTTTTGATTGAAAAGTATTTTCCAGAAAACTACCAATTTTTCCGGAAAATCCAAAACGAACTTTTTTTATGGCTAACTTTATTTTTTCGGCCAGACGAATCTACAGAAAACGTGTGCGATATA
The DNA here is from genome assembly GCA_951812925.1 of Calliopum simillimum. NCBI lineage: Eukaryota > Metazoa > Arthropoda > Insecta > Diptera > Lauxaniidae > Calliopum > Calliopum simillimum. The sequence continues at coordinate 102,872,246 of OX638371.1, forward strand.
AACTCTTAACACAGAAAATTCGAGTTGATCCTGAGCCAAAAGCGTTTTCCATATAAATTTTTATATGTTTTACTTTATTTTTTCAGCCAGACCAATCCTCGGGAAAAGTTGACGACAGTATCTATTGTCATAATAGTCTTGAACTAGCTTCGAGCTGATTTTAAGCATCAGGCGTTTTTCGCAAAATCCTAAACTTACCTGGAAAATCCCAAAAAACTTTTGTATGGCTTTTGTTTCGCTGACGAATCTACGGGAGAAGTTGACGACAATATGTTTTCACATAGGAGTTTTGATCAGATGGAGATATAATTCTTAGCGCTGTTCATTAGCGAATTTTAGGTAAAGGTTAATTTTAGACAGTCATATGTTGAAGGCTGTCCACCCGTACCGTACGGACTGCACTTGTGAACGGCCTTTTGGATATGCAGTTCTAAAATGCATTTGGAAATGTCCATAAGTCTCCTGACGTTCTGAAAGGCGTTTACTTTTGATGATGTTAGCGTTAAATGGTTTATTGGCAGTACCTTTTCGAATGTAGCACATAATATGTATGCCTGGAGCCTGTGTCAAAAAGTTTTATCGCCATTTCAATTTTTAATTTAATTTTCGTGAAGACGAAACTTTCTCAGAAAACGCTTATCTCGAACTAAGCTTGTGTAGAATCATATTGCTCAAAAAAAAAAGTTTGTCATAAAAAAAAGCTTTTTCGGGATTTTCCGAGAAAGTTCATAGTTTTTCAGAAAACGCTTTTCACTCGAAACTACTCGAAGCTTTTGTATCGAAAGATTTTATTCCTAATAATTCCTGTGAGTTCATCTAGGAAAATTGCGAGTTTTCTGGAAAACGCTTTTCGCTCAAGATTAGCTTCTTTCCGATTATCTTTGACTATTCTTGTGGTATAAAAAATTAAAGAAATCCATACAAAATTATTTTTCCGATTTTGCGGCCGTTTTCTCAATGTCTGGTTGAGCACTAATCAAAACTTTAACCCACAGTTTTCAGTGAAAAACTCTCACCAGACATTGTGAAAACGTTCCTTAATGTCACACTAAAGCTTATTCAGTGCAAGTGCGTGAAGTATCCAATGAAAACAGTCTCTTCATAGCTGCATATGTACTAATAGTAGTATTTCGATCCTAAGGTTTATGGTGTGGGTTATAAAAAATGTGAACGGGCTGAAAATAATAACATAACTAATTAGTTACTTAATATTTGTTATCATTTCCCCTGTCCAAAGGAGGTGAGAACTTTTTTGAAGAGAGAATACTATTATGTGACGCGTTACCAAGATCAATAATATCAATACATCCAACGTATAAGTTGGTAACTCAAATTACACTAGTTTACAGCCAAAATTCCCAGCGAATGCCGTTACTCATTTTATATGGAAAATGGGCTGCTGATTCCGAAAATCGCATTTTTTTTTTTTTTTATTTCGTGTCGTTTTCGAGATATCGGTCATTTTCGGTTTTTGGACCAAAAAAAAAAGATAGTTCCATTAAAATACAAATCTCTCAAGAACCAATGTTTGTATTTAAACAAATAATATGTCATATTAAAGGTAATTAAATTACCTACAAATGATATCCACATCACTTTTTGGTTGGTTCGTTAGTTTCGATTAAATAAATTGATTTCTGAAAGAAAGAGTATATTTTTCCGAAAAAATTACAAAAATGTCTAAATCAACTGCATATTTTTACAAGAAAAAAAAATTTTAAAAATCATTTTGTATTTTTATATCATAGTCTATAAATTTGTTAGGCAAATAAAATACTATTTAAGAAAATCGATGGAAAAATGCAAAAGTTGTATACAATTCATTGATAAGTTACCAAAATGCGTTTTTCCCTATTTTTCCGTTTTTTTGTAATAAACCGTTCGAAAATTTGAAACTTTTTGTAAAAGAAATTAGAAAATCCAAAAAATTCTTAAAGAAGGCATTAAGAGGAAATACCCGTGCCTCGCCGTTTTTCTCTAGCACGTCAGATTTTTTTTTAATCGATTTTTGAAGTTTTTTAATCCATTTTTGAAGTTTTTTAATCCACTGTACATGAAAAAACAGAAATAACGCATTCTTGTGTTAAATCGATGAATTTAACTATATGATCCTTACATCTGAGGTGTATTATGCGTTCAGTAAACTTATGCATGATACTGCGAGGAATATTTTTGTAGAAAATTTTAACCCTCTAAAACCCTCACATGTGGGTCATTTTGACCCCCACATGAAGGTCATTTTGACCTACATGTGGGGGTTTGAGAGGGTTAAAATTGTCTACAAAAATATTCCGCGTAGTATCCTGCATAAGTTTGCTGAAGACATGATACACCTCAGATGTAAGGATGTTTTTTCATGTACAGTGGATTAAAAAACTTCAAAAATCGATTAAAAAAAAATCTGACGTGCTAGAGAAAAACGGCGAGGCACGGATATTTCCTTTTAATGCCTTCTTTAAGAATTTTTTGGATTTTCTAATTTCTTTTACAAAAAGTTTCAAATTTTCGAACGGTTTATTACAAAAAAACGGAAAAATAGGGAAAAACGCATTTTGGTAACTTATCAATGAATTGTATACAACTTTTGCATTTTTCCATCGATTTTCTTAAATAGTATTTTATTTGCCTAACAAATTTATAGACTATGATATAAAAATACAAAATGATTTTTAAAATTTTTTTTTCTTGTAAAAATATGCAGTTGATTTAGACATTTTTGTAATTTTTTCGGAAAAATATACTCTTTTTTTCAGAAATCAATTTATTTCATCGAAACTAACGAACCAACCAAAAAGTGAAGTGGATATCATTTGTAGGTAATTTAATTACCTTTAATATGGCATATTACTTGTTTGAATAGAAACATTGGTTCTTGAGATATTTGTATTTAAGTGGAACTATCTTTTTTTTTCGGTTCAAAAACCGAAAATGACCGATATCTCGAAAACGACACGAAATAAAAAAAAAAAATGCGATTTTCGGAATCAGCAGCCTATTTTCCATATAAAATGAGTAACGGCATACGCTGGGAAAAAAAATTTTAATCATTTGTAAACTAGTGTTATCAGCTTTTTAAGGGACACTGTTTTCTATTAATATATGTGGGAATGGAGCTAAACGGATGACTTGGCAGCACTAACAAAACGAACGAGACTTGAACGAAACAAACATGACGAAAAGATTTTGAATAAACGGACAGACAGCAGTTGAATTTGGAAGTTGAAGAAGACGGTTGTCTGCGGACATGCAAGAAGTGAAATAAAAAAGACAATGAAAAGAACAGAATAAATAGTTTAAAAGATGTGAAAGAGAAACTGATATATGTAGAAAGAAGAACTAAAATTGTAATAATATGGTAAATTAAAATAATATAATAATTACTAAAGTGTGTGAATAGAAACTGTTTTGTTGTTTTTTATTAGAAGAGAAGAAAAAAAGCCTAAAATTTCTACAAATATACTTAGGTTGTCACTTCAAAAATAGCTCCCAGCCCTTAAAAATTTCAAGCTAGAGGTACCAAAATTTGACACAAGTTGGTGTCTAATGTGCAGACTTCGAAAAACACTGTTCCGTTAAAAGTTGATTACTCGAGTCACCAACTTATACGTTGAATGTATCGACATGTCGGTAATACACGTTGGTTAATGATCCCGGGCTCTTTTGAAGCTATACTAGAAGCAGTGCTAAGTCTGACCGGAGGTTTTTCTTAGTACCACTTGTACCTCCAAAGAATCCAGTTTTCTTTGTTTACGGACAAATTTTTAGGTCAGAGAGATTAGTAGTAGGTGCGACTTGGACCTGAAATGCAGGTGGAAAATATGATTAATCAGATTTCTTTTGATAGGCCCCACTCTCCACTATTGCGGATACTTTATATCGCCGGTGCTTACGAAGAAAATCTTCCAACCGAAAGTTGCGGCGAAGAAAATCTTTTTTTGAAATTGCGGCGAAAAAAATCTTTTTTGTAATACGAAAATAAACATTTCGCTGCATTTTTAAAAAAAGGAATTTTCTTCGCCGCATTTTGTTAAAGGTGATTTTCTTCGCCGCATTTTGTAACAAGTTATTTTCTTCTCCGCATTTTGTAAAAAGTGATTTTCTTGTCCGCATTCGCACAAAAAAGATATTTTTCGCCGCAGTTTGAATAAAAGGATTTTCTTGTCCGCATTTAAAGAAGAGATAGTCTTCGTAAGCACCGGCGATATATGTATCTTAAAATGTTTAACATTAAAAAATTTAAGTTTCAGAGATTTTATCACCTAAGTAAAAGAATTTATCTTGATAATTTGATAAAAAAAAGAAATACATTTCTGAGAATGAATCATTTTTCTGAAAAACAGACAGCACATTATGTTCATAACTGATGCCGTTGCGTCTCTTATGATTAAATGTAGCCAAATGTAACACAAGAAACAAATTGAACAAAGCCAAAAATTCCACTATGATTTTTGCTTTTAGTAACACAATTTACAGAGAGAAAAACCAACTCTTCAGATTTACCACCAGCTTACAGTTTGAAACATTTCCTTGGGAAACATAAAACAACAAAAAAACACAACATCATCTAAAAATCCAATGTTCGACCAGCGAATCCGAATTGCATTTGGTTTTGTATTTTCAGAAATTTGTGCATTCATTTTGTTTTTGTTTCAATGCTTTTGATGTAGGGATGTAAACTATAGATACCCCATTCCTACATTCTGGCGTGCATTCGTTTCCGGCATTGAAAAGTTCCAATGTGTGCGCATTTATTCAGTTGTCTTCACACAGGATTTTTCTGCTGTTTTGCTCCTAGTTGTAGTTGCTGCATTTGTTGTTGTTGTTTTTGTATTTTTTTTTTTTTTTCAAAAATTGAGGATCAGCGGGATACATTGTTATCAGTTGTAGTCAAACAATGGCGGAGATGTTGATTTACGATTTTGCCTGCATTAAAGTGCTTGTGTTTTTGTGCATTGCAATTCGTCATCCATTAATGTGCCATGGCGTTTTATTGTTCGAATTGTGATGCAATTGGAAGGGACGGACTCTTTAGATGGAAATGTTGTATAGATGATGATGAAGATTTTAAAATGCTCTGTCGATATTTAAATTGACTTTCAAGTCGAAATAGTAATAAATTATGCATTAACTGCAATAGAGTTGGCATTTGCTTATTCGTCTGATATAGCCTTAGTATATTTGGAATATTGGAAACTTAAGTCTGGAATTTATTTATACGAGAATAATTAATCTTATGCCACAGACAGACGACAGCTTAAATCTAGATTATAGACGTAATAATGCGAATTTTTTATTGCATGATTTTAGGCATTTTTGAAATACATATTTCATAGACATCGGCTCAAAGAAATTTTCCCAATTCAGGTGCCAAAAAATTCTAAAACATCAAAAACAAGTTTAATAGTGAGTTAAGCATCAAAAAAGCTAATTAGAATTTTTTGGACCCTGAATTGGGAAATTTTCTTGTAGTCAATGCCTATAGAATATGTATTTAATAAATGCCTAAAATCATGCAATAAAAAGATTCACGATATTACGTCTATAATCTAGATTTAAGCTGTCGTCGGTCTGGGGCATTACTTTATCTCTATAATGATATCATTACATGTTGTCACAAAATAAGCTAAAAGACCACACTTTCTATTGATACCGCCACAAGATTTTTACATTTTCAAATAAAATTATTTCCATTGGCAGTCTAAGCGGAGTTTTGATGAGTTAGCGATGCATTCCTTCTTTTAAATTCACCTCAACATCTTCAGTTTCTTCATGGCTTCTTCGAATACTTTTGATGGATCTTGTTTTCAATTCTCAAACTTCTCTGTGAATATTTTAGATGTTCCAAAGCTCGAGTGAAACTATTACCTTCTTCACTCAAAAGCATATCTTTCCTCCTCACACTCATATCCTCAATCAAAAGTAGTTTTTTGGAAATGCCTAATGAAACGGTTCACGGCATCTTATTCCAGCTATTTCATAGTTTCGAAATAAGTTCCGAATGAAATCTTAGCTGATCGGTTTTTTTAAGAGGTCGAAAAACGGTTTATTTGATAAAAAAACACAACAAATAATAGCTTACTTTGAAAGCGAAGAATAGTACTAAGCAATGCATTTAAAAAAAAAAGCAAAACAATTTTGTATGTCCTCAGAACCGACAAATTCATTGAAAGTTTGATTTTGGTTTGTTGTATTTTTTTCAAAAGGACCATTTTCGACCTTAGCTTTGAGTTGTCTTCACTTTCACTAGAGTTGGCAGGTCACCACAATTCGGGAGATTGTATTGAGGTCATTCGAGAGTATGTTATTCATACAACTCCTCTTTCCTCAGCCTCTACAGAGTTTGGGTTTGTTGCCATAGTCTGCAAAAGAGTGGACTCAGTTGGGCCCTAATGCATGGACGCTGATCAAGAATATATATACTTTTCTATATCTGTCGCGCCTCCTTCTCTGCATTACTAACGGAAGGACAAAGTCAATATATACCTTGGGTGTAGGGTATAAAAACTACGAATTTTGTCATGCCATAAGTATTTTGACATTAGCTTCGCACAATCACTGTTTTACAGAAAAAATTGTGATTCAAACGATTCAAATTTATTTCGGTTCCGTGGAATGTGTTGAGCTGAAAAAAAGTAAAAAGAAAAAAATTTCGCTCGTGTAGTGTTGCCGTATTCGTAAAAAAAAACTGTTTGTTGTAGATATAAATTCACTTCAACTGATCAGTAGAGAGAATGACTTGGTCGATTTCAATTAAAAACATTTCGTTTAGAAAGCAATTAGATTATGTTTCTTACGGTGAATTATTTGTTGGGATCGATTAAAAAGTAATTGAGTTATAGTAGTCGAAGTTGTTCTCAAAATACTTATGGCACGGCAAAATTCGTTGTTTGCTAGCATTTTTATCAGCAGATAAAATACGGTCTTTATTTTGGGCATCATTTTTGCAGTTTTATTTGATAGTTGTAAGCAAAGCAATGTTCGATAGTCACAAACAGATTTTGTCAAAATAATTATAATTCACATGCGATCTAATAAACTGTTGTTCGATCTGTGTGAGTTTTAATACTTCAACTTTCTAGCTGGTTTGTTATAATGCCCAAGTGGACATTGTTGTTTTCTCCTTTTTATTCCTAGAACATTTCAAGCCTTTTGTAAAATTTCCACCGCAATCAGATATGCTTTCATCAATTTAGATTTTTGTTGTCAAAGTAATAAAAAGGTACATGCATAGTATCTACATATTGCAATAAAAAGTGGAAAATATCTTTTAGAAAAATAAAATTCAAAACAGCATTTGACAGTTCAACTTCATAAAAGTTGAAAGTTTTCTTTTTGCAACTCATTATGCAGAGCAAAAGAAAAATAACTTTTATATGTGGAAAATGCAAAAATGTTTAAAGCAAGTCGTAGTGTTAACCGTAAAAAACATTGTGGTACCCTACCCTACATGCATTCAATATACATATGCAATTTTTTCGCGCTTGAAGTCTTGGGTCAAACTTCCACGAGCATGTCATCAGCACTTTGCAAAGATTCGTTATTATTTATAAAAGCTTTCTGTCTACCATACCATCTTTTTACACATTTCCCATTTTCCGCCGTTTGTGAGAACTTTCTCGATGATTCACGTTATAGCTTTATCTACTACGCTAAAATAAGAATTTGTTTGTTACTTACTACATAATATACTCGGAAACTAACTGACTGATTTTCACAACATCTTAGTATTAGAAAAAGCTAAGTCATAGGTTAAAAAAATGGGCGGTGTCACTCCCCGTATATATTAATTCAAAATATCTCTGAAACTACTTGTCGCATATAGTTGAAATCAAGTACATCTATAAAATACATTAGGACAAATAATTCTCATTAAGAAAGTGGGCAGTGCAACGCCCACAAGAAAAATAATTCATCATATCTCTGAAAATATTTAACGGACATGGATGAGATTTGGTATATGTATTAAGAGTACCAGTACAAATAATGTTCAATGGAAAAATTGGCGGTACTACGCGCTTAAAACAATTTCGTCATATCTCTTAAGCTATTTAGCGCATATAGATGAGATTTGGTATAAAACTTGATAATTCTACTTAGAGATTATCCGTAAACCACGTGACAATCGGAAGAGGAAGTAAGTGAAGCTGTATATTTTTCTAATAGTATATCCGTATAAGGATCCTAATTCAGATGTGCATAGTTTTTGAAAAAGATAACGCTATTTTTTATGTAAAAATTTCGAGCTGCTTTCGTGATTTCTAAGGTTAAGGTCTTAGGTTGATTTAGGTTTGGGGTTAAGGTACTTCCTTTCATCAAGTAAGCCATCAACCTTACAATTTTTACGTTATTCAAAATTTTGAAGTGAAAAAACCCCTAAATATACTTAAATTCTTCGCCATACTCGTATTATCTTTGGCAACATTTTTATTACCCAATATTCAATGTACTGCTCGCATAATTTTAAAGATACTCATTTTATGGACAGCACATAATCGAATTCGAATATTTAACAACAACAACAAAAAGGGATTTACCTAGTTCACTCATCCCACCCCTACAGATAATGCGTATGTAGGGTATAGAAAAGTTCGAACAAAACATTTAAATTTCAATTCAATGGAGAATAGACGCTGACTACTCGTATGTATGTAAAGCTTTTGAGCGTAATATGCAACGAATAGCAACCCTGTAGTTAAGCAACAACAACAACAAAAAAGGAATAAAAGTGTGGAGCATGAAATGAATGAATGAAAGCATAAATGTGTGTGAGTGTATGTAAAATAGTGTTGTATTTGTATGTGTAGCCCTTGCCGTTGGTGGCACTGGTTAACTACACTTGTATCCCTGGAAAGGAGTTGAATTGGAATGCATTTGACAGTCTGTGACACACATAAATAATAAAATAGCATGAAATACTTTACTTCATTTGTGACGCTTTTCCGAAAGTTTTTTTCAAATATATTTTCCCTTTACTCTCATGTTATTTTGTCTTCCTCTTTTTCTTCCTTTTACTTTAAACAGGTATTCCATGCACCAAGAAATATACAGGACGAGAAGCCTTTTGAATTTAGCATAAGATACAAATTTATAAGTCAGTCCGACGCCGTTGTCAGGTAAGTGGAACACACAAAAGGCGAACGAACATTGTAGTAATGCAGGGCTGTATTAGAGATGAATGTCATGTTGGAATATCAAAGTGCATGCATTTCTACACACATATCTTGTAAAAGACAGTTAGAGATTAAGAAAAAAAAAAAAAAATAAAAAATAGTTCGTTGTTAAGTTTCATTGGACAAACAAATAGCACGCAGAGTTTTCATTTTACTACAAGTTTATTGACCACCATTTGAAGCAATTTTTGACATTATCAAACTGCACTTAGAACCCTTAATCTTCACAGCGACCTAGAGGGTAGCCAGACGATAACGATAATCTGCTTCAGCAGTCTTAATCCGAATTTACTTGTTCATAATCCCCATCCCTCTAACACTAATACATGAAATCAAAATGATAAATAAAAAATGAAATTTTTTCATTCTTAGTAAGACGAGAATAAAAAGAAAGCTCACCGTGTGTGGTGAAGGCGATGAGCAGGTTTTGTCAGAAAAACATGTAAACAAACAAATCAGCTGTCAGAAACTGTCGTCTGTCAGGCTAAAATTTTTAATTGCATTAGTGCAGTTTTAATCCAGATTAACGCTGACGTCTATCTATGCTATGGAATTTTTACTCTTTCCTGATTCTTATATGCAATTATTGTCATCTGATGAAATCATCTGGACCATAGCTGCCCGTCTAGAGTAAAATTAAAAAAATTTGGCACTCGCATAAAAAGTCGTGGCACCCATGTAAAATTAATAAAAAAGAAAACATAAATTTTTTAAAATTATTGAAAACAACAACCAGCAAAGATTTTTAAACTAACAGTTACTTGTGCGAGTGTTTTTTTTTTTCGCAAATCTAAAAAATCCTGAAAGTTCATAAAATGATCAAATTTGTTGTTGCCATTTCATTTTTTCATAATTAAATTTTGCTGTGGCACGTGAGATCAAGTGATTTTCAAATAATGGCACTTTGCGATGGCACGCATGGGCGGCTATGATCTGGACTATTCGCTCATAGTTCCTTAGAATGAAGCTTTATGTGTACTTACTTAAGCTATCTACACTGAGGTGGTGAAAATCCCCTATTTCGTTTGAAGGGCGTGACTTATACAAATGTTTCTCATTATGAAAGTACGCTTGATCGCGAGCCATATTCTCACACACTCTCATAAAAGGCAGCTCATGAGAATATTCTCTATTGTTTTCTTTATCTTTATTTCTCTTTTCATTAGTTTTTTACTATGCATTTAGCACATCCTCCAACTTTCTACGAAGGCTCTGTGCTAAGTTCGAGACTTTTTGAATGAAATATACCTTTTTCGGCAAAAAAACATTGTTATTCTCATCATTAGTAGCTCTATACATTTGGTCCAGCAATTTTCCAAATTTTTTATTCCTTCGAAATGATAGGATTTCTCATGACCTCCAAAATATACGATGAACTTACTCTTCATTCGACCCAAAGCTCTTACCGCCCAGCCATTTTTTCAGGTTTGAAAACAGAAAATAGTCGCAGTGTGCTAAGTCTAGAGAATATGCTGGATTTTGGTCATAGTGATTAAACGCGTTTGCACCCGTTTGTTGTCTTGATGAAACCGTTTTTTCTTCGCCAAAATGTAGTCATTTCTGCTTCAAATCATATCGAATCTATCCAAAAGTTTTGAATAATGATTGCCTGTGGTCGTTTTACCCTTTTTTAAGGTAGTTGATGTGGATGATACAACCTGCATCCCAAAAACCGTGGCCATGATTTTCTTGGGCCTCTTTGAAGCACGTTTGTTCGAAGAATCTCACAGTTTTGATTTTTTCTTGGTCTCTGGTGTATTGTATTAGATCTATCTTTCGTCCATGGTCACGAAACGGCGAAAAAACTCGTTTGGACTACGCGAAACTCTTTTTTGAAGTAGGCATACGGTTGTGCTGATTGTCGAGAGTGAGCAAATGCTGGAGCCAAAACGCCAATACGTTTTTTATGTCCAAATATTTATGTACATTGTGAGATTCCTACAGCCTTGGCTGCCTGAAGTACTTACACTTTCCGATCGATCCAATACCATTCATGGATTTTATTTTCTGGCGTGACAACTTCTTTTGGGTGAACTTTACATTCGGCATTACTTGTTCTCGTATGACCACATTTCCATTTTTCTTAAATTTCCCGAGGTTGTCTACATTCAATGGCTTTTAGAGCAAACTAATGGGCCCGCAGAGCTCAAAATTTTACAGAGGTCTGCTAATAGATGACAATTATCGGACTTAAAGTAACTTTGCGGGGAATTCAAGATGTCTCGAACTTATCAAACAGCACTCATGCCAAATAGATCGAGAAATGTGTAAGGTTAGGTTAGGTTCAACAGGCGGCATTTTACAATGCTTCACATAGACCAAAAAGGTCCATAGCGATACCATACAAATTTGGGACTTTTCAGCAAGCAGGTGAATGTTTTTGTTTTACTGTACATAGTTTTTGGTTTGGGAAGCCATTGCGAAAACTTTGAGTGATTTAAGATTCACCTCAGATAGTTCTTCTATTGTATATTGTTGAAAAACATTTGTACAAGAGTTTTAAATCTTGTACTGCCGTGGGCAGGACAGTGACAGAGTAAATATTCTAAGTTCTCCTTTTCATGGTTATTATACCAGCAACATCTTTATTGCGCCAAGAGAGCCAGAGCTCATGTGAGCATGATATCCGATCGTGAGGAAACTTTACTAGAAGATTTGATGATTGCATCACGACGATTCGAGACAGTTCTCCTTTTCTGTTATTATGCATATTTTTCCAATTTAAGCTTACATTGCTTTCGCATTCACGCCACACTGTATGTGCTGCTGTTTATTTTGCTAAGTTTATTTCGCAGTATATGACGAAAGTTCTGGCCTTACCTTGAAGTTTCTTTCTGTTTCTTTTTGAAATAATTCGCATAACTCACTTAAAGATTTAGTTATTTTTGAATTTGTTTTTTTGTCACAATATTGTTAAAGTGTTGTTAGATAAACATTGGTCTTTTTGAAATATTTTCTAAAAAACTTCATTATATTTCCACCGAACATCAATATTGCGCTCTTGATTATCCATCCCTATATTACGTTACTACTCATTTGCTTCGTCTACTCATATATTATAAGGTAAGACCGGAACGTGTACTGGCATTTGAAATGTTTCAAAATGGACGAATGTGTCATATCCTTGTAAGTTCTATAATGTAAGTATACGTACATATATTTACATTCTCACACATACACCCCACCCAACAAAGCACTTTGTACAATTGGCATAGGTTGTCTGTGTGTCACTTTCTTGTACTTCTTCTTTATGGGTGATTCCTTTTTTTTCTCTCTTTTCCTTTTTGTCCTTTTAACGTACACACCGTACATATGTAGCACGGATCTCATTAGTATGCCAACGAAATGTGTAAATACGTATCACCCACAGGACGTTTGGTCATAAAGAGCCTCAATGTTTGCATAGAGCCCCTAAGGGATTGACAGATCCGGGTACAAACTTTCATAGAATAAATTGAACTAAATTATGGACTTGAATTACATGTTTTAAATTGGACGATTTCTAGGTGTTTCATCTGTTTCGCTTTTAGTTTTTTTATTTTTTCTTTCCTGTTTCTGTTGCAATTTTGTGCTGTGTCACGTGACAAACTCTTGGAGCAACTGTAAATTTATGTATGTGCATATTTAAATAAAAGTTTATTCAATATTTTATAGAATTTATAACGACAATTAAGCTATAGAGGTTCAATTGGAGCTTAGGAAAGTTTTTTTTTGTCTAATCGTTAGTTATGAATTATGCTAATTGATATCCAGCACTGGCAGCAAAAAGTGAATATTATGTTTATATGAAAGTTATAATCAACCTTTATTTGTTTCTTTGTTTGAAGATATGGCCTACCGGATAAGCCACTCGAACTGGGACGCGTTACACCGGGCACCTATTGCACGCGGCAATTTGAGGAATGCTATAGAAGCAAATGCCGCTTGCAGAGCCCCAACTATCCGGGTATGTATCCCAGAAATGTCACCTGCTATTGGACGATACGCCAAAAAGAAGTTCCTACATGCAAACATGCAATGATATCGGTCAGCCAAGAGAATCAACATAAGGCTTTAGTGAAGCGGTAAGTTTAAAAGTGAAGTTTTGAAGTAAAAACTTTAATTTGTTATTCAATTTATGTATAATATGTTTAAAATCTTTAAAAAAAGTATTTTGTATTTGAGTAAATGCAATTTCATGCAAATAGTTCAAATTAGGTGTCTGCACAAAACGTCTTGTTGCAGTTTTAAGACATTTCGTTTCAAGATACTTTATGTCTTGTACCCGATTTTTGTTTATCAAATACTTCAGTTCAGTGTCACATGTAAATGTCTTGATAGTACTTGCATATGAAAGTAGAAAAAACAAATACTTTGCAGTTCTGCATTGCTTGATTTGCTGCAGTGCATATACAGTAGTTGTAGTGTACACTATAAAATGTTATTTTCTACGCTCTATTCTTGTTCTCTTTTTCGCTAACGCTCTCTCTCTCTCTATCGCGAAAATGTGTGGAAGCTACTACAATTCTTGAATAGTAATGCATTGCAACTTGGAAGTGTTACCAAAACATAAATTTTACAGTAGTTTTCCTAATCGCATGTCTGACCCGAAGTATTTGTTTGTATAAAGTGCAGTATACTGAAGTATTTGTTTGAATCAGGTTTTTATTTGTCACTGAGAAAACAAGACAGTATACTTCAGTGTCAAAATTAAATCAGTGTAATGTGAAGGTTTGAATCTTATATTTTTTGAATCATATGCTTTAGCTCAGTGTAAAAGTTGCAAGTAGGAAAAAGTACATTATATATCAAGATGTCTTATGCACTTCCTTCGAGCAATAAAAATGTAACATATCGAGTGATGAACTCCTGGTCTAACGAAGAAAAACAATTTTAAATCGATTGTATTCATAAATGTAGGAGCGATACAATAATTCCAGCGCTTCTGTAACATTTGATATCTTTGTTGTAGAACAATTTATATTAAGCCTCAAAAAAGTGTTTTTTTTTTCTGGGATCACCTCCTCATTTGAGCCAAATTTATTTTCAGTGACTATTCTTTTTAGGTCTGCCAACAGGTAAAAGTCGCTGGAAGTCAAATCTATAGAATCTATAGAACTATAGTTTTCAAACGGAGCATTGTCTTGAAAAACAGCAAATGCGGCACCCAGTAAGTTATTAAGAACGCTCGAATCTCCCTTTTGATATCTTTAAGGTGTCTGCTACTTCGCACACTTTAAGGTGTCTGCTACTTCGCACACTTTAAGGTCTCCCATAACTATTTTGTGGATATTTTTATGTTATCCGGAACAACTGCCAAATTTGGGCGAACAGAGCAGAGAACAGTGGTTGTATGACCGTGATTAGATTCTGCACAAGACAAGCTTTTGTTTCAACTATACTTTTTTTGGGTAAACAAAATCTGTTAGTGGTATTATCGCAAACACTCTGACAAGTTTTACTGGAACTGTTGTCTCTGTATTTCTACCTTTTTTCACTCCGTATTTCGATTATCAACCTCCAAAACTGAGTTTGGCATAAGCTGTTTGGGTTTTCAAGCGATTCTTCTTGATGATTTCATCTGAACATTTCCGAACAAGTCGGATATATAGTGGCCGATATGAAAATTGTTATTTAGGCTACTTTTAAATCTTTCTTCTGAGGATTAGCCTCTGCCATTTTTTAAAGACTGAAAAAGGCCTTTATCAAGGCACGCAGCGATTATCCAAACGAATGTTCCCGGATTATTCTGAGTTATTTGCAATCTATCAATACTTAATATAAGGCTTCTGAGAAAATACTCGTCACTACTTTAAACAGCATTTAAGACCTGTCAGTGCTAGGTGGTATTATTACTATAGCAATAGATACCTAATTAGCTAAACGTTTCGAGTAGGAATTTTAGTAGCGAATATAGTACCAATACGGTTGACCATCCAGAGAAAAAGGGACCTTATATTTACTGAAAAGAATTCAGTAGTAGGGTAAGGGAGGGAAATATGGACTACGTGGGTAATATGGACCACACGGTTATTTTCCACTGCGTACATAGGATTAACAGTTTTTCATGTTCAAACTTAACGCTAATACCTAAAGCTTATAATAGTGCAAGTTTAGCGTTCGGTAAAGTCGTATGTTTTTGTAAAGTTGTTTTTTCTAAAAAAAAGATCAGTGATAATTTTTTTCTAGTGAGTATATTTTATTATTTCACTTTAAAGACATCGCGTTTTTAAATAAATGGTTAATTATATGAAGTCAGTGAATACCATTCATAATTTGTTAGCACAAATAAGTTCATTAACTAAAAGGGTTTTTGATAAAAAAAACCATTTATTTCACCAACACGTGCTGTGGGTAATATGGACCACCAAAGAAAAAAGCCTCAAAAACAAATGTATTTATCATTTTTTTTCTGATGGGGAATCTAGCTGCAGATTTCATGACGATTCTGATGGTCATTATTTATAATTCGTTAACTACAAAGGAAAAAAAGATGAAAAATGCATATAATGTTATACCCTTTACTCAGAAAATCGCCGTGGCGAATTTTGGGTTGAATGTGTAATCTTACGTTCTTGGAGTCATGAAAAATGTGCCGGATGTGGAATTTACATTTTTATATGCAACTTCTGTACCATATAAACATCTGGGGCAATATGGACTATATAGTCCATATTACACTACACTTTTTTTTTAACTTCATTTTGAGTATTTTCAGTTTTTTAATTTTTTTTTCTTTATCCTGGTGAGATATTTATCTAAAAGTGAAGCAGAATAAAGGTAAATTGTTTCCTTTAATGAATGGCATTAAATTAGTTGTTTTATTTTATGTTTTTTGAGTCCATATTTCCCTCCCTTACCCTATAGCTTAAAATAAGATATATGGTCCATGCTACCAATTTTCAGTTTAAGGTGAAATAAAGTGCTTAAACATCCCCTAAACATTTTACAATTGATTTTAGATCGACTACCCTTACCTTTTTGAAGCAAAAATTGACAAATTTGGAACTTCATTTTATGATTTCTAAACGCCATACTCAGTAAATTTTTTAAATTTTCCGGTGATTGGGGCAAAATTTTATTCAAAATAAAATGTATTTTTGAAAAATAAAAAAATCGGGTTTTGATATGTGCAGATAATTTCCCTTTTCCTCTGGATGGACACATATATTATTATCTCCATCTATATATAAATAGGCAAAGGAAACCGGTTCAGTCCCTGTTTCTGTACCTTAATCCCAACCGATTTGCTTGATAATTTTGTTGTTGTGAGGAGGAGCAGCGCATAGGACTATACTTTTTTTTAAAGTGGGCGGTGCCACTCCCCTAAATGGAGAAACCTCTCTCACGGCTAAATCACTGCATTGATTTTTATGAAATTTGGTATGGAGATAGCGGTAACACAAAGCAACACTATGAAGTCAAACTGAAGTAGTCGAATGTCGGCCACAATGCGAATACTAGAATATATAAATAGGCAAACGAAATAGGTTCAGACCTTGTTTACATGCCTTAGTCACAACATATTCGCATGATACTTTTTTTTTCGCTAGAAAATTTCTGGGGAGGATCAGTGCACAAAGTTTTTCTTTTTTAAAAGTGGGCGGTGCCACGCATCAAAATGGAAAATACTTCCTTAGAGCTAAACCGCTGTATCGGTTTTTATGAAATTCGATATGGAGACAGGCAGGCACTAACGAACGATATAATGCACAGACATGGTTACTAATGAGAGTTTGTTTGCTTAAGTCAACAGTTGCGTGGTTTTTTAAAGTCAAGTCGAATTTTGGTCACTGAGCAAACTCTGCTTAAAACACTTTGGATATAATTTCACCTGTCAAATTCTTCCCACATTACTTGTTTTTACGAATTTCCCAAACACTCTGAATAAAACTGTGTAAAATTTTCACATATTATGGTGGTTTTTGTAGAGGATTTCCAATTTTTGGATATTTTTATCGATATTTTTAGAAACCTCACTTGGCAACCCCAAACATATCTTAACTTGTATGCTATAGGAAAAACTCATGTTATGTGATAATTTTTGGAGCGCATAAGCTTTCACTCCTTTGAATTCACATCGAATGATGATATCACTAGAATAGAGGAGTTATCACGAATTTCATGAAACGTTCTTAATTTGCAGAAGTGCATTTAACTGCGTTCCCAACCAACATAACCATCAACACAACAATTGTTCCAATGCATTATACAAAGTCAGTTTATACCACTCCCAGTTAAGTCAGCTTAACCCACTCTCAGTTAACTAAGCAGCTAATTTAATTTACTAAAATGTTTTTGGTGTAGTTGTTGTATTCCATAATATTATTGCTTGAATTTTAAACATTTATATTGGTTGTTCTCTTTTTTCCTAGATCTATCGCAAGTTTCAACAAAACCTCACGGTCAATACGTGCCTGGTCAGATTGTACGGGTGAAAGAGACCATTTGATATTTTATGATGGTAGTTCAACGAACGATCCTGTGTTGGCAAAATACTGCGGTGGCGATTGGTTGCCAAAAGTTGTGTCGCGGTAAGTCAGTCAAATTTATGTTTTCTATATTTAAGCGAAAAATTGCAGAAACGAATTGAGTTTTAAGGTTGTTAAGTTACCAAACCAGAAAAATTCCTAGAAATCTTTAAAACAAAAATTTTTGTTACTAAGGACTTTTGTGTGATTTCAAAGAGCGCCTAAAACTATGCAACATAACAGAGCATAGCTTTCAACACAAATTCATATTGAAAATTGAAAAATTTCAATTGCTTGGTTTTAGGCGCTGATTTTAATTAAACGTTGCACAGTGAATTAACTTTATTTCAAATGAGCGAACATTATTTCATCTAATTAGTCCTTCAAAAAATTAGAAAAGTTAAAGAAGTAAAGAACGCAAATGCTGCTGCCAAAAGTATGGGATTATACAACCGTCCAAAGAGCAAAAATCATACGATCCAACCAACCAAGCAGCTAAAAAGCTCTTTAATTTGCATAAAACTTATAATTGAAATGCATTTTAAGTTTTAATTCCATGAAGTATTAATCTAGACTTCTTCAAAAATTAATATGCACACTGCCGTTTCACTGACAGCGTTTCGCCTGCTTGAATTTTGTGGCGCAAAGCAGGCGGCGTACCTAAAAGATAGATATCCATATTTTAAATTAAAAGTGCCGCCAACAAAAAAAAAGTGTGGAAGAGCAGAGAACGTTTAACGAAATTATTTCTTTAATTTTCTTTCTGCGCTAACTACAAATGAAAATGAAAAACTCGAAATTAATCCAAATGAACTTCGCGCGCCGCCATTGGAAAAACATTCGCAGAGGAGTCTTGTACGCAGCACCGACACCAACATGAATCACAACGATGGTGTGACACCGCCATGATGGTGTACGTACCAGACGCATTGACTTTTTTTCAGTGCCACCACCACCATCATCATCCTCTTCGTTGTCGCCGTCATGAGTGCGAATGAATTTACACAGGATCTATTGCCGCAGCGTCCAGTTCAGCAAAGACGACTCCTGCTGTTTGTGTGTTTTTCGCGCGTTCGCATTCATTCGTTGCGTCGTCATAAATAAAGTTTGTTCAAATAATTATAAAATTCTCAAATCCTTATTTAATGAATTTGCAATTTAAATTGAAAACGTTGCGTCTTTCGAGTTTTTTTTTTTTTTTTTTTGTTTTCCTCCGAACCGGAACTTTAAAATCAGAGTGCCAAGAAAACTTTTGCGGCAGTAGATGGGGCGCAATTTTAATTTTGAAAGACAATTTGCGGCGGTTTCGCGTACTTTAAACCGATTACTTGACTAAATGTTGTACAGCACTAGTGACAGTATGAAGTTGGTTGCATTTTTTCAAATTCAGTAGCAGCTTAAATGTTTGCAAAATTAATTTTTGTGTGTTTCGTGATGCAGGCGCTTATGCAAGGGGGAGAGGTGTTGGCAATCCTTAGGTAAATGGTATGCACCAATATACTCAAAGCAGGGTTGCTAGTTAGTTTTGAAAAATCCAAAATAAATTTTTAGGGTTGCCACATTGTTGTTTTCGAAAATTTATTTTAAATCTTACTTTTTTGACAAAATTTAAATTTTTGGTTACAAAAACGCACAAATAAATTTTTTTTTAAAATTGTGGTTTTTTAAACTAACTTTGTTAAAAATAGAGCAAAAACTTTTGGTTTTACCACCAATTTTTTGTTGTTTGTTGTTTTAATATTCTTCTTATTTGATGTACTGTATCAAAAACTAACACAAAATGTGTTTTATTTCACAACACAGACCAAACGCAAAATAACATAATGTCTTATATATTTGATAAATTCTTTAAGCGAAACTAGCAAATAAACCAGTTGGCAACACCGATAGTTTTGGAAAACCAAAAATATAAATTTAGTCAAAAAAAGTAAGAATTATGTAAGATTTTCGAAAATAACCAGATGACAACCCTTAAGTTGGATTTTTAAAAGTTAATTTAAGTGTTTTAAGACAAAATTTTAGTTTTTAGTTTTTATTTAAATAGTTCAAGCAAAACTAACAAAAAACAGGTGGAGGGTTACTAAACGGAGAATGATGAAGTGTTGAAAAAAAAAAAAAAAACGACGGAGAGTGACGAAACAGAGAATGACAAAATGTTGCAAAAACAGTTATAGCCCAGTGTGCCAAACGGTTCATATCTCTGCTTTTTTATCCGTTACGGATCTGTAGGTGATCCATTTGCTGGAGAAATTCCCAAAAAAAAGCGAATCGTAACGGATAAAAAAGTGGAGATATGAACCGTTTGGCATACTGATATCACAATGAAAGCAGCAATATTTTTTTAAATAAAAGGAGGGTTACTAAACGAAGAATGATGAAATGTTGCAAAAAAACTACGGAGAATGATGATACGGAGAGTGACTTATTGTTGCAAAAACAGTAATATCACAATGAAAATGAAATGAAATGAATTTTTTTAAAAAAAGGAGGATTACTAAACGGAGAATGACGAAATGTGTCAAAAACAGCAATATCACAATGAAAATAGCAATTTCTTTTTAAAAAGTTGAAACTGTTGGATGGCTCCTCTTATTGTTTATTGATTTAAGTATATAAAGATAAAATTACAATACATATAAAAAAACTTGTATGTATGTACTTTTCTATTCCTTCCATTCCTCCTGCTTTGCGTTACTGACGGAAATATAAGCACGGTTCTCCGGAACGGGGTTGAATTGATAGTTTGCGAAAACTCTGATTCTCTTTTTCTACACAGTGGCTTAAGGTGTAAGCAACATTATTCAATAATTGTCAAAATTGCAGGTGGTGCCCTGCTTTAAAGATTGGGCAAAAACAGTTATTTTTGAAAAAAAAAAAAAACAAAGTAAAACAAAAATAGTCACCTTCGAAGCGCTTGGCAGTGCTGAATTCGAATCCAGTCTCGGAAATGCTCTTTCACGTATGGTTTTTGAGATATTCTTAGCTAAATGTTCAAAAACACGATTTTTGGGGATATATTGGAGACGCACCAAATTGTTTTGCTCTTTTCTATTGAAAACTCGCTTGGTGTTATTTTTCGTTGTCAAAATAAGCTGTGAATTTACCTTTTATGAATGGTTTAAAGGCTTAAAATACTTTAATATGAACTACTGTATAAAATTTATACAAAAATAGTATAAAAGATTTTTGTATGGTGATACTATTAAATTTAAACCAAATTAGTGTAAATTGTATTGTATAAATTTTATACGAACAAGTATAAACGGTTGTAGTTGTAGCATAGATTAAATACAAAATTTGAAAAGGATTTGTATTCATTCCTATTTGGTTTGAATTTTATACCCAAACTATTTGCTGTGTAGCTTATGAAATATATAATTACTTCAGTGATTTTTAAAAAATTTAAAACAAAAAATTATTCAAAAATTTGGGTACATACATGAAAAAGTGTGAATAGCTTTATGATTTGGTTAAAAATTAATTAACTACCAGAAAATCTAACCAAGCAACACAGTGAGAACGGTAAGCTCTGACTTTCTTACTATAGTTTGGTTTACTAAGTTAATGGGAGAAAGGCAAAAAGAGAAAAAAATTATTTATGGTTTTAAATGCAACACAATCCAGAGCGCGAACTCTTGAAAACTATAACTCATAAACCAAATTTTTTAAGAATATATTTGGGCTTTTAAAAAAGCGCTCTTTCGTTGGTTTTTTTCCAATTTGTCTTAAATTTTCAACAATTCACAGCCAACCAATTCATTGAAGAAATCAATTATCTTGTCTTGCAACAAACCTTCATTAAAATTTTTTATGACCAACATTATATCAGTAGAGTGATGTGTTAAAATGAGGAAAATTAAAAAACAAGTACTAGAGATATAAAAATGTAAAAGTTCATAAAATCGCATCCCAAAAAAACAAATTATTTAAAATGTTGGCACATTAAAAGAAAATCGTTAAATCATCGTAAAAGTAAAACACTTACCAGCCAACCAAGCAACCAACCGTCTTAAAAGAGAGAAAACCGCCGCGTAACCGATGGACCAAGCGGGAAAATTAAAAAAAAGAGCAAAATTGCACACGGCGAACATAAAAAGTAAGCAGCGCTTAATTGTCGAAACATCTGTCACTTTCGTATGCAAAGCCAACAAAATAACAAAGACGCTTTTTGTGTGTTTGCCCCCACTGGGGGGAGGAGCTCGAGTAAAAACATCTTAAAGACATTTTGGGGTTTTTTATGAGAATGTTTAGAATTCAGTGCGCATAATGAATGGACCAAAAAATACACGGCAGTATTACAAGGGTGGGTAAAAATTCAAACAAGAAAATTGAAAAACCAAAATAATTTCAATAAAATGATGATGATGTTGCTACTACCTCCCCTCCATAAAAGGACAAAAGGATGCAAAGGAAAGCACTCATTTACTTAGGCAGTGAGCTGCTGGTGTATCCAAAGCACTTAAACAGAAATTAACTTTAAAGTAAGAAAAAGTTACAACCAAAATGATTACTTTGATGTGGATCTTCTTGTTGTTGATGGTGGTTTGTACTTAATTTTGTTTAACAGCATAAAGTTGAAACCCACCGGCCCATTTCCAACACTTCAAAAAATGCGCTTTTTAACGATTTTAAATTGAGCCTTGCCCATTTTATCTCACTCGTTGCTTTATTAAAAATTAATTTTCTATTTACTTGCGCAATTGCAATGCAACGCAAGCAGCAGCAACATCACAGTTTGAGGCATATTGCTGCTGCAGCCACACCACTACTATTGGCCAAATTAACCAAGTGTACAAGATTGACTTCTTGCTGGCGGCAATTGCTCCAGCTCTCCATTGCAATTGAAGTGATAAAATTATTTAGTCAGTTTTTGCTGATGTTGCCTTTCCTTCCGGGTGTGCAGTGTTAAATGTTGCGCATACCTATGCCTTGCGGTAAAAAATGAAATTGAGTGCAACACTGTGCAACAAAATTTGTTTTCCGACTTTTTGAATTTGTAATGAAATGTGTTGCACGTTCAATACACTTTTTCCTTATTATTTATAAATACTCGGCCTGTTTCGCTAGAGACGGAACTGTATTTAAGTACTTTTTCAATACTTCAGTTGAGAATTCATATAAGTGTTCGATTTTCTGGATAGCATCTGAATCCAAAAGATGGCTTTGTATTTAAATTCTCCAAATAATCTTTGATGCAGCAGCATTATCATTCTATAAAGGGAACTGAATCAATCTGAAGAATATCCTCGGAAACAGATAATATATAAAATTATGGAAATTATATAAAATTCGAGCACAAATGTTATAAATAATTTTGGTACTTTTTGGACACTTTTAGTACTTTTTTTGCTATTTGGTACGAAACATTGAAAACCTCAATTATCATCCCTGGAATAACTGAAGCGAAATAAATATAAACAAAACAAAAAACATGAAGTCAGTGCTATGCTTTTTGCCTTTCTTTTTGTGTTTTATCGTCTTTTCAGCTGTGTGTAACCGCGTATTTTGTTGTTGTTAATGTTGAAAAATTTGTATATAATTTTACTTGGCTTAAAGGCAACATATTAAAATAATTTTATCTTTGTGCACATCTCAATATAAATACCTTTCTAATGATGTATAGTTCAAAGTCGTACTCCATTTCTAACATAGTAAAAAAAGGAGGACAAATTATTGTCTTTCATATTTATGTATAGAATATTTTCGAATTTTTTAAAAAAAGTAAATTTAGGAAACAGTCGAAAAAAACCCTTGTTCAATAAGTTGCTTTCAATATAATTAGGTCTATTTCGGCACTTCAGCTTTTTGGGTTGAAAGACACACCAAAAATGGACATATCAAATGTGAACCGCTGTCAAAAGTTCCACAAATTATCCTACGCTTTTAGCATCTGAACGAGTCGTCACTGTTGGACAGTGTAATTAATTGATGTCAAATTTTTCGAGTCATTAATTGAGATATAAAAACTTTCAAATGACGGTTAATAAAACACTTTATTTTGCTTTTCAGCAATAAACTGACAGCAACAACAACAACAACAATAACAACAACAACAACAGCAGCAACAACAACAACAATTATTTACTAGCAAATTGTTGTTGTTTTTGTTGTTGTTGGCAGTATCGCACTGCCATCGTTGTTGCCAAAGTTAATTTCGTGCGCTTCGTTTAAAGTTAATCACTCTCAGAGTGAGAGAGCGAGAGAGAGCGCATTTTTGAGAGTCCTTTTTGCCGTTGAATTTATAGTTGTTGTAGTTTTGTCCAGTTGTTGTTGTTGTTTTTTGACTGTTCCATTTTTATTTTTTTTTTTCATGCAAATTGATTTATGCTGAATAAAACAACATTGCGAGCGATTTCACCCGACGCGACGTTTCCTCTTCGTATGTTTACAGGCTGTGGCAAAAATATCCGTTTCCTATTTGTGCAACTATGTTGCAACATCCCTCCGCCGCGAGTCCTGTTTCCTTGCTATTTTATGTGGGCACTTTTTTCAGCGCTACGCCAGCGTATAAATGTCCGCTGGAAGCGATTTTTAAGGATGAATATAAAAAAAAACTTTCTGATGCTGGACACTTCCATAGTGAGTTGTTGTTTAGTATTCGCGTACAAAAGCACAAACGCCGCGACACTGATGTTGTATTGCGGTGTTGACAATTGCAGGAACCAACAACATTACTGATACCAATGTTGGATACAATGCACCATTAATTGCAAATTCTAAAACAGTTAAGGCGCTTTAAAAACAACAGCAAGTTTTGCGTTTTTTTAATAAAAACTTCATTAAAAGGGGACTTAAATTCAATGAATATTTAAAAGCATTTTCGGCATTTTAATAATGACTGCTTTTATTTGAAGAATGTTCACATTCCTGCATTTTCGGAGGGACTATACTTTCAAAAGCTTCATATTTATACTCCCAAATATCTTATTACCTACAAAAGCTGCTAGTATTGAATTTGAAAGTGGTGCTACATCACTTAGGGGTGCCATATCACTCAATGGTGGCATATTCTTCATGCTTACCCTACGAAAGCTGCTCGTATTGAATTTAGGGGTGCCATATCACTCAATAGTGGCATATCCTTTATGTTTACCCTGCAAACGCAGCTAGTATTGAATTTGAAACTCGTGCCACATCACTTACGGGTGGCATATCCTTCATCTTTACTCAATACTAAGAAGTATGAAAAAAGCTTTATATAAAGGTGAAATAGTGTCAGAAATCCATCGTCTCTAGTATTCTTTACGCCGAAATGTAAAATATGTAATTTATGTCTCATGTATTTTTACACAGCAGCTAGCCCTTCCTCTTGAATCGCTTACTACTCAAAGCAAAAACTTCCTCCCAGTTCCTTTGTCATTCACGATGATAGGGTAGTACCGTTTATTATCTTCAACGTTTCCCCGATTCATATATGTTTTGCTCCGGCAACTGTTTCAACGATATCGTCAGGCAACCCAGCTTCCTGATACTTTCAGAATTTTATTCCAATGCTTGACAGCACACTCTCGAAATGTGTGACCCATTTCCATTTTCAGCAACTGATCTGTACAGAATTAGGATATTGTTTGCATTAAAAGTTTCACATTGGAGATTTTCCTGAACCCCGAGGTTGTTAAAAATCGTCAAAGATAACTTTTAGTCCCGAAACCACTTTTCAAAGCCGTTCAGAAGAAGCACCAGATCATTTGTCCCGAATTGTTTTATAAGTACGTTAAAGCTAAAGAATGGTATTTCATGTATTCCGAAAACTTTACTAGTTTTATTATGCTTCCGTTGCTTCGACCTGAATCCATAGAGTATAAATAGTATGAAAATTGTGTTTCAATTTTTGTTCTGTACTTGCCATATGAAGTAAAGAGTTTTAAAGGGAGCTTTCATTTTGCTTCTCCACTTGATTTGCATAAGTCTCTACCTCCTGCTGTGGACCAGCTTGTAATTACCTTTATGTTTCCCACTGCTGGTTAAGTGTTCGCTTTACTTAGAGAATTTGGTCACTTTTTTGTCTTAAAAGTCTTTTCACTTTATACCATTTACTTTTCAACGCTTTTACCCGTTTGCAACTGACGTTTTTCAGTTCTTTTATGTTTTCGTAGCATAAAGAAAGTAAAGCGTTAATGATGACAGCGCAACTTAAAATTTTTCATTTCATTTTTCACGATTTTCTCATAGCAGGGGTTGGACAACATACTATATATTTGTTGTTTTATACAGAAAATTTTGTTTAATTTAATTTATACCAAATCTTGAGCAACAGCGCATCGTAAAAAAATGAAAAAAAGCATTGAACAATTTCAGGACAAAAGCACAAAAGGAAAGACAGTGTTGCCATTTATTAATTTAGTCTGTGATTAATAGTAAAAAGTTTTAAAATGCTTAACATCCGCGCCAAAATGTTTGGAAAGGACGTTTATCAAAACAATATATTTGATCTTTTCCCAACTGAATTAATAGAGAGAAAATCAAGTTTATGCTTGTGCTCAAAAAATATACACATTTCAAAAGCTTTAAGCATGCCCACTAGCATTGCTTTGTTGCTGCAATTGAGAAAACTGGCATCTTACAGGCAACTGATGACGCTCTCTTGAAAGAGCGAAAGTTCAAGCTCAGAGCTCATTGGCGTATAAGTTCAGCATAACTGATATTTAAGCAGCGTTTGAATTGCGATTGCTTCAGTTTGTACAATAAGTTCTGTTTTTAGAGCTTTAGTAAAATAGTAAGGAAGCAATTTTTGAGCGCTACATTACCTAGTAATGGAACAAGTGGTAAATTCTTGGTGGTATCATATACAATAGATGTAAAAATTTTTAATTTTCGCTAATTTAAAAACTTTATTTATTTAATTCAATTGGCAAAACTGCAGAAAAATACAAAAATTTATGTATTTATGCCCAGCAAACATTTATTTTCATTGGTTTTAAAAGATCCTTAATATTCAGCGAGGTATTTTTCTAATGTTGGGCGATAGTTTGGAAATGGTTGTATTAAAAAACATTTGACTTTTAATTAATCTTCTTTTAAAATAGTTATAAAAAATGTATAGTCACAAAACCTTCCAAATCGTCGGCTGAATATTATTTTGCCGTAAACGCCACTTCGTTGAAAAAGTAAAAGTAGATAACTTGTGCTCGTCTCTACACAAGTTATGTGCTTTTGCTTTTTCAACAAAGTGGCGTTTACGGCAAAATAATACTCAGCCGACGAAATGTCTACTGGGCTTTTGTGCACATAAAAATTTTTCATTTCTATGAGCAACCAACAACACAAAGAAGGCGCACTAAAATGCGACAGGATTATTTTCACATTAAGAAGATACTTAATTTCTGTTGAAGACTCCGTTTTTTCTTTCTTACTGTTTTTTTTTTTTTGGGAGAAGGGGGCGGTATAGGGCTGTCATCATGCTTCGTTTTACCGTGAATTTTTTTCAAGATTTTCGCTTTTATGCATTTGCAGGTCACCAAATTCATTGCATTTTTATTTTATGAATTTAAAGTGGCATTTGTAAAGTGGATGTTCAACATTCATAATAAGTACGAGTACCTTTATATAAAAGCAATAAAGAGTGGGGGGGAGGGTGGAACGGTTGGAGTATTGTAAAAACAGTACACATTAAACTTTTCATGCAAATTTTATTACTTTGCAACATAATGTGCGTAGTTTTTCAAGTTTTTATTTATTGCTTGTGCTCATTTCAAAGAATTTTACATGCATCTATCTGTACATATATATTTACAATTGATTATTTAGCTTAGATAAAGATAAAATATACAACATGCAACCATTTTTTTCTGAGTAGTTTTTCACATGAAAATATATGTTTGTGAAGGTCACAGTCAGAATTTTTGCTGAGTTCTGATTTCATTTTCCTGAAAATTCTGATTTAATGTTAAGAAATTGCCAGTTACTGTGGTGCGTGTTTTCCCTATTTACGAATCTAAACTTACTTAGTTTTCTTCTATCATATTAGTCCTCTGATTTGTTCTTACTTAAGTGGTTAGAAAAAGTTCTTACTCTATCTCGTGGATGTTCCTATTGACTAAAATCGAAGATAGATAGCTAAATGAGACTTTGAAGCTATGATACCTTATAATCCCAGTAAGACAGAAAAGTCCAAATTCAAATTCGTAAGTAGAAGATCGAATCCAAAACTCAGTTTAGTAAAATCGTAAAATCTAGTAAGTTGAATCGAAATAAACATTAACATAAATGTTAAAACTTTTCCTCTCAATAAATATTTATTGACAGTTTTTGCAGAAAAATACACATACAATCAAAAGATTCAATATGAATAAACAACATAACGTAGTAAACCAAAATCATGTGGTGACAAACAAATAAACGAAGGATTTTTTCCTTATAGTCCTTCCTGCAACTCTCAGTTGAACTGAGTAAATAGCGCAAACAGCAAATATCAAATATTAGCTACTCATACGACAGGGTGTCATAACCAGAGGCGTAAATCGCCTCAACTTTTGGTCGGTACTTACGCCCATAATGTCCGCCTACTTTATGCTCTGCTGTGCTGTGCGGCGGGTGTTGTTGTCGACAAATATTCGCGCTTATTTATTTGTCTTTACTGATGTTGCTGTCATTGTAATTGCCTCAATGTTGTTGTTGTTGTTGTTGGTGTTGTATTTATCTTGAGGTCCTTAAAGTAAGTCACAAACACATAGCCACACACACACAAACACATTTAAATAACAAACGGAGCCGACAATTGCTGTAATTGTAAATAAAAGTGGCAAAGAAAGGACGATAGGGATAAAGATAAAAAAAAAAAAACAGTTTCATACCTTCAGCACTGTTGTTGTTGCTATTGCTGTTGTTTCAATATTGGAAGCCCCACTGTAGCACAGTGGGAAAATATTGGAAATTTTATGTTAAAATTGTTTAAACAAAATGGACGGTTGAGACAGTAAAGACAGCGAGGAGATAAAAATTTTGAAGTAAGTTTTAAACAAAAACCGAAAAAAAATGACAAGAACTGCTTAAAGAAAGACTATGAAGACAATAAGGACAATAAATACTATAAATGCAATAAAGACAAAAAAGACAACAAAGACAATAAAGAAAATAAAGACAGTAAAGACAGTAAATAGAGTAAAAACAATAAATACTTTATTGTATTAAAGCCAGAAAGGACAATAAAGACCATAAAGACAGTAAAGACAATGAAGACAATAAAGACAGCAAAGACAATAAAGTCAGTAGAGACAATACGGACAAAAAAACAATAAAGACAATAAAAGACAAAAAAATAAAAATAAAGACAATAAAGACATTAAAGAAAATAAAAGACTGTAAAGACAGTAAAGACAATAAAGACAATAAAGACAATAAAGACAATAAAGACAATAAAGACAATAAAGACAATAAAGACAATAAAGACAATTAAGACAATAAAGACAGTAAAGACAATAAAGACAGTAAAGACAACTAAGACCACAAAGACAACATAAAAAAAAAGACAATAAAGACAATGAAGACAGTAAACATGATAAAGACAGTAAAGACAATAAAGTCAATGAAGACAATACAGATAAAAAAACAATAAAGACATTAAAAGACAAACAAGACAGTAAAGACAATTAAGACACTAAAGACAGTAAAGACAATAAAGACAGTAAAGACAATAAAGACAATAAAGACAATAAAGACAATAAAGACAATAAAGACTGTAAGGACAGTAAAGACAGTAAAGACAACAAAGACAGTAAAGACAATAAAGACATTAAAGACAATAAAGACAGTAAAGACAACAAAGACAATAGAGACAATAATGACAATGAAGACAGTAGAGGCAATAAAAACAAAAAAAAATACCGTAAATAAGTCACCATATATAAATGAAATAGTGAATTCAAATATTAAGAAAATAAAAGACAATAAAGGCAGTAAAGGCATTAAAGACAATAAAGACAATTAAAACACTAAAGACATTAAAGCCAATAAAGACAGTAAATACAGTAAAGACAATAAAGACAATAAAGACAATGAAGACAATAATGACAACAAAGACAATAAAGACAGTAAAGACAACAAACACAATAAAGACAATAAAGATAATAATGACAATAAAGACAATAAAGACAGTAAAGCCAATAAAGACATAAAAAAGACTGTAAATAAGTTACCATATACAAATGAAATAGTGAATTCAAATATTAAGCAACAACATGAAAAATACAAAGATTGATAAAGTTAACTTAAAAAGACAAGTTGCCAGTATTAGTTATTTTAAGCAATAATTTCACGATTGGAGTCCACTGTGCGTGTACACTATTACCCTTTGGTTGCCATCCTACGCAAATACAAACACAGAAGAACATGAAAATAAAAAGTGAAATTGGCAACGAAATGCAAACAACAAAATGCGAGGCAACAATTACTTCGGGGTGTCCTGCGGGTCCTGCAAAGACGCACACAAACACACACAGGCACACACACTCGCACATTGTTTACTTCATAACTTCATTCGGCCGACAACGCGCAACGCAACGCTTCATTTTTTCTCCGGTGTTGGGTTTATTCAACTTCAGGCGCTATAGGTTTTGCTCATGACTTTTTTGCTTGTCCTTTTTTTTTGGGGGTGTAAGCATATACATAAGTATGTATATGTGTGTGTTGCAGAATTTGTTTTTCTTTCTTATTTGTTTGGCACGACCGGAACAATAGAACAAAACGCATCCAATTCAGAAATCCCTTAAATGTGATTTTCTTTCCCTACAACAATGGCGCAAAAAAGTTTGCTCTTTTTAGTTAAAAATTTAAAGTTTTAGGTTAAATTGAGATATTTTGCAAATTTTGAGCGCACATTTTATTGATTTTTAGAATATAGTTCCTTAGTGGGTTTAAATTTTAAAGTAAATGAACGTCGCGTTTAAAGGCCTTAAATATTCTGCTTCATACAAAAGTTTTCTGCAATTATTTTGCGCACCTTTTTGCATCACATGAATTTCCATAGAAATTCCGACAATATGCAGAAAAACATTGTATGCATACTTTACAAAAAAACAACAATTTAGAAACATATTTTTAATTTGATTTTTCTTCGTTATTTTTTTTCTTTCAGTGGACCGGAAATGCTGGTTGCCTTTCATTCTAGCCCATTCTCTGCACCGTTACAACAAGGAATTCCAAATCGTGGCTTCGAATTGGATGTCGATATTCTATTCACGGATTCTGATTCGCACGATTTTGCACAAGGAACAAAGAATGTTTGCGAGTTTCACATCAATGCCTCCAATCCAGGTGAGTAACGCTAGCGAGTGTTTAGCACAGTTTTGTGGCAATAACAAATTGTATAAGAAAATTTAAGAATCACTGTGTTCAAATCAGTTAAACTTTTATCTAAATTTTGCTGCCGTGTAATTTTATCTGCAAAATAATCTTAGAAAATCCAGGACTTGCGTATTCGGTGCATGGGGAGATGGTGGGCCTGCCCCGACCTACCACCACCCAGTTATTTGGCGAAGGGGTGTGGGAGATCTGATCAGACAATCGGATTTTTTTTGGCGCCAGAAATCGCTGGTAGAAGTTGTTTAATCGATGGATCTGAAGACACAATCTTGTCTATATGGTATAGAAGATTGATTGGTGATTAAACGTTGGTTAACGGAGGAGTGATGAAACGAAACTTGAAGGACTGTTGGCTAGACATTGTCCCATGTCTGGCCTCAAGCAGACTGCTGCCTCCCAGCGGCAAACCCTGGTAATATGGTAATTGGTAATGGCACTGTTGACTGCAGTGCCGCTGTCGGCTACCAGCTAAAGCAGAATGGCGGAAGGGCGTGATTTTTGGAGAGATGGGGGTTTTTTAATTTTATCCCAATTGCCACGTAAAGCAAATGGTAAAGTATTAAAATGCAATCCAAGTTAGGATTTCGAGGGTTTTCCTGAGAAATCCGCAGAAAATTTCCCAAGCAGTATACATATGGTTTGGCATGCCATATGTATGAGAAACAATTTTGTTGTAACCCATGGCACAATTAACTCAAAAATTTCTAGATTAAGAAGGTCAATTAAATTTTTTCGACCTGTTTTATCTAATTTAATGAGTGTTTTCTTGGCATATCTTGTTGAAAACTAAAAACTTGAACATATTAGCACTCACATTATTAACATTTAAATCACCCCATACGTAGTAGTTAGTTAATTATTGAAATATCACGTTTCGTTAGGTCGATAAAAGCAACCTATTTCATTATTTATTCGACATACTGAAATTAACTTAAATAAACTTAAAATCATATTTCGGGTCTGTTCAGACAATCAACATTCGGTTGGATGCATATCTCGAAAATAAGCGCCACAAACCAAATGTGTAACTAAATTAAATTCAAAAAGATTTTTGCGAATGAAACGCATATTAATTATTTAATTGTATATGGTAAAATTTTAATTAAAATTTTGACAAAATGCGCATGCAATGAATGCATAAATATGTGTGCGTGCGTGAATGCAATTGTAGTGGAATTTTTTATG
The DNA here is from genome assembly GCA_951812925.1 of Calliopum simillimum. NCBI lineage: Eukaryota > Metazoa > Arthropoda > Insecta > Diptera > Lauxaniidae > Calliopum > Calliopum simillimum. Next base: position 102,904,350 of record OX638371.1, read on the forward strand.
ACGGTGTTGGTAGTGTTGAGTTCATTTTGTTATATGGAATTTGAATTTTAGTGCTGGAAAAGGTTTTTACTTATGAAATAAGTTAGATGAAATACACAAGCCATTGAAGGATGGAGAGCAGTGAAGAGGTTGCAGTCAGTGTGCTTGGGCATGGAGGCAATTTCGAACAAATGGATTTGCTATCAAGCCGTAAGTGAACAATATTGCAAAAAAGAACTAAATGTTAGATATTATCCTTAAATAGTCCTGGCATCACTCTGCTAAAAAAATATTCTTATGGAAAAGAAGTCGCTGAATTCATCCTTTAAATATTATTTCACATATCTGGTTTGGCAGCATCTACCCCAGCTTAAAGCCGTTGCCATTTCAACTACCACCAACCTCTACCTCTCTCTGGTCATGACATTAAAATGAATTTTGACCACAATAATAATTACGACCCTGTTGTCGCGGTTCAACATTGTTAGGCTGATGGCTGCATTGCCCGCTGTGCTGTGGTGTGTTCTGTTTTTGTTTATTGTTTCTGTTGTATTGGTAGAGATCCTTTAGTTGTTGTTTGCGTACAGAGTACGTGTATTGGTATTTTAATGAATTTTCGATTTTGCATAGATTTTCGGTTTTTTGTTTTTTTGGTTGTTTTAGGATTTTTTTTTATAATTTAAATCGAATTTTGTTTTGCAAAATAATATTTTCGTAATTTTCCCTGTTTCGTTTCGCATTTCAATTTCCTGCACAAGAAATTAAAAGCAAAGTCATTTCATAATCCTTGCCAATTTGTTAAAGGAAATCGCACTAAACTTTTAATGATATGCAAAATACAAAAGCAAACCATGGAAATTTTCGTGCCAATTTTGTGTCGTTTGAGTGAGCAGATTTTGTTGTGCGTTAATGAACAGTGGGTCGATCGAAAGGATAAATTTATACAATAAGTAGGTGGAATATTTAGCACAAAGCTTATGCGAATCCTAACAATTTGAGGGTCATTGAAAGAGGATGGAGTGCTTGGAAGTCAAAAGGCTTAAGTAGAGTTTCAAGTTCTTAATTTTAACCTTTAATTGATAGCTTTTTTCCCTTAAAAATAATTGTCAACAAATCTTTAAAATGTTAGCTGTAATTTTTCGATTTAAAAAAGTCATGAGGTTATTGTAAGTATAAATTTCAGGATGCTATTTTTTGCAAGTTTTGATAAAAATCATTTTTTCATAGGCATCTGCCTGCTTAATTTGTAAGGAATATTCTCATTTAGCTTTCTTACAAACAAACTTTTTCATAAAAACAACATTTTTTATATAAAATCATAAGTGCTAAATTTTGGATCCTTGACTATGCGCCTTTTTTTCATAAATAGATATGAAGTAAAATGTGCCAATATTGATGCCACCGATTTAGCTGAAATATTGCAATGTTGAAGTCCCGATGCCTGGCATAAATATTGCGGAAGAATTTAGCTCTTGTTGTTAAAATGCAGGGTCACGAAAATAGCGAAATTTGTTACTTCCTCAGTAAAACTGTTTATTTCATCCTGTTTGCAAATTTAAAAATATTTTTCTTTTTTTTTTTCTTTTAAGAAAACCAATAAATTTTTTTAATATATGTACTTCACACAATAGCCCAAAATCTAAGCTTTCAAATGTTATAGCATTGATAATGATAATTTCGGCCGTTTAACGTATCAAGGTATCTTACGAAAAAGTTTTATAAGGCTTGAAATGCTCAGAATCGTCCAGAGTACACATCCATGTGAATTTTTTCGAAATTGCTTGTAATGTTTTTTTTTTGTTATTTATTTTTTGTTTTTTCTGACGTTTTTTTATAAGATGCCTTCTCTTTGAGTAAAAAAGCGTTTTGCTGACAGCGATCATTCAACAACCAGAAACTTTCAATAAATGACTGACCCTCGTCATCATTGCTACAAGATTTCTACTCCAAGTAAAACTTTTTCCACAACAAATTAATATGTTTGCAATGCAATTTAAATTTTTTCCAAATCAAAATAAGCTTTTTCCAAAATTTAACCTTTTTCAAATCAAAATAAACTTTTTCCAAATCAGAATAAACTTTTCCAAATCAAGTAAAACCTCACTAATATCAGAATAATGTTTTTCAAAATCTAAATAAACTTTTTCCAAAGCAGAACAAACTTTTCTCAAATAAAAATAAACTTTTTCCAAATCAAATTAAGCTTTTTCTAAAATTTAACCTTTTTCTAATTAAAATAAACTTTTCCCAAACCAAAATAAACTTTTTTGCCAATCAAAATAAACTTTTTCCAAATTAAAATAAACTTTTCCAAACCAATTTACACTTTTCCAAATCAATTTAAAATTTCCCATACCAAATAAACTTTTCCAAACCAAAATAAACTTTTTCCAAACCAAAATAAACTTTTCCCAAACCAATTTAAACTTTTCAAAATCAATTTAAAATTTTCCATATTTAAGTTTTTCTAAATCAAAATAAACTTTTTCCAAACCAATTTAAACTTTTTCCAAATCAAAATAAACTTTTTCCAAATCAAAATATAATTTTTCCAAATCAAATTTAACTTTGCAAATTTTTCCAATCCACTCCACATTTTGGCGCGTGTTTGGAAAACACAGTATTAATCCATATACAAAGTTTCATGACTATAGCTGCTATAGGTATAGAGATATATCATTATTTTGATTGTGTTTTTTTGCTTTATGATTTGCTTAATATGATTTGCAAAAAGTTAATTTTGGTTTGGAAAAGGGTTAAGGGGGGCTTCTCATGTAAAATTTTCAAAAAATCGATTTTTTTTTTTTTCATAGGTTGATAGAATAACGTCTTGGGAGTATATTCCCAAAGTTTCATGACTCAACTCTAAATATTATGGAAAATATGATTGATTGAACCAGCGAGCTCATGTAAAATTTTCGAAAAATCGATTTTTGTTTAAAACTTTAAATCGTTTTTTCTCAAAACTATGGTTTTAAAATCGCGGTACACGATTGCGAAAAAACTACTTAACCGATTTTTGATTTCTAAAAAGTGTTTTGCAGATTAAAAATTGAACAAGTGCATGCATGTCTGAAATTGTGGAAAAAAAGTTATTTTATACACTTTTTAGCCCCATTTAGCGACCAAAAATGACGAAAAAATAGCACTTTTTTTTCAAGACGTGATTTCAATATTGTAGAATCGAATTTTTTGGAGTTGCAGACATTGATGCACTCAGGGGAACCCTGCTGAATAATAAAAAAATTTTGTTTTATGTTTCAGATAAAAACTTTGGGCTCCACAATGCACCGCGATAAATCCGACTTATTAAATGTCGCCATTTTGTCATTTTAGTTTTTGAAAAAATGCTTTTTTTATAGTTCAAACATGTTCTTAAATATATGTAAAAATTATTTGTGTGTGTTTTTATTTTCCGAGTGAAAAACAATCCCGAAAAACAACTACTTTTTGACGTGTTACATGAGAAGCCCCCCTTAAATTGATTTGGAAAGGGCAGGTCAATTTGATAAAATGTATTTGAAAAAAGTTTAGATTGAATTGCAAAAAGATCAATTTGGTGTGGAAAATTTTTGGAAAAACTTGTTTGTTTTTTTTTTTAAAACTTATGAAAAGAAAGGGTGATAACTCGAAAAGTTGGAGTCCAATTGGAAAAGGGTATAGTTTGATAAAGAGACTATGGCTATGGCTATTAAAATGGAGTTACACCTATTTCTGGAACTGTGCCAGCGCTTTCCGCAGCTTCAAGCAAGAATATCTCAAATTTCTACAGGTATATGAGCAGTTCTAACTTAAGACTCAGATTCAACGTCAAAAGGTACGTAAGTGTACACATGATTAGTTTATTACACTTTTATCAATTTAAAAAAATTGATCCAAGATAGCATTCTTTGGAAAAACAGTCTTTTCAAGCATATTACAAAAACCATCAGTTTCAACACATTTCATATCTATTTTCAAAAGTTTTGCTATTTTAATTTTGACCACAAAAATGTCGCAAGTTTACCATTGTGCACCACAGTTGGTTATTTTCCCAGTATTGACAGTCGTTAGGGCACATAAATCGTTACATTCTGAGTTTCGTTATTTAGGCGTATCTCGTCAGCAGCAAAATTGTTGGTTAAAATCATTCAAATTCAACATGTAGTGCAAATCCTACAAACTTTTTATTGAAAGAGTTGAATGTCTGTTGTTACGCTGCCAGAGATTAAAAATAAATTAATGAACGTCAACAGTCCACCAACAGATGTGATGCTTCTCAAATGGCAAACAAGAAAGTTTTAAGCATTGCCACAGTTTTCGCTCGATAAATTGTGGTCGATTGAGAATTGTTTTATTATTTAACACATCTGCTAATAATCTCAGCCTTATGAAGAAAACACAACTTTTTTGATCGAATTCGATTTTATTCATCAACATAATAGTCTGCTTCAAAAGCGATACAAAAAGTCAAAAGACTTGTGATAAAATGCACTATCTTCGTGAAATTTCACTTTCACGTTTTTATCGAAATGTTTTGTTGAAACATTTTTTAGGTTAAAAGTTTACCGAAATTTGGCCACTCGAACATAGCAATTTTTTTTAGGAGTTCGGAAAAATGTTTTTTTACTCAAAAGCAAGGCATCTTACAAAAGAAGTGTAAAAGGCATAAAATGCTTAGAATTATGCAAAGTACACGTGTAAAATTTTTCAGAAAGTTTTGAAACATTTTTTGTCAAAACTTGGTACAAAAAAAAATTAAAAAAATTTCCAAAAATCTGCAAAAGTTCACACGTTTTCTTTGAACAATTTTTAGCATTTATTGCCTAGTCTACTTTTTTGTACGATGCCTTGCTTTTGAGTAAAAAGCTTGCCTTGACAAAATTTCCAACATCACCACCAGGGAAATAGCGATTTTTCGATTAAATGCAGCCGTGTCGTTGAACTTCCAATAATTTACCACAATTTATATTAAATTTTTGCCTTGCATTTTTTTTTTCCTAATTTTTTTTTCAGTCGCTCTTAATTTTCTTAGTTGGCGCGCTAATGCCGCTGTTCATGCAGTTGCTGCTGCTGCTGCTGCTGTTTCTGAATCCAGAAAAGTCTTATCCTTCTAAGATTTAATTAAAATCTCATTTGCCGTAAGCTGAGAGTTTTCCCTTTTTTCCATTCACTTCTTTTTCGTTCGTTTTTTTATTTTTGCTACTTCTTTATTTAAACGAGTTAAAAATTCTGGACCATCATAAACAGAATTTTAATAATTACATTAAATTCGTCTTGGCCCTAATTGGGATTTTCAACTTAAATGCTCGTGAGATTGTAATTGAAAGCGCCTGTTGGAAATTGTTAAAAGAAATATCAAATTTTAAAGCAATAAAACAGCTTGGGATACCGCACCGGTATTTGGATGTTTTGAATTTAAATCGAAGAAAATTGCGCTCATAGAACATCAATGAAATCGCCAGTCATCACTCAAATCGATATGAAACACAATTTGAAATTAAATTAAATGAATAAGTTACTCATACATCATGTTAAATACTAAAGCTCAAATGAATATCAATACAAAAAATCCATTTATTTTCCAAACATAATTCGATTACATTTAATCCCAAAACGTCATTAGCACAATTATGCCATTTCAATACATAATGGCACTTTAAACTTAGCCAATACTTCAAACACTAACTTTTTGTCAAAAACTTTTTTCAAATATTAAATATCAAGCTCATAACTTCATAACTTGATATAGGAATTGCTTTTAATTGCATCATGCTAGGGTATATGCATGTAAAACCAGATTAGGTTTATTAATTATGGCTTCCAGACTATCACCTACAGTGAGTGCAATGAAGTTGTTAGTTTGAGCGTGCAATCGCATGCAACAAATTTGTTGCATTAAAATTTTGGTGCTTCACTTAATGAATTCATGATGATTGAACGAATGCAGCAAAAACAAACAAATTTATTTATAAACATACAAACAATCAAACAAACCATACACAAACAAAATTCATACAAACCATTCACCAATTCACAATGCAAACGACAGCAAAAAGCACAGCATTTGCATCGACAACATCATCACCAACATCATCATCAGCAACAGCAACAGCAACAGCAACAACTATAATCATAAGTACGAGTATGTTATAATGCAAAGTTAATGCTGAATGGGAAAATCGGTATATAAATAAACAAACAAACATGTGAAAGGTTGATTGGCAAATCAAAAGTCAAAACCATTGCAACAAAACTGAATTTAAATCAAATTATAACTCAATATGCAAATTCATATACGCATGCTATATTAGATGATGTACCAAAAATTATGTGCAAAACTGTACAAAAAAAAAAACAATAATTCCATAAATAACCTTTACCATAAGCTGACAGTTCAAGGTGTTTTGAAAAAAAAAAAAACAAATAAAATAAAAATTCTGAATTGTTACACAACAAAACAAGGATTTGTGCCACAATACATTAGCGGCCATTTATCAAACTTTACATTATTACAAGGCAACTCAAAGTGAAAATACATACAATAAAATATTTACTCAAAGCCGCATCGAACTTGGTTTGAAAGAGGCTTGAACTTCAATCTATACATATAAAAGCGAATATATCTGTCTGTCTGTATGTTCCTTATAGGCTCCCAAACGGCTGATCCGATCACCGTGAAAATTTACATATATGTATATTAGGGTGGGCCGATTTGAAAACTGATCTCGGCTACCCCCCTATGTGAACTTTCAGCCTAGGTTGGTGTTTTGTTTGAAAAAATTCATCCAAAAATATGAATCGTTTATTTTGAAAGTCGGTCATAATAATCGGCTATTTGACTCATATCACTTTTTTTAATATATAGCATCAATTCCACACTATCAAGTAAACTTTTTGTGTAAACAGAACCCAATTTAATTAATTACTGACAGAATACCAGCCAAATCATATAATGACATTACTTTTGTCTTTATAATAATTTGTAAAATTAAGTATGAAAATAATAAAAATATTAATGAAAGGTAAAATTTTCGATCAAAAATGCGCCGAACTAAAGTTGAACGCAGAGGTATAGTTCCTTGGGCAAATATTCATAGAATTGAATGAACTTTCACTTTACGAGGTCGATAAAATTTCGTTCTTACAATTTGGCCCACCCTAATGTATATGTAGGTTTTCGATTACGATGCGTGTTTCTACGTCATTAGTTTTTTCGAGTTTTTTTTCAACAATGGGTGTCCCCTTAGATGATGGAACCAAAAATAAATTTTTTTTTTAGTTAATTTGATGTTTTCTTCGCATTTCATGACATCTTACGACATTTTAGTGAACATTTTTTTTTTTACCCAATGGTCCCCCCTTGGGTGACGGAACCAAAAATTAAAAAATTTTTTTTTTCCATATATTTGTGTTTTCTACGCGTTTCGTGACTTTTAACGACATTTTAGTGGAAAAAAATTTTTTCACCCATTTTAGTGGAAACATTTTTTTTTCACCCAAGAGTCCTCCCTTGGATGCCGGAGCCAAAAATTTATATTTATATTTTTTTTTTCGGTTTGTTCGTGTTTTCTACGCGTTTCGTGAGCTTTTACGACATTTTGTTGTAAACAATTTTTTCACCCAAGAGCCCCCCCTTAAATGTCGGAACCAAAAATTATAAAATTTTTTTTTTTCCTACTTTATGTTTTTCCAAAAAAAAAATTTATTTACATATTATGTCTCAGAAACCTTTTAACGGAAATGGATGGGATTAAAGATATGTATTAAGAATATCTGGACCAATAATGTTAAGTGAAAAATGGGCGGTGCCACGCCCTTAAAAAATGTCACATCTCTGATAACACTTAAGGCACATAGATGAGGTTTGGTGCGTATGTAAATTGCATCGGGACAATTTACATTTTTGGTTTTATTTAATTGGAAATGCCCAGCCTTCTACACAAGAGAACTTACACTGGAAAATGCTAGAAATAAAATAAAAATACTTTGTCTAAACGTTGCTCATACGTCATGAGGAGTTTTCATTATTAAAAAAGAGAACAAAATACAGTGCGAAAATAGTTAGTGCTTTATTTTCGTAGCACCTTTTTATTGCAAAAACAGAAATTATTTTATTCATACAAATTTAATCATAAATATTTTATAGAATTCCAAAAACAAAATCCAAAAACAGAAACTTCTTTTTTGCAAAAATATTAATTAGAATACTCAAAGTAGTTTATTACAAATGCACTGACATAATCGTACATTCCTATGACCATGTTTATATCCTTTCATATATCCTGATATTTTTATTGTTCATTTCATAGCATCATAAAACTTTTTCTTCTATTGAAAATGAGAAAACTTTCGTTAAACATCTGCTTCCTGGTAAACAGAAAAAATTAAAAACAACAAACTACGGACATTTACTATAGACACACATAAGACAGCGGTGGCATGAGATTTGGGAATTTTGTCCATATTTTGGAAATTTTATATCACAAGTTTCTAGATATTTTATGCCGGGTTTGACATGGACTTAACTTTGACTTGACTTGGACTTGGACTTGACTTAGACTTGACTTGGACTTGACTTGGACTTGACTTGGACTTGACTTGGACTTGACTTGGACTTGACTTGGACTTGACTTGGACTTGACTTGGACTTGACTTGGACTTGACTTGGACTTGGCGTGGACTTGACTCGGACTTGACTTGGACTTGACTAGGACTTGACTTGGACTTGACTCGGACTTGACTTGGCCCTGACTTGGACTTGACTTGGACTTGACTTGGACTTGACTTGGACTTGACTTGGACTTGACTTTGACTTGACTTGGACTTGACTTGGACTTGCCTTGGACTTGACTTGGACTTGACTTGGACTTGACTTGGACTTGACTTGGACTTGACTTGGACTTGACTTGGACTTGACTTGGACTTGACTTGGACTTGACTTGGACTTGACTTGGACTTGACTTGGACTTGACTTGGACTTGACTTGGACTTGACTTGGACTTGACTTGGACTTGACTTGGACTTGACTTGGACTTGACTTGGACTTGACTTGGACTTGACTTGGACTTGACTTGGACTTGACTTGGACTTGACTTGGACTTGACTTGGACTTGACTTGGACTTGACTTGGACTTGACTTGGACTTGACTTGGACTTGACTTGGACTTGACTTGGACTTGACTTGGACTTGACTTGGACTTGACTTGGACTTGACTTGGACTTGACTTGGACTTGACTTGGACTTGACTTGGACTTGACTTGGACTTGACTTGGACTTGACTTGGACTTGACTTGGACTTGACTTGGACTTGACTTGGACTTGACTTGGACTTGACTTGGAATTGACTTGGACTTGACTTGGACTTGACTTGGACTTGACTTGGACTTGACTTGGACTTGACTTGGACTTGACTTGGACTTGACTTGGACTTGACTTGGACTTGACTTGGACTTGACTTGGACTTGACTTGGACTTGACTTGGACTTGACTTGGACTTGACTTGGACTTGACTTGGACTTGACTTGGACTTGACTTGGACTTGACTTGGACTTGACTTGGACTTGACTTGGACTTGACTTGGACTTGACTTAGACTTGACTTGGACTTGACTTGGACTTGACTTGGACTTGACTTGGACTTGACTTGGACTTGACTTGGACTTGACTTTGACTTCACTTGACTTCACTTGACTTCACTTGACTTGGACTTGACTTGGACATGACTTGGACTCGACTTGAACTTGATTTGGACTTGTCTTGGACTTGACTTGGACTTGAGTTGGACTTGACTTGGACTTGACTTGGACATGACTTGGACTTGACTTGGACTTGACTTGGATTTGACTTGGACTTGACTTGGACTTGACTTGGACTTGACTTGGACTTGACTTGGACTTGACTTGGACTTGACTTGGACTTGACTTGGACTTGACTTGGACTTGACTTGGACTTGACTTGGACTTGACTTGGACTTGACTTGGACTTGACTTGGACTTGACTTGGACTTGACTTGGACTTGACTTGACTTGGACTTGACTTGGACTTGACTTGGACTTGACTTGGACTTGACTTGGACTTGACTTGGACTTGACTTGGACTTGACTTGGACTTGACTTGGACTTGACTTGGACTTGACTTGGACTTGACTTGGACTTGACTTGGACTTGACTTGGACTTGACTTGGACTTGACATGGACTTGACTTGGACTTTACTTGGACTTGACTTGGACTTGACTTGGACTTGACTTGGACTTGACTTGGACTTGACTTGGACTTGACTTGGACTTGACTTGAACTTGGACTTGACTTGAACTTGTCTTATAGATTTAATTTGGACTTGCCTTGCACTAAACTTGAACTTTATTTTGGGGTGAATTGAAATTGATTTTTAATTGATTTTGACTTAAGTAAGACGTAACTGGATCTTAATGAGGATACAAAATACAATTTGAAACATATCAAATATTCGATGAAGGAGATGCTTACTTTAAATGCACTATAAAAAAATTTTGCCACAAAAAAATTCCATTTCTCATTTTATTAACAAATCTCACTCACAAACATTCCAAAATATCAACGTAATAATACAATACGCGCCTTATCAAGAATCTCATAAATCAACAAATGATCCGGCATCACTGGCACAATGGTCCACTACAAAAAGAAACAAAAAAAAAAAACTCTAACACGCCAGTTGAATGGCAAAAACAAAAATAAGACAAAACATTGAGAATAACAAAATATTGGTTCACATTTCTAACGGCATTACATTCAATACTCGCAAAATAATCAATAAAATCCATAAAAATACAATAAATTGTTGTTTGCGAAACTTCGCTTGAGTGGACGCTGAACGCGAAATGCGAAGCGCACAAAAAGACGGTTCAGTGGAATGTCTCCCTTGGGTAGGAATTGAATGGGTGGATGGATGAAGTGCGGTCGGAGGGGGGAGGTATTGCCAACAAAATGGGTCAATGCATTTTTGCGCAATCACTGGCTGCCATCATACTAATTTTTTATTAACTTTTAACGCTTCGAACGACACGATATACTTGTAGCAGTGTGAATGTCGGTGGTGGTGGTGTTGGTGTTATATGGTGGGATGGGTGCTGTTATGACGCTGCTCATGAAATTTTTTGTCGTGTTAGTTTGGCTGAAAATTGTTTGTGACACTTTGACGTGTTTTAGGAAAACTTTCGAATAACAAAAGAGTAATCACCAACAGAGGCGTTACAATGTCGCTTAAAAGTTTCACTTTGATTTTCTTTCTCTTTAGTTGAAGAAGCCAAAGGTAAATGATTTTTCTTTTTGTTTTTAGTTTTTTTATTTTTGTTTTTAAGGTCATAATCATGAACATTGAAAAGTAACAACTTTTAGTTGACATTTTTTGTAAGAGGGCTTCTTTGATGCTTGGATCTTATAATTGATTATGAAAGCAATGGCCCGTCTATACTTTATTTTAAATTGAACATTATTTGAAGCATGATAAGCCGAAGTTAAATTTTGCCACTAGCATTGGATAATTTTTGTCAATAAAGCTTACCCATAAGCTTTTCCAATAGTATCCTTACTTTTCGAGTTACGAGTATCATCTATTGAAGAAAAGGTATATCCACTTCATACAAAGAACTAAATTAAACATACTGGAATCGTCCAATGGTCAAAATTTAACCACAAATGTATTAAATAATATTGGTAGTTTTAGAACAGTTTTAGTACTCTTTTGCTATTTGGTGCAAAACAGAAAAGCTTATTTATCATCCCTGGTACAATGACAAATGTGAAAGGAAAAGAAACAAAAAACATGAAGTCAGTGCCAGTCAGCTTTTTATCTATCTCTTTGTGCTGTATACTCTTTTCAGCTCTGTGTGACCGCGTATTTTGTCATTGTTAACATTGAAAAATTTGCATTAATTTTACCCGGCTTGATGGCAAAATATTAAATTAATTTTAGATTTGTGCACATTAACACACAAATACCTTTCTAATGGTATATAATTCAAAGTCATGCTCCATTTCTAACATAGTAAAAAAGGTAGGACAAATTTTTGTCTTGCGAATTTATATATATATATGAATGCAGATGACCACAAAACAAAACAACGAAAATCGCTTAAATTGCATGACAGAAAAACCGAAATTTAAAAAAATAAATTTTAACTAGTTTTCCACATACCTAAACGGTAGTCCTTAGAGTTCCTATAACTCAAACTGAAATTTAAAGAAAAAAAAAAATGTTTTCTTAGTGATATTTCAGTTTGAAATGCTTTTACTTTTTTCAGAATTTCCGTAACTTTTCTCTTGCTATACAAGATTATAAAACAGACCTTAAAAATGTTGAAACCTGATTAAAATCTGCATTTCCTAAAAAAATTCTTATAATTCGCCCACATGAACCGAAGTTATGAGAATTTTGCTTAACTCGTCTTCATTTTAAGTTTGATAACACAAAAGTCCCAACACTTTTGTCATATGGCCCAAAGTTTATAAGCGATCGGTTATTTTTTGACCTGAAAGTTGGTTCGTTTTCTTGCAGAATTGGTCATAAGTATTTATATGGAATATCGATAACTTAATTTCAATGGATGATATGTATTCGATTTGAATTACCTATAAGTGTGATATAGCATTTAACATGATTCAAAACAACTATTTTTGCTCTTTGAATCCAAAATGGATTCTAGAGAGTTTAATCAAAAAGAAAGTACCTACTGTTCGTGTCGTTATATATAAAGTTCTATTTACGTTTTACATTGTTTGTCATTGGACGTAACCAAATGTCTCCTTATGCATTACATTCGGGCCAGAAAAAGATCAATTACCTCCTTGTGCATTACATTCGGACCAAAAAAAGGCCCATTTTTTTTATTTTATTTATAAATTTCAACAAATTTAATTTGAAATTCAAATTTTACAGAAAACTGTCAAAAGGTTTCATAGCCAAATGTGCTAAAGAGTTTGTTATTTATTTCTGAGCAATTTGTTCCGGGTTCGAATCTCAGTGTGGATGAAATTTTTTTTTGTAAACTTTTTTTTATTTTATACCTCGGCTATGTTGGTCATATGTTGCGTTTTCTGCTCCAAAGACTCTTCAGACAAATTGTGTACAAATTAAGAGAAATTTAAAAATTGGAATTGAGAATCATCCAGTGGAGGATTTGAACCTGGGCTTCTCCACGCAGCGCAAGTTACAAGACCGATACACTCTTCTTCCCAATTGACGAACTGTCAAACAGTACGTAGTCAGTAACGTTATAATTTCACTGATACAATCGATAAACAATTGGACCACTTTTGGTACTTATGCCGGATTATGCATTACATTTGGACCATTTTTGAAACAATTGATAATTTAAGTGAATTTATCCTAGTTTTAGGTGTAGTCTATTATGGACTACTTACAAAAAAACTAGACCAAAGATTGGTCTTTCAATAATATTCCAATATCGCAAAAGTCTACATAAATAGCGTTACTATTAAGATTAAGTGTTTTAAGTGTTACAGCAGTTAATGTTCACTAGCAGTTTGTGAAATACTCGTCTGAAATTGGGTCCGGAATTTTCGAAAATTCAAAATTTTTTGACAGTTCTGGGTCCGTTGGAAATAGTTCTGGAGTCCTTTCACAAAATTAGAAATAGTTCTGTGAAATTTCACATAGAGGAGTTCTGATGATATTTTTGAGCTTACAAAAAAGAGTTCTGGGGTTCTTTATGTTATCAGATCCCCTCTACGTAAAAAAAGTGTCCAATTTCATAGAGCTATTCTTAACGGAACTCTAAAGAAAAATTTTCGGTTTTCGAAAAATCTGGTGCCAACTTCACATGAGTGGTTTTTGTGGAAATAAATCATTGTAAAGATTTTAATAAACTTGAGACATTTTAAAGGGCTAAGCAGTGTCGAATTTCCTAAAAATAGACTTAATTTTATAACAATCTGGAACACAGCTAGGCTTAACTTTGAAACAAGTTGAGCTTCAAGTGAAACATGGACACGGACTAAATTTTGTTTTGTCTTGAGTATTGAAAAATACTTATATCTCTGCTACAAAAAAACGCATTGGCGTAATTGGATTTTGGATTTGGGTCTACGGTTAGTACAGGATAAAAGAATAAGCTAGATGCATCCGAAAAAACAACCGGCTAATAAGTACTATGATGCAAAAGGTATTTCTAACTATAGAGAAGTCTGAACTTTACGTATACATTGTTTCAAATTATATTGATTTCGAGATATAAAAGTAGCTGCTGAGGTCAGTGTCATTTTAAGCGTACATTAGCTAATTGGCTGTGGCCTTATTTGTTTTTAATTCACAATTCTAAATATATCAAATTTGAAACACATGCATGTTTATGTATATTTTTTAGAATTTTTCTAAATAATTAAACACGAAAACAAAAAAAAAATGTTAAACGCCAAATACATAAAATTTGAATTGATTAATTCATTCGAAATGTGCAATTAATTAAAAATTTCCATTTTATAATTCAGTTCAATTACATGGGATGCAGCAGATTCAATCAATGTATTCGCTAGATGCAAATGTTGGGTTTATTTTAATTGCATTTATTTATGCATAAATTTATGAAAAATCAATGGTACTATGCCACTCTCAATCTAATTGCAAATTTTATGTTTTATTGAGTGTTGTATGTGTGTTTTTTTTTTTTTCATAAATATATTTTCAAATAAAAACAACGAATGCTACTCATGTGAACTTTGTGGCATTTGAATAATTAAAAAATAAAATGCAAATACACGTATATGTATTACATATATTAACATACACACATTAATAAAAATATAATCGAAATTTTCTCGATACGAGTATATCCCTAGCAAATAATTTTGTATTTAAATTTCTGTGTTCCCGTATGTTAATGCATTTTATGTAATTTCACTGCTGAATTAAAAAAAAAAAATTATTTATTTTGACTTTAGTGTAATTTATTGAAAAATAATAAAAATGTTATTGAGAAACATAAAAGTAAATTATAAACCTGATTAAGCATATTTTTCAGTGATTAAATTAAAAAAACCAATATAAAAGTTATAATGGAAAGTGTTTTTTAATTTCATTGATTTCACTCACTTATTTTTAAATTTTTTTTTGCCACACTAACTTTTTTTTTTTTGCGATCAAAATTTGATGAAAAAAGACCAAAATAAGAAAAGGGCACATATTAAAATAAACAAATAGTAACAAAATGTGTTTATTTCATATACCATATATTGCAAGACTATAAAGATTGCATATTTACTTAAACTATAATCGCTTAGTAGTCAAAATTTGAACAAAAATGTACTTGGTACTTTTTGGACACCTTAAATACTTTTTTTTACTATTTGGTACAAAATGGAAAAGTTCATTTATCATCCCTGTTATAATTCAAGCGGTCAGTTATATGCTTTTTGTCTTTCTCTTTGTGCTTTATCCTTTTTTCAGCTCTGTGGGACCGTGTATTTTATTGTTGTTAATATTGAAAAATTTGTATTTAATTTTACCTAGCCTTAAGTCAAAATATTAACATAGTTTTAACTTTGTGCACATCTACACACAAATACCTTTCTAATGGTGTATAATTCAAAGTCGTGCTCCATTTCTAACATAGAAAATAAGGTAGGACAAATTTTTGTCAAGCGTATTAATATATAGATAATAAAAGAAAAAGCAAAAAATCAGTAAATTCTTATGCATTTTGAACATAGATTTTGGGATTTATTTAAATTTTTTGATTTTGTGGCTTATGTCTTGAATTAAGCTTGAAGTTTTGCTGCTTGCGGCTAGCGCTCCGCAATTGCCGCTGAAGACAACTTACGTTCTGCAGCTTTGTTACTGCAACCGTCAATATGCAAAAATTAAAACACGGCTATTTCTTCTTATTTTATATCGAAGATATTTTATTTTTAGTAAAAATTAACTTTAATTTTAACTTTCGTCGACAAGTCGTACAAAGAAGCAAAAAAGAATGAAATTCAAACGTCAATGTTTTACAATCGATTATTGTTTTTCGTTTTCATCGAATGTGGTGTTGCCACTTGACAGAAAATTAAATTCACTTAAAACTATGAAAAATCCGCCACAAGCTCTTTAATTGAAACAATTGCCTATTATATGAGTTGTCTAGCTTCAAAACCAGTCATCTGCCAAAATAAAAACAAAAATTGATTTCGAAATGTCACATTGAAGTATAAAAAAACTAATATTCAAATAACCAAACAAACATTTCTGATCAAATTTGACATTTTCACCATTTTTTTTTTTTTTTATATATCCGCTAATTTTCTTGAAAACTACAAGTTTCTGCCATTTCCCAGAAATTTTACCATCCTGTTTCTTTGGAAGCCCCTTAAGGTGTGGAAAAAGGTGGGTAGTGTGCTTCGGAGAAATGTTGGATAAAATGTTGGATAAATATTTATGGAAGTCGTGGGCAAATTCACGTTTTCTGACAACATTAAAAATGATTGTTTTCATCTCTTTCATTTAAAAGACTAGTTCAAAGAAAACCACTTTTGATGACCCTTTGTTAATTTTTCCGTACAATATTTTCTATGGGTCTTCTTTACAACTTTTTCAAAAAAAAATTGGTTTCAGTGGGTTAATGTGTTGCACAGAAATATTGTACTTCTTTTCGTCATTAATATTAAAGTTTTTTAAAGAGGTGATATTTTTGACAAAATCGTTACGAATAAAATTATACAAAATTAATTTAAAGTGAACTTTGAGTTCTGAATACAAAAGGTAAACTAATCTTTTCTGATTGGAACTCTTTGTTTAAAATGTTAATTCTATTTAGTATGTACGGTTGCAGGACAAAAATAACATAAGGGTGGAGTTTTCAGCTCAGTCAGTTTTGGTTTTTAGACAGTAAGGTTTCGTGTGTTTTTTTTTTTTTTTTTAATATTATTGTGCTAAACATATTATTTTATCTTTATATAAGTAAAACAATGAACAATTACTGGGGCTATCCACCAGTTACAAATTTTTAAAAAAGTTGCTATTTTCATTGTGATATTACTGTTTTTGCAACATTTCATCATTCTCCGTCGTTTTTTTTGCAACATTTCAACATTCTCCGTTTAGGAACCCTCCAGCTGGTTTTTTTTCTGTAAGTTTTGCTTAAACTATTTATTTAAAAAATAAAAACTAAAATCCTACATAAATTTGTAGGGTTGCCACCTGGTTATCTTTGAAAATCTAACATAATTCTTGCATTTTTGACTAAATTGAAATTTTTGGTTTCAGGATCGCTCAGATAAACTTTTTTAAAATTTTACAAAACTTTCGGTGTTGCCATCCATTTTTTTCTTTTCTGATAGTTTCGCTTAAAGCATTTATTTAAAAAAAAAAATTTGCCTTAGAACACTTAAATAAACTTTTTAAGAATCCAACATAAACTTTTAGGGTTTCCACCTGGCTAATTAACACAAAAAGTGTTTGCTCTATTTTTAACAAGTTCAGTTAAGTGTTTTAAATGATTTAAGCAAAACTCCAAAAACCTATAGCAACCCTGAAAATTTTAGTACAATTTTAAAAAAGTTTATGTGAGTGTTTCTGAAACCAAAAATTTCAGTTCAGTCAAAAAAAAGTAAGAGTTATGTTAGGCTTTCGAAAGTAACCAGGTGTCAACCCCTAAAATTTATATTGGATTTTTCAAAAGTTTATTTAAGAGTTTTTAAACTAAAATTTTTTTTGAATTTCTTATGTATGTATATAGTTAAGCGAAACTTTCAAAGAAAAAAAAACATATGGCAACCCTGAAATTTTGTGTTCATTTCCTAAAAATGTTCCAGAAGTTAATGTCATCATATACTGCACCTTCAAGTTATAAAATACTACAAAAAACAGGTGGGGACAAAAATAGGCATGTTTTGGTACATTTTTCAGAGATTTACCCATAAGCACTTTAATTTCGGGATCTGCTTTTAACGTACCACATTCTAGCGATGACAATTAACCGATTACAAAATATACGCAGTGCTGTAAACTTGCATTACTACTTTCTTTATACGCTGTGTAGCATCAAATTTTTTAATAACAAGGAAGTACCTAAAGATTTTAATTTTTTATAAATTTTCAAAAAAGACCAAAGGATAAAAAAAGGACAGCGGACGAACAAGAAAAAAACAAAGGCAAATATTCATATGTGCTTATATCGTCAGGTTAAAACTACAACTAGACATCTACATTTTTTAATGTTCTGAATTAATGTAGTCCCACCAAATTTTACATAAAAAATAGAAAGCAGGAAATTTTGAAATCCCATACAAAAACTGAATTTCGAAAACAGGCAAAATATAAAGGAAAAGCTGTAGTTTTAACCCGACGATATAAGCACATATGAATATATTTTGCTCTAGTAACGACACGAACCTTCTTTTGTTATAATCATTGCATGCTTTTAGGCTATTTCTCTTCTGCCAACTTTGGAGGCCATACAAATTATTGCTGCAAACGGCATTTGCTCTCCCTCCCTCTCACTCTCTCTCTGATTAGAACAAACTGTACTTAAACATCAAAGTCAAAGTGCTATTGTTTTAATCAAAGAAATCGTCCTTTTGCGAAAAAACGTTTCAAAACAGTGCCACATTGTTAATATATCGTTTATGCAAGAAAAATCATTTCTTTGGCTGCATAGTATCAACTTACAGAACAAAAAAACCCTTTTCTTCGATTACACCCATTTATCGACTATATATTTCAGAATGCTTTATGCGTGCGTTAAACTTCTTTGAATGCGAAACCAAAGGCGACATTCATGTTTTTTCTATTGAATTTTTTTTCCTTTTTTTTTTTTTTGTTTAACGTTACCAAGTCGTTGCCTTTCGTCGTAAGACTTTCATTGCGTTAACTTTTTCAATTTCAAACTCCGCAATTTGTCAGGCATCAACGAATCGTTTACTCAAACAAATTCCACCAGCAGTGACATACATGTGTAAGAGAAAGGATTTCTCTTTTGTATGAAAAATCAAAGAATTTCGATTTTAATTTGTCAAATCAAATGAAGTTAGTGGGAGCATTGGGAGCTAAATTTGCATCATATGAATGCGAAAGTGAATGATATTAATGATGTAAAATAAAAAAATGCAATTGTAAGGTGCATAGCAATTTGTTAGTGACAAGCACGGAAAAATGTATAAATGTAAATGCCTTTCTGGCATTAATTTTTAATTTAATAGTTATTAACAGTACTTTTGTTGATATATATGAAGCAAATCACGCCAAGTATACCAGCTAAAAATTTGGCAATTTGTAGATCCGGGGACTTTTGGATAATGCGAGGGCCTGATGTGGGCGTGGCGAACTCAAAATCATCATGATACAATAATGATAGCCAACATTCCAAAGATAAGTTATATATTAACAAATATAATAATTTCTAGAGTTTTTAGTATCATGGAAATCCCTATTTTAATGAAGGGGCTGAAAACAACCCCTCTGGGCCAATATGGGTTTAGTCGAATAAATATTATACGGCTGAAGTAACCAAATTGAGTCGTTGGCGGCAGCAGCTTTTTAAAACTAAAAATTAAAATTTTTTTCTATGAAAGAAAAATTTTACTAATTAAAATGTTAAGAATATGCATTAACTATAAATGCAATTAATAAGTTTTTAACAATAATAGTATAATTAGCACATGAAAATGTCTGCAGTCAACATATACATTAACTGTGCTGGTATTTACTTCTGCCATAATAATTCTATCAACATCCATAAATTGTTATTAAGGTTTTTTGACAGTTTAAGGCCAACAACATGCGTGTGGTGCTTGCCGGCAAAATACATTGGCAACTCGTTGATAAGAGCATTATGGCAACAGCATATGAATCATTTCCGGTTGGCGCAATCGTTCGATTGTGGCCGCCATTACTGTCTAAATGGTGAAACAAAATTTACTACCGTGCGCCATTGAAGCAACACTGGCGCACAGAATAACACACACACTGATAGACTCACTGCAACTATTGGCAACAGCAACAGCAACATCAACAGCAATTACTGCAATAACCGCTAGGGTTGCCACTCATCAATTGTGATGTATTCAATGCTCTCGTTCAATCTAATCAAGATAAGATTCCAATACAAAATCAGTTCAGGTTTTATTGTTGCTGCCGTTGTTGTTGATGTTGTTGTCGCCGTTGTTGTTGTGGCAATCGTTGCAGTCCTTGTTGTGGTTGGCTCGCTGTATTGTTGTATCAACATTTCGCTTTTTTGTGCGAAATCACATGGGATTTGCTGCTGCTGCGGGGTATGATGAAATTTCGCTTTGTTGCATGTTTTTTAAGCGAAATAGAAAAATGAAAAGAAATCAATAAAATTGAAATGGAAATCAAGATGAAGAAATATAAATTAGCAAAGCATAAAGTTAAGTCGGAGTTAGAGTGATTGCCAATTAAAAGACAACATTGAACGGTGATATTGTATGAAAATTCAATGAAATGCTTGAATACTCTTCAACCTAATGTGACGTAAATAGAAAATAACTTAAATCAGCGCCATTTAATGCGAAACGAACTTCCGGAGTACAATACTGCACAATGGTAACAACGAAAAGGTTCGCACATAGCATAAAATACATTTCATGAAACTTCTAACACATCGAGTGGGTTCGTGCATAAAATACATTTCACATAGCTACCACTGGAACTATTGATAAAACTGCAACTATCGCTAGCGGCTCGGATATTTCATATGCAAATTGGTATGATTGCAGTGCAGTAGAGATGAATATAAAAAGGTTTCTGCCAATTAAAGTAAAAAGTTAAGATCATTTTGTATAAGAAGCAGTGAATTATTGTAAATTATATTATTTAAAGATGAAATTCAAATATTTAGAGCATATTTTGTGGTTTTGATTGTATCAAGAGATAGAGACGGAACCCGTTATTTCAATCGTAAGACTCACGATGTTTCCTATTGAGTTTTCTCGTCGCAAGAATCATAACTTCTGAACGGTTTAAAATATTTGAAATTTTTTTTCTGTGTTCCATAGGTAATTACTGCAGGTATGACATATTGAGGGTTTTTTTCTGAGTCTGCAATGGAGAATGCATGGCAGTCTCAGAAAAATTCCACGGGAGTCTTTATTCGCGATAACTCCCATTTAAATTTCAAGTTTAAGGCTTAGTTAGTAGGTAATTAAAAAAACAGGTCAAACTCCTTTTTTTTTTAATGAAGGTTTTTTTACTCCCATAACAAAAGTTAAAATAAATGGTTTTCTGTACTTCTGGGTCCATTTTATTTCATCAAAATGAGGGCACAGCACTTCCCATTTTTCCAGTGGACTTTATTAATTTCAAATCTTATCCATTTTCGTCAAACATCTTTCAAAACATATAGCATTTTGCTTTTGAACTGCTTGCCAAAAACCATTTTTCCAGTGAAGACTACTCGTCATAGTATGTTTTACATACAGGGTGACCAAAAAGTCACGGCACATTTAAAAAGCTTTACATCAATCAACAAGTGCCCAATATTTTTAAGAGAACTTTTTATCGGTACCAATCTTGACCCCCCGTAGAGCTCTTTTAAAAATATTGGAAACGTCTTTTTTTACTTTTGATTAAAAGCTTTTTTCAATAAGTTTTAGATACAGGAGCTTGTATTTCTAGTTTTGTTTTTGTCGATTACAGCGCCATCTATGCTGAATAAGAAAAATGTTTCAGATAAAGCTGTCGTATTTTTGAACGTCAAATCCAAATTCGTAATAAACCGTTCCGGAATTTTTTGAACATCTTGTATGTACTAAGTCTCATATACTATATCTATGTCAAATATGTTCAGAGATTTGATAAATAATTTTTTGGGGGCGTGACACAAGCTTTTTTTCTGATGAAAGGTACTTGCCTTGATGCCATTTTTACATATACCAATTTTTATCTATCTACTTCATGTAGTCTTAAAGATACCTTGATTTACTTTTAAGGGGGCGTGGCACGCCAAGTTTTCGAGTCCACTAAAGACTGACAGTTAGATATGCATTTTGCATTCAGATTGTTGTGTATAGAAAGCTCCAACTTCTAAAAACGTAAAAGAAGTAAATTGATCTTTATCTCTATCTATTTGCGAATTTCAAATTGTATCATCTAGAAACATGTTGCATATAAAAACAAAGAACTAATTCATAAAAATAAACTCTTCTTTTTCTTTACAGACGATGTACTTTTTTCACGACGTGGTCGCATGGGACGTATTGTCAGTCCACGTCATACGCTGCCACCAAATACAACTTGCACATATTACTTTCATGGATATCCGGGTGATCTGATTTGGTTATCGTTTACAAGTTTTAATTTACAAATACTACAACAGGCCATACATGAGAACAATACGCTGGGACGGGTAAGTTTGAGCTTTATTAAATTGTATAATTTTAAGTGAATGTTATTATTATTCGAAATTGAATGTCTCAGAGATGCTTTTATTCGGTCCATTGAATATTTATGAGAAATAGGGGGCAGGAGTGGTGAAAGTGGACACTTTACCTAGATAGCATCCACTCCGGTTATGGTTTTCTTTTTCATGGCTGAATATTCTGGAAGTAGAAATTTTGAATTGTATGATTTTAAAGTATTCTCCGTACTTGGCCATATTAAGATTATCAGAGTCGTGGAAAGTTGAGAATTTTGTGTAAACTTTATCGTCTTTACATAAGTATTTTTTGCGATTTTTGAGAAATACCATTTTTCGCAAGCAGCCTCAGCCTTTTAGCTTTATGCTTTTATAACCATCATTTGGCTGTGCGCTCTTTTGATGACTTACTAAGTAACATTGCCTATTATTCCTTAATGTATTGCATTAAAAAGATGTATATTCATAATGTATGATGCAAGTGAGTGCAGTCGCTCTCAGAATTTCCGAACTTTAAAACATCTGCGTATTACTAAAGTCTGTGCGCATTGTGCTCGTATATGTCCAATTAAAAAATTTTTCGTTGTTTGAGCTTTTCATGAAGCGTCGTCAGTACAATATCTCATATATTCTCTACGAAAAAAAGCACATAAACAAGGCATTAAGAACACTATCTATGTATGTTTGTGTGTATACATATGTAACAAGTGTATAAAACAAAATGATTGTCAAAAAAATTAAGATGTCAAGTTTCTGTTGTCTTTGTATGTATGTAGTAGCGTAATATGTCAAGGCCCTTGACAATAATATGTACACTCGAAAAATGTTCACTGCATATTATCCATGAAATTGTGAAGAATAAAAAAATATAAAAATCTGTTTGACACAAGTCCAGATTTGGGAAATTGAGCCCAGGATTCAAAAAGCATTCAATGGAGCTGCTAGACCACGGTCAATGGCATGTACCTACCAAGTAGAGCTACTTACTTAATATGAAGTGTGAATATTATCGTCGCTATCGACTTCCTTGAGCACTGATATAATGTGGAATAGTAAACTCTTCAAATGGTATTATAACAGTGTAACTAATGCCCATTTTTTATAATTTTTGTCAAACTTTGTATTTTAGGGGCATAGCAACGCCAATTTTTCTAATATATGGGTGATTCTCAGATAACTGTACTTTTTGTGTCCTCTGGAGATTTCACCTATACAGTAGGCTTTTTTTTCACAAAAAATTACGCTATAAGTTAGAAACTATGTTTTTCTAATAGAGCGGATCAATTTTACCACCAAATAATTATTGGTCTATTGTGAAAGTTTGCAAATATACCCCAAATGTCACAAACGTGGCATGTCCTAACCCTACTTTTTAAACACAAAACGATGAAAAACGACCAAAAAACGGAAATAGAACAGAAAACAAGTTACTACACATATTAAGTAAATACTTAAGGCTACAATATTCTGAGCTCATCTGCAGTTTTAAACAATTTTTAGAGGGCACAATTTCGAATTGAAAACTGTCCCCTAGTTTTGGAAAAAAAAAAAATTTCTTAAAAGTATTATGCTTCTACTGCATGGTACTACTGTTTCAGTCAATATATTGCAATACATATGCATTAATTCTGATCACTATCCATCACCCAAAGTTCATCATGTCTAGACGCGTCCAAAAAGAAATCTGTTTGCGTTTTTTAGGGCATTTTATAAACAAAAACCATTTTTTCTAAAAATTATGGTCACAAACGTGGCACTCGGCACTCCCAGGTAGGACATTTTATTTTATGCATGAAACAATTTTTTTGTAGGATTTGCAGACATGACCCCAAATTCTTTCGGAAAAATCTTGAACTCAAAAGCGTGCTTTACAATGAGCGATAAACTGCAAAAATGTCACAAACGTGGCGCATCAAAAATGTCACAAACGTGGCACTTTTTATCAGATTGCAAAAAAACATATTTCATATAAAGTTTGAGTATACAGATGTTTAGTTGAAGGCTATTAATTATGTTTTTAATACAAAAATTTTTCTACACCATCAGAATCCTGAGTTATCCTTGCTCAAAAGTGAAAAAATAACTGTTTTGACATCTACTTAAAGCTATACAACAAAAACAACAACAAGTAAAATTAATTTTTGTCAATGGATTCAGACAGCCAAATTTATTGTTAACAAGACATAATTTACCGTTTTTCAATTGGATTCCCAGCTTCCGAGTTATAAACGTTTAAAGAAAGGATATCTTTCGATAACATACAAAGGATTTTTCGAGACCGAAAAGTTACAAAAAATCAAGTTTTATTATTTTTATCAATAACATATTTCATTACAAAAATTTCGAGACCTTGCAGACCATAATCGCATGAAAGATGACAGTTCTATGCTAGATTTAGTGAATGACCCTACTAAGCTATTGCTTTGCAAATTAACAGAATCAACATTTCATCTGTTCATTCACTAAATCTACAATAGAGCCTTATTTTTTCATCCGATTTTAGTCTGCAAGGGCTTAAAATTTTCATGATAAAATATATTTCTGGTAAAAATAATAAAACTTACCATTTTTGTTAATTTTTCGGTCCTTTGTGTGTTATTGAGAGGTATCCTTTTTTTAAAGGCTTATAACTCGGAAACTGGGAATCCAATTGAAAAACGGTAAATTTTGTCTTGTTGATAATAAATTCGGCTGTCTGAATCCATTGACAAAAGTTAATTTTACTTATTGCTGTTTTAGTTAAGTAGATGTCAAAACTGTGATTTTTTCACTTTTGAGCAAGGATAACTAAGGATACTGATGTAATAGAAAAAAATCATGATTAGATTCGTAGTTAGGAGATCCTAATCCATCATAAACGGCTATTAAAACAGAGGACAGGGAACCATAGTTGATCTTTAGGGCCGTAGGGTATAAAAAAAATGGACCACCGGAGACATGACACTGTTGCAAAATTAGTCTTGAAGTGTAAATTTGTCATTATATGCAATATATCTCTCATCAAAACGCTTCAAAACCATAATGTTTCCATACTGTGGCTAAAATGTCACAAACGTGGCAATTTGGTCACAAACGTGGCAGCAAAATTTCTTAATTTCGACCTCAAAGCCGTAAATTTACACTTGTTGTTGATCTACTTAAAAGGTGAGTTTTAAGAGTGTGTTTACATAAGATAGCATGAAGAAACTTGCAAAAATCCAAAAAAAATATCTGCCAATTTTACAACTCGAAAAAGCACAGTTATCTAAGAATCACCCATATGTTATTTGGCTTAATGTCCTTTTTATATGTCATCGCTATACGTCTAACAGTTTCAGAGATAATTCGAATTTTGATTTTAAGGGCGTACCACCGCTTATTTTTCTAATGGGTGCTATTTGTCTTGGAACATATTTATGTATGTATTAAATGTCATTACTATGCGTGAAATAGTTTCTCAGATATGTTGAAATTTTTTTGATTTAGGGGTGTGCCAGTAATTTTCAAGCCTATAAAAGATGAACACACAATCTTCAGTTTTTATGTATGGGTATTTCTACAGAGAAGTACACCGTGAGCTAAACAATTTAATCATCATATCTCTGAAACTATTTAACGATCATGGATGAGATTTGGTACATACATATGTGAAAAGCATCAACCACGACCCCCACAAAAATCACTTCATCATGTCTCTGAAAATTTTTAACGCACATGAATGATTTGTGTACATAGCGTCCAGAAAAATTATGTTAACTGAAAAATGGGTGATGCCACGCCCCTAAAAAAAACCTCACTAATGATATTTGGTACATATGAAAAATTGATCGGGACAAATAACATAATGTGGAAAAATTGGTGATACCACGTCAACTTCACAAGATAAGGCGAAGCAACGTACACCGGGAAAACCTGTTTTTTTGAAAGATTTTCAATTTAAAATTTGTATTGTGGAAAAAAATGTTCCATGCGATGCATCCCATGCGACCGTGCTTCAAATTAAATTAACAAAAATGTATAAATTATTTTTAAGTAAAATCGCAACTATTTTTAAAAGGCATCAATGCAAAATATTCTAAAATTGATCACATTGAAATGTTGCCTCAGGTTTCCGAGAAATTTCCATTGTTGGCAGCGAAAGCCACTTCTGTCTTTGTCCCGTGCAAACGCCTTGGTTTTTTGAAAATATCTTGAAAACGAAAAATTGCCCAAAACCAACCTTAGCACTAATTATAGGGCTAATTCAGAGCTATAAGTTTAGTCTAGCGTCAAAATAGAAATCCATTTTATTTCGACTTTTTTTTTACTTTAAATGTGTTCGGCGGTCACGTTCGATACCATGGAAATGCCTATATTAGATAACGAAGCATAGCATAGGGGCATCCCATTAGCATATTTTTCTGACAATATGAAATGTCTACCTGGGACCTTCATATTATTCATTTTTGCAGAAAGGCGAGAACAATTGAGGAGTGGCCGTACCAAAGAGCCTAAGTACCATTTCGAGGCAAAAGTAGTGTCAATATATGAAACGGGTGACATTTTGTTTGAAGTTAATAAAACTGTTTTCTGTTTCCACTAAAAATTTACTTAATAGTGTGAAATTTATGTCATTATATTGAAAAAATTATAACAGTCAAATGACCGACTATAAAGCACATAAAAAGTATGACATTACTTTTGCCGAAATGGTACTTAGCCCCTTTGGTACGGCCACTCCTCAATTATTCAACTATGCTGACTTCTACTATTAAAACAAGCCAATGATGTAATTTTACACTTTTTCTGGAAAAAGTTTTTTTTTAAAATACAGGTTGAATCATTTAGTTTCTCAGTGTAATACGATTACTATAATGAAAGTTTTGTGAGTAATGTATTTCCGTATTTTAAAATTTTGCACCTTTCACTTCCTTTGTTTTTAGTATGAAATGGATTTTTTATGATTTCTCTTTCTGTATTCATGCATCACTAAGCATTTCTTACTACATTAATAGGACAACAATTATTGATTTATTTTTTATAATGCTACTACTCTCTATTGATACCATTTCCAAACTTTTGTTGGTTATTGCTAGTTCAAATATGCTGAGTTCAGTGATTATAGACAGTTTTACGGTTAAGTTTTGGTTTACGAGATATTAAAGCTGAAATTTTTCATTTTATTTTAATTTTTTCATATCTACAAAAGAATTTGCCACAAAGGCGTAAAATACCCAAATAAAATTTTCCTGTTGCCAACGAATTCACAGCAAATAATTGGAAATCGGAGACATTTAATATTCAATATGGGGAATAAGAAAGAAATAATTCAACATTTCGAGTGAATTAAAAAGTTTGTCAGTTTTGATGTCATTTGTTCGCACTGAAAGCGATGCTTTTTCGCGCGCAATGAAAACCGCCATTTTCTATTGTGTGTTGTTGTTTCATACACTTACAACAATAACAACAACAACAACAACATCGAGGACGAAAGCAACAGCGTACGCGTTGAATTCTTGTTGCTGCGGGGCATCATTGTGCTACAAAACGAATTTGCACGACACCCCGAATTCATACAAGTTGTTGTTGCTGCTGTAGTTGTTGGCATATATAACACTACTCACGTCGTGCTTGAACCAAGTTTAAATAAAAGTTTCTTGCATATGAGTTTTTTGACTGAATTATGTTACGTAATAACTTCACGAATCAAATGATCCCAAAATTAAAAAAATCGAATGGGCCCTTTTTGAAATAAGGAGCCTTAAGCAATAACTACAAAAAGTTAATACAACTCAAAATTAAAAATATTTGTAACATTTTGCAAACTATTTTTTCTAAACTAATTTGAGGTCGCTGAACTCGAAAAACGCATTTATTTTTTTTTTCCTTGGGGTCGTTCCCAAGTTATTCGATAATTTATAATTTCGAGGTTATAGCTTCATATACATCAATATATTTCTATGACGCCAAGTCCGATCAATTTTATTTGTCCACGCTTACAAAGAGTGATTAACGGCGCTTCTAACAAGTATACCAATAATTATGCTCCAAGCAAAATTGACTGAGTTAAAGCAGGAAAAAGCTTGATATTTCAAAAATTTTTAAAATTTTTCACATCAACTTCAAATGAAACACTTTGTTTTTGGCACATATTTTTTTTTAAATAATTATTTTCAGAAATGTTATTTAATGGCGCATATAATTGCAAACATTTTAAGCCTATGTTGAGCAATATCGAATGAAATTTCCAAAATATATTAAGGTTTTAGTGCAATAGAGAAATTTCGATTTCTTTTAAAAATTAATATTTTTGATACAATCCGCAATGTTCTTCTACAGAGAATGATTAGAAGTTACTTAAATCATCTTTAAAGTGTTCAATAAGTGTAGGGTGTCCTATTTGGAGGCTGAAAAATTGGATCTGTTGACTCAGGCCGAACATTTCGAAAATTCTCACATCTTCCTTATTGCACTAAAGCCTTTATATCTCTTGGAAATTTCATTCGATTTTGCTCAACATAGACTTAAAATGTTTACTTTTATATGCGCCATTAAATAACATTTCTAAAAATAATTATTTAAAAAAAATATGTGCCAAAAACAAAGTGTTTCATTTGAAGTTGATGTGAAAAATTTAAAAAATTTAGGAAATATCCAGCTTTTTCCTGCTTTAACTCAGTCAATTTTGTTTGGAGCATAATTATTGGTATACTTGTTAGAAGCGCCGTTAATCACTCTTTGTAAGCGTGGACAAATAAAATTGATCGGACTTGGCGTCATAGTAATATATTGATGTATATGAAGCTATAACCTCGAAATTATAAATTATCGAATAACTTGGGAACGACCCCAAGGAAAAAAAAATAAATGCGTTTTTCGTGTTCAGCGACCTCAAATTAGTTTAGAAAAAATAGTTTGCAAAATGCTACAAATATTTTTAATTTTGTGTTGTATTAACTTTTTATAGTTATTGCTTAAGGCTCCTTATTTCAAAAAGGGCCCATTCGATTTTTTTAATTTTGGGATCATTTGATTCGTGAAGTTATTACGTAACATAATTCAGTCAAAAAACTCATATGCAAGAAACTTTTCTTTAAACTTGGTTCAAGCACGCCGTGTACTGTGATATGTACATACATATATGCAACAACTTACATGCAACAATAGCAATAACAATGGCTAACAGGCGCGTGCAATTTATGCAGTTGAGATTTTCCTGCAGTGCAAAAACAAAAACGAAGCTACGAATAATTCAGTGCAATAACGCTCCTCATGTGACGAAACGAAAACAACAGCAACAACACCGAAATCAACAATACAACACAATTCAACAACAATAACACTGTAAAAAGCCAAGACAATACTAATGCATTTTACACTAACACTTGAAAGTTTACGAATACACTCAGAGAACTTTAATAATTTTGTGTACTCAGCATTATTATTATTATCTCTCATTATTATCTCTCTTTAGAGAATATAATGACGTCTCTGTATTTTACATTCCTAGCTCAATCTTGAGACAATTTTCTCTAGTTTTCCTCCCGGAAGCCTTTACGGATGATTTTTTCTACCAAAATTGATCGGGAAAACAGGACCAAGACCACTGCTATGGTCTTGGACAATGAGTCTAGGTTTTATTATTGAGTCTGGATCTTGGTCTTTAGTCTTTCGACTCTTTAGTGTTAAGTCTTCAGTCTTTAGTTCTTTAATTATTTAGTTCTTTAGTTTTTTAGTTCTTTAGTTCTCTAGCTCTTAGTTCTTTAGTTCTTTAGTTTTTTAGTTCTTTAGCTCTTGAGTTCTTTAGGCTTTAGTCATTCCTGATAAAACTGCTATAGGAACGAAAGTTGAGAATGCAAAATTTGCGAACCTAATTTTTTCAAACAGTTGAGCCTTTAAGAAGTCGAGTTCCGGTTTGCGAGATAATGTTCAAAATGGGCGTGACACCGCTATTAGTAATAAATGAGAAAGACCGAATAACAGTCTTAGTCTGGGACATTAAGATTTGGTATTTGTTTTGAGATCATATCAGCGTCTTGATGGTGGTCTCGAAAAATTACCAAGACCAAGAATGATTTTTCTCGTCACTTACTAATAAAAATCATCCTACTTTTTTTACACTGCACTGCGGCTCGAATACTCCTCCCAAACTGTTCTCTTAGAAGAAAGACAACACGGTTCTCTGGCCCAAACTATTTCACCAGTGATAGACGGTAGGATTTCTTACCCCAAACAGTTCCCCTGTCCGAACCATTCAAGCAGTGACGTATTGGCAACAGGGTTCAACTCTCGTAAACTTTTTCCTACAGAAAACGGACGACGCGGTTCTTTGCATAGCGCCTTTTCATAATCTCCGAGCTCCACAAGAATAATGAACAGCCCTGAACTCCTCAAAGTAATTTATCTGAAAAAATTTATCTAACTAAAAAATATTTATCTAAAAAATTTTTCCAAGTGTAATTTGTAAATAAAACTGACTTTAATTATCTGTATTTTTCTTTTGGCATTGTTTTCTCTTTTCATGTTCAACAACCATCACTGACTGTTGCTGTTGCTGTGATTGTGATTGTGTTCTTTTTGCACAAAACTAGGCCGATTTACCACCATGGATAACACGACTGCGTATGTGGGACAGCTATGGATCGTATATACCAATGAAAACGACAAGCGCTACAACGGGTCAACCACCGCCGCCACCTCCAGTAACCTCAACATCTAGTGGCAATGGTGGTAGTAAACTTTCACCAATGAATCAAAGTAGCTATGGCAACTATTACTATAGTCCACAAAATCCGAAATTTGGTAAAAATATACGTGTTAACATCGATAATGCATGGAATCCCGTCGACACATACATATATGGACCGACTCAGTCGAGTATTTTCAATCAAGAAAATAAATACAGCGGTTATCAACAGCCACAATCGAAATCAAATGTTCCCGGTGGTGGTGGTGGTGCGGGTGTTGGACCCAATGGGCTTACGAGCGTTAAAGAAAGTCTCAATTATATTGCCAATAAGATTTCCGATAAATCTTCTAAAGAATCACTTACATCATTTGCAAGCACAGACAAAAATGCTGGTGCTATTGCAATAATGGGTGCGGCCGGAAAGAATAAACGTCGTCTGATGTTGGAAATTTATGATTATGAGACGCCTAAGTTATGTGATCATACTGCCATTACTAATGCGGGTGGTTCGAAATTGCGTCCATGCAGTCCATTGGAGAGTTATGTCAGTTCAGGGCGTGATTTGGTGAGTATTTTATATAAAAGAATATTGTGTTTATTATGTGGTATAATTAGTGCTCAGTATCCTTGGCATTGTATTCATTGCCAACTACAATAACTTTTGAATATCCAATGAAAACATTTTAAAAACGTTGTATGTTTTTCCCGCAAACTTTTTCGACAGCGAAAAGTTTTGACCATAGCAGGGTTTATAGAAAAGTGTTGGGCAACAAGGCAGCCGCGGTGGGGTCACTGCGTGATTTCTCAATTAAGTACAATGCACATGCGGTCAACAAATTTTGGTGAATTTCCGAAATCAAATTTATTTGTGCAGCAATTGCAAATTGTTTTTTGTTGAACTTTTCATTAGAACGCAAATAGTTTTTTCCAAAAAAACCGAAAAAAAATTCATCAAACTTTTGAATTTTATAATGAAACATTATTGTTTATTTTGCGGAATAATTTCATTTGTTCGTGCAACTTGTGGTTGCATCAATTGTTATGACTTTGGAATGTGTGAAGTGATTCTAATTTAAAATTTTTATTCAATGTACGCTCAATACCCCACAGGGCTTTGGCAAAAGTTTTTTGCTCAACACCATTCTATTATGAGTTCATTTAGTTTATGCGAAATAGCGGGAACTATAGAGTCACGGCGAATCCTGACAGCAATAATTGAGTACAAAATTTTAAAGCAAATAATTCCTTCCAAGCATTTTTCTGTAAAATTTTAATTATTGTAAAAATTTAAGCAAGAAAAGTTTTAAAAATTCAAAGGTTATTTTTCTTTCTAGCAGAAAACGTTAATCTGGGACGTTTCAGTATAGCGTACAATAACATATTTTATCACTGATTTCATAAGGAAAAATTTAAATTCGCGTCCCGAAAGATGCCCAAATTTTTTAATTTAATTTTTAAATACGATTTGCGAATGTTTGTGCAAAGTTTTGTCTTTTTTTTGGAACATACTTTTAGGCGCAATGTTTTATTAGCAATTCGAATTCCCTGGACTTATTTTAAATGTTCTTCCAAACATATAACTTTTGTGCAATGATCACTGACGGTTGTGCAAACGTTTGTACAAAGTTTTGCAAATTTTTCGTGGTTTTGATTTTGTTTTTTTTTTTTTAATTTTTTTAAATTTTTTTTCCAACATTTTTTTTGGCGCGAAGTATTAAATGCTGTGGGATTTTTTTTAATTTAAAAATGCTACAAAAATTAAATCTAGCGCAATTCCTGGACACCCCCAGACAAGTTTTTAATGTTCATGCAAATATATAATTTTTGTGCAAAAATCACTGACTTTCGAACATTTGCGCAAGCTTTTGCAAAATTTTTCATTGCATATATTGATTTGGTTTTGTGTTATTTTTGTAGCATACTTTTAGCTGCAAATATTTTTATGCAGTGAAATTGACTTAATTTTATTGTAATTTTAAAGTTTTTGAACTTCCTAGTGTGTAATTTACCAAATTGCAAAAGTTTCAGGAAATTTTTATTGAAATGTTGTTATTATATGGATGTGTCTAGTAAAGAATTTCCTAATCCACAAAAAAGATGCTAATAGTTTATATTGACTCACTATGTATTTATGTGCATTCTCCTTGAACTCCTAAGAGGAGCGTTATGAAATGCCTCCATTTGTCACGATTCTTTGCAATGACTTTATGTCTTCCTTCGACTTTCCTGATTCTTTGTTTTCATTCTCCATCAACCTTTTTCAGGTGGTTCTTGGCTTAGCACGTTCCCTACTGCCTTCTGGATTCCATTAAAAGGCCTGGCGGCTGACTTCGCTGCGAGGTTTCTGGAGAGTATGACCATATCCATCCTCACTTGAAAAGCTTGATCACGTTTGATACGTACGATCAATTGGTTGCTGCCTAAATACTTAAAATACGTTCTTAATGTTAAGTTCAGCTTCATGTATTTGTCCTTAGTTGCATTGACTTCAATCTTACTTTGCATATCTGAGTGTTCGATCGATAGAAGGCAAATGTCAACAGCGTAGTCGAAATGGAGTATTTTTAAAATTTTGCTTTTATGGTGCCATGTCCAATTTCAGAGCTTGCGCTTACAATTCGGAGTATTAATGTGTACTTCAGTTGCATTGTCGTGAAAAACTCCTGAAGTTACATTTTCAATATATTTTTTGTATGGGCGGTAGACGTGTCCGTTGACTGATTTCACTCATTTTCAATCCCACGAGCTAATTTTGATGACGAAGGCAGTGTACCAAATTTCATTGAATTATCTTGCTTAGTTTTCCCAGAAAATGTATTTTCACGCACACCCAGCCAGCCATCCAGCCAGACGGACATGACTAATTCGACTCAGGAGGTGACGCTGATCAAGAATATATATATTTTTTTATATCTAAAACGCCTCCTTCTCTGCGTTACAAACGGAAGGACACAGTGAATATACCCTCGGTGTAGGGTATAATTAAAAACTAGTAAGGGTGGTATCTTTGGCCTGGCCAAACACTAAATACCCTACACTGCATTTCAAGTATATTATTAAACACTTAGTTGATAAATACTATTCATGCACATACAAATTTTTATTAAAATAAATTGTTTTATTCTTCCGCAACTCCTAGAAAAGTATAAGAACAAATTGCTTATATGGGAAGTACCACGCCAACTGGTTCTACTTCTCCTCCTTTTTCCTCAGAGTTTGCAATTAATGTTCTTAGTGTTTGAGTGAAATTTAGTTGAATAATCTCAAAAAACACTTTTAGTATATCATTCCGAACTTTTGCTTATATGGGAGGTACCATACCCTATTTTCCGAGTTTGCCTAGTTTTTTTCGGAGCCTGCATTTATTGATTTGAGTATTTGTGTGAAATTTCGTTGGGTTATCTCACAAAACGCCTTCAGTATAACATTTTGAAAATTTTCCTTATATGGGAGGCACCACGCCCTCTTGTTCGAAGTCGCCTGGTTTTTTTTTTAGAGCTTGCACTTACTCTCCCTAGTATATTTATGTGTATTTTGCTTCTGTTATTGCAAGTAATGCTCCTATTATGGCATTTTGAATATATTTTTTGTATGGTTGGTAGGCGTTTCCGTTGACCAACTTCGCTCATTTTCAATCCCCGAGCTAACTTTTACGACGGAGTCAGAATACCAAATTTCATTGAATTATGTTTTTCGAAAAAGTGTATTTCCACGCACACTCAGCCAGCCACCCAGCCAGCCAGCCAGCCAGCCAGCCAGCCAGCCAGACAGACGGACATGGCAATATCTACTCAGAAGGTGACGCTGATCAAGAATATATATACTTTTTCATACCTGTCACGCCTCCTTCTCTGCGTTACAAACGGAAGGACAAAGTGAATCCTGGGTGTAGGGTATAAAAATAAGTTATCTTTAATCGCGATATTTCGAGACTTTTATTTATTTTGACGTATACGAATATCTGAAAGTGCTTAAGAATTCCCATGCACTTTATGAGTTTTACCTCCAAAATAAATTTTTTTGGTTTTTTTTTTAAATTTTGGGATAATCATTTGAATAGTGGTCTTCACTACTCTCTTCCATACTTTAGAACTGCATTTTTGTATATTTTGGCATACACTATATTTTCCAGCAACTTTCATTCACATTCTTCACAGCCTGCAATCTTCATTTTGTCCTTTTATCATATAAATTCGAAAATTTAACTTGTTGCACTCCATTCATTTATTCTTTTTCCGTTCGCTTTATCATTTTTCTGCAAATCTAAAAATGCTGTAGATATAACTTTGTTTATTAACAAAATATTTAACGTGTAAATTTTTATTTGCATTCAACTTGAATTTCCGCCGCGCGCTGGCATTAATCAAATTTAAACACTTGACTTCACCAAGTGTGGTGGTGCTGGTGGTGTTGCTGTTGGTTCTTGGCCCTGTTGCAAACTAACGAAGCAGAAAATGCTGCTGCTCAAAATGCAACATTTGCCAAAAATGGTGCTCGTAGAATTTTCCTATTCCATGCAAACGACTTATGCAATTTTAACGAGAAAAACAGGCAAAAAAGGAAAAAGTAATCTTTACAATGTA
This sequence comes from Calliopum simillimum, assembly GCA_951812925.1. NCBI lineage: Eukaryota > Metazoa > Arthropoda > Insecta > Diptera > Lauxaniidae > Calliopum > Calliopum simillimum. The sequence goes on from OX638371.1 coordinate 102,939,890, forward strand.
TACAGAGTATATGTACTGCACAGAAGAAGTAAATCGTTTGGCCGTTTGTACGCAAAAATGCAGCCAAGAAACTAACAAACAGGCAGACAGACAGACGACAATGTAACTGACTGACAGCAGGACAGGCAGGCAGACATTTTGGGTAACACATTGGTACACAGCCTTGCAGTCACAGGAGTCACAACACTACAAATGCAACGAGAAATGCTTGCATAGTCAAAATGAGCACGGAGCGAACGCCTTTGCAATACAAACGAAACCGAGTTGTATTCACACAAAAAGGAAGAATGAAAAGTTGTGAGAAATTGTGAGAAAAAGAACGTACGTAAAATTTCACCTCTGTATGATTCAATTAAGACCACTACATAGCAACGATGGTGATAGAGGCTTCTGGAACTGGGCGTATGTACCAAGCACAGTGTTGTCATGTGCCAAATATGGGTTGATATCAACTACAGTCTTGTTGTTGATGGATGATTTATATTGCGAAATGGTGCGATCATTTTTGCACCGGTTTCTCATCGAAAAAATTCTCTTAAGTTCGTAATTTTGCGAGCGAAGGCTGAGGTTAATAAAATAAACTCAAAATTCTTTACTTCACACAATTCTCATGATCTAAACATGCGGATATTCGACCAATATTTTAAAATCTTATTTTTTACGAAAACCTTACCTTCCTTATCCTAACCCTAACGAACTTTGAACTTCGATTTCATTTTACAATTTCAAAATGCCATAAGTCAGTAAATTTTTGGAATTTTGCAGTGGTCGGGTTGTCATTTTATTCAAAGTAATATAAGTTTTTGATTTTCTGAAGGTTCCTTTTCCTGCTCAGGACATACTGTGGACATATTTTTGTATAGGCTTTCATATATACTTAAGTCATTCTATTCCAAAAAGGAAAATGTGAAAAATTAAAATTTAATATAATTACCTCTATTTCAACAATATCATATTTAAAATGTCCGCTGTGTACATAGGTCGCGATCAGAGTGCGCGTTTTGAGCCAAGTTGCGCTCAAAGCAACGCTTGAACTTTAAAACAGTGTAGAATGATTCATATGAAAAAAGCGCAATGCAATCATAGTGAAAGTGTTGCAATGCTAGAACTATAGTGTCTTCAATAGCTGCATGGGCCGATTTTTGATCAAAAAACAAATACTTATCGTCTTAAGTTTTCACTGATTTAAATCTCATGCCGCAAGTCACATAAATGTCCCGTGAGTCACAAACTCAAAAAATTATATTCTCTTCATCAGAATAGCTAGCTCTTGTATAAAGTTTTCACTTATGCCCATCAATTGCGAAGTAAACATATTCAAAACACAGCGATAGCTTGGCTAAAACTCTACCTGTAGAAGAGCGTTCCGTTTAATATTCCGTGAGTCACACTTATTTAAAGAACCATTTGATACAGAAAATATTAACTATTTATAATATCCTTATACTTAGTAAAATAAGTATTCTGAGGCAGTTTTGATTGTTTTAAGGCTTTGTCAAATTCTATAGTAAAATGTTCCGTGAGTCACAATGTAATGACCCAAATATAAAGATGATTACACTTCAAGAATTTAGGCCCAGGCTATATTCCCTTTATCCTTCCGTTTGTAACGCGCAGAAGGAGGCGTGGCAGGAATGAAAATGTATATATTCTTATCGATATAACCATGTCCGTCGGTCTGTCTGTCTGTTGAAAGCAATAAAAAACAGTCAATAAACTAACTTCATAATCACTTTTATATTTTTAGAGAGCAAGATAATTCGATAAAACTTGCTACACTGCCTTTGTCATCAAAGTTAGCTTGTCTTATTAAAAATGAGCGATATTGGTCAACGAACACGCCTACTGCTCATACGAAAAATATATTCAAAAAGTAACTTTATTAATATTTTCCAAGATAATGCAACCAAGATACTCATAAATACTAAGGACGGCAATCTTTGAGCGAAAACTAAGGAAACTCGGACAAGGGGGCGTGGCACCTCCCTTATAGGTAAAAGTTTAAAAATGCCATAAAGATAATCCAATAAAGTCACCACTCAGACATTAAGAACTATAAATGCAAGCTCTGAGCAAAAGCTAGACAAAATCGGACGAAAAGGGTGGCACCTGCCATTAAAACGTGTTCTGAGATAATCCAACAAAATTTCACTCAGACACTAAGAACAGTAAAAGCAAGCTCTGAGAAAAAACAGGTAAACTTCGAAAAGAGGGCTGGCACCTCCCGTATAAGCAACATATTTAAAATACTGCAGTATAGGGCATATTATGTTTGGCCATGCCAATGGTTACACCCTTAGTAATTTTTCTTTTTCGGAAGCTATTGCCTCTGAATTTTTTTAAAATTGTGTCTTTAAAAAGTAACCGACTCCAGCATAAAATCCGATTCAAAACATTCTTTGTAAGCGTCACTGAAGCAAGCGCATTGAACACTAACGACGTAAACACAATTCCAAAAGTAGACGCTGGATAGATTTGCTAAAGGCTTCGATTTGGCAACGATTTGTTGACAATTTGTGCTTTCGTATTTACCTCGGCGTATCAAAAGTATACAATATAGAGGGCATCACACTCATGCACATTGCCTTGCAGATGAAATCCAGATTTGTGAAATTTCTTTTTGTAACATTGTAAGTCAGACACTTAGCAGCACCTCCGAAGGAGAAAGTTGCAAGTCTTGTAAAATTGATGAAAAATCTACGCATGTGAAGTAAAGATGCAATTTATATGCAATGCTGAATTCATAGGAGCCAATTTTAATAATAAAAACAAATCTCTACCTCTCTTTTTTTCAGAAACTTGAATTTCATACTCACACCGGCACTGCACTTTTTCCCGCACAATTCGCCCTCAACTATGAATTCGTCGACACCGAACAGGGTGGCGAACAATGGCCAGGACGACGTGGCGAAGAAACAGTGCCACCGCTGTGTTCGCGTGTCTTTCGTAAACGTAAAGGCAACATACAAGTGCCACGCAATGTTTTCCTTTATGGACGTGGCGGTGCTAAAAATCTTACCTGCCTGTATCGCTTTGAGGCTGGCCCCTCGGAGCGTGTCAAACTTGTGCTACACAATGTATCCTTCGGTGATGGCACAGCATGTACCACCGATTCTGATTTGCATACGGGACGCCCAAGATGCAATCAACTTGACCCCGATGGACGAATTACTGAACTCAAATTTTACGATGTACCATTTCGTGATGTGAAAATTCCATTGGGCTGTTTCTGCGACAACACCAGTGTACTGTACAATAATGCGCCGCTTACGTTCATTTCCAATTCCAGGGTAATGGAGCTGACATTCACTGTTAGTCGCCTAAATATATCGGAAGATTTTGCGGATGTCAATTTTTTCGCCTCCTATGAATTTAAGCGTGTCAGTGAATGCCGTAAGCGTCTGAAGTTGAAAGGTTCTGGCGGTGAAGACGAAATAAAATATCCAATGAAATCACAAGATTCCAGTTGTGAGGGATTGTCATGGTATATTGAGGCACAAATGCTTGAGCGCTCGCTTTTCGTGCAGACGTGGGGCTCATACTTGCCCGTGGATCCAACATCGGAAGATGCAATGCGTTGTCATACGAAAAATCGTCTAATGATTTACTCGGGACGTCCGCTGAAGGTAATGCGTGTGGTGTGCCCGGCACAAAGTGGACCACGCCCAACATCGCTGCATATATTCTCTGAGGATTGGACAAATGGACAGCCAATTTTTACAAATAAGTAAGTACCTACCATTTGTTCTGCTAGTGAATTACTTAGTTTATTAAAAAGCCCGTAAATTGATGCAATAATTTCAAAAGGACCTCAATATGTGTGAGACACATTTTTGAAAATAAAGTGAAAACTAAGCAGTATCCTTAAAATGTTCCATGCAGTTGAACAAACAAACCAATTTCAATACAAATACTTTTCCTGCTCCACTGAACGGACATAAGTGTAAAACTTTTCCAACAACAACAATAATTGTGTGTATGTGTCTGTGTGTGTTTTCTTTTGGTAAATTTATGCCCAACAAGTCAACTGGACAATAGGGAGCAAAAACAGCAGCAGCAGAAGGAGCAAAATTCGTAGAAAACAGCAATAAAATTTAATGGCAACACATTTGCCGCCAGTGCGAACGTAAAGAGAAGTGAAATTCGTTATGTGGCACTGAACTGAACTGAAGTTGCAGCAGCAAAATCGAAAATTATCCTTACAGCACGTGTGCATTTGTATGTGTTGTTCGTGTGTGTGTATGTATAGCAGTAATACAACATTGTTTTCGGGTATCCTTTCACCTGTGTTTGTGTATATCGCATCATACCTATAATCTGCAGATATTCGGCTTCCTGGTAAATTAAAGTCAAACTCATAGTGTTTGTATGTGCAAGTGTGTGTGGACTATACGTCAGTATATTTGTGTCTGTATATGTTTTTGTGTATATGTAAAGGACCCTGGTCATTAAAATAGATTGTTTGCATCCTTCAGGTACGGCTGCTTTATTCGTAAAACAACAACAACAACAATATGAATGAATGTTTTTCAGAACTTTTGTCGACGCAATACGATGGAACAAATTTTTATGTCTTGGATGAAATTTGTCTTGAACTACATACAATTTATGATCTAAAAAAAGTCCAACAAATTTGCAAATATCAAAAAATAGTGATTAAATCTAAAAATGGGCAAAAAATTATAAATTTGAAAAACCGAAAGATTTCAAAAATTGGTGAAAAAAGCAGAAAAATGTTAACACATCCGAAGTCGAAAAAATAATGTTTTAAGTATTTACTTATGTTGAAAAAATCGAAAAAATCTAAAAATATAGAAAAAAGCAAAAAAATGTCCAAAAAAAATTATGATGAAAAAATCGAAAAACTACACAGTCCCAAAAATGATTTTCCAATCCGGTATTTTATAGCTGATTATGATAGGGTGCGACCTCCTATTCGCGAATCTGAACTTGGTTTTTTTATGAATTTAGGATTCTAAGACCTCCTGCTTTAAAGTGCTGAAATTGTTTTTTACGAGGTATTTTTCAAGCTATATATCACACTAATGCTAAATTACGTACTTAATTGATATTTGCCAACGGTATCGGTTACTCATAGTCTTGCTCACTAACCCTCTTTTGGCCGCTATTCGATTAATCGAACAGTAGTAAAATTTAGTATTTTCAATAATTTTTTAACTATGAAAGTAAATTAAATAAGGAATATAGCAGTGCCTTGTATGACTTTGATCTTTGGGTTGTTCGTAAATGTTATCTACTTCCTCCCCTCTACATAGTAGTCAAAATTAGCGTTCGATTAATCGAACGTTGGCCCCTAGCCCATATGTGACGGTAGCGGAGGTAAAAAAAAACTAGTAAAGGTGCTACCTTTGGCCTGACGAAACAATAAATACCCTACACTGCAGTATATTGAAAATTTTGCTTTTGTGGAAGGTGCCATGCTCTCTTGTCCGAATTCACCCAGTTTTTGCTCAGAGCTTGCATTTATAGCTCCTAGTGTCTGAGTGAAATTTAGTTGGATTGTTCGTTTTCAGTATAGCGTTTTGAAGCTTTTACTTATATGGGAGGTGCCACGCCCTCTCGTCTAACTTCACCCATTGCTTTGTCAAGAGCTTGCATTTATGGTTCTTAGTGTTTGAGTGAAATTTAGTTGGACTATCTCAAAAAATGTTTTCAGTATGGCATTTTGAAACTTTAGCTTATATGGGAGGAGCCACGCCCTCTTGTCCAAATTTGTCTAGTTTTTGCTCAGAGCTTGCGCTAACTGTTCCTGTTTATGTGTATTTTGGCTGCATTGCGGTGAAAAATATTCTGAATATATTTTTTGTATGGGCGGTAGGCGTGTCCGTTGACTGATTTTGCTCATTTTCAATCCCACGAGCTAACTTTAACGTCGGAGGTAGTGTACCAAATTTCATTTAATTATGTTTTTCAGTTTTCCCAAAAAATGTACTTCCACACACAGCCAGCGAGCCAGCCATCCATCCATCCATGGCTATATCGACTCAGGAGATGATGCTGATCAAGAATATATATACTTTTTTATATCTGCCACGTCTCATTCTTTGCGTTACAAACGGAAGGACAAAGTGAATATACCCTGGGTGTAGGGTATGAAAAGCGTCTCATAGGGCGAGGAGGAGAATTGGGTAAATTTTTGCGAATTTTAGCGTCATGAGGCCTTTTAGTAGCCCCCTTTTAACTGGCATCTACGATATTTACCTTTCGGCTGACGGATTATAAAGTGTTCACTTAATAGGTTTGGTCGTATTTGTATGGGCTAATGGCCAACGTTTGATTAATCGAACACTTGATTTTTCGACATAAAGATAAAACGAGTGGGGGCAAAAATTTTAAGGGAGGAATTTTTGGGAACCTTCCGAAATGTTTACGCCAGGAAGGCTCTATCCTCAATCCCTTAGAAATTGACAATTCGGTTTTTCTGCCTGAACACCCTCAGGAAGACTTTTAAGTTAACCCATTTTGAACATTTGTACGATTTTTCGTACAGCAACTTTAAAAATTTATAACAAAATAATAAGAAATAAAAACTGAAATTTTTATTCGTTAAAGTTAAATTTAGATAATTACCTATTGGAAAAAGTTGCAATATTAAATTTTTCCTATTTTTTATTATAAAATTTTTTTATTTGAACAATTTCCCTTTTTTAGAGGTTCATGATAATGAAAAAATTATAAATGAGATTAAAATTTTTTTAAACGTTTAAACTTTGCTTTTACTAACAAAAGAATAAACTACATTTTTACATATTTTTTTTCAAAAAAATATTTATTCGTGTAAAACTGAGCAAGCTGCAAAACTAGTGTACGAAAAATCAAACACTGGTCCATTTCTGCGGAAACTCTACTTGATAATTCATTGTTGGTTTTTATTTTAAATAAATTGTTCGTGCTACATTTTATAGCATCGTTAATAAAAATTTAAAAAATTTTAATGAAAAGTGTGAAAAGAAAAGTAAAATGTCAAGTCGTCGATATTTGAATGCAGCGGAACTGGAGCAAATAATTGAAAATTTGGGTGATGATAAAGTGGGCCCAATAAACACCTGAAAAGTTTGGCAATCTTACTGATGAGCAACACTTTCATGAAAATATAATTGCCGAATATGACTCCAGAATGCATTCAAGAAGTTGCATGACATGTAGAAATCCAGAGTGATCCCAAAGAAGAGGACTTCGCAGCTCCTGGGCAATACGTAAATATAGCACCATTCATTTGGGCAAACCAAGCTGTGTACAGATTTTGAAGCTTATAAAATGCGTTTCCTGGGTATTCTTTTGATGTCCGATTATTGTAATGTTCAAGCTATCAATGATAATAAGAGCAGTAAGCCTTTACAAGGACGGCCTATTTCCATTCGACTCAAAATGACTGTTGAAAGAAAGAGGAAACATTTTTCAAAATTACCCCTACTGAATATAAATTTTAGTAAGAACAGCATTTTTAGCGAACATCTTTCGATTGGTGGGCAAATGGTGCTCTGCTATGGTAAGCACTCTTGAAAAATATAAATTAGAGGTAAGCCCATATGATTTTCATACAAATTGTGGTGCCTTAGTTCATCTGAAGGAAATATGTACCAATTCTATCCATATTGAGATGGTGGTGGCTACAATTAACAAATTGAACTGGGTGATGATATGGTTTGGCGATATTATTTATTGTTGAAAATCCTTGTCATCTCGATGTATACTTTGGTCATTTTTGAAGTAGAGTGACAAAAAAAAAATGTACAGTCCTGACAAACCATCAAACTATAGAGTCAATGGCACATATAGCCCGATTTCATAAGGAATAAAAGTAAAAGGTCTCAGTAGAAATAACACAGACAATATATCATTACAACCATTATATGGGTGGCGTGGATCTTCACGATATTGCGGTATCAAATTATTATTCAGCTATACGGACTTGATAGCGATTTAGTTAACGCATTGAAAAAAGCAGCTTCATGTGCTGACGTTCCAATTTGACTTTATGAAGATATTATTAGAAGAACTTCTTCTCGTCCAATAAGATGATGAAGAAGCGCTGCCAACTGGATTACCAAAAATTAACGGAAAGCATTTAGTTATTAGGGATGCAGATTCACAATGCAAACATACTGGCGTATATGGTATAACAGGAGTGTATATGTGCAGATATTGTAATAAACATATCTAACCAAAATGTTTTAGCCAATACTCACCTCATACTTAGCATCTCCATATCTCATTGGCGTAACCAGAATTTTATTTGGTGTGGGGGGGGATTTTAAAATTTCGGAGATAGGTTTTCGTATTCAACTTTTGAAAATAACTTCTCCATGTTTATAAAAATATGAATTTTGGGAGGGGGTTTTAGCCCCAAAAATACCCCCTGCCTACGCCACTGATAAATATGTATCTTTTTAAAATATAATAAAGAAATGAAACATATTTTTAATAAAATCTCTTCATTTAAATCATATAATCGATTTTTTCTTTAGAAGTTTAGTACAAATATGATTTTGCAGATATGGACCAGTGTACGATTTTTCGTTCAGGGCGTAACTTTTAAAGGGGCGAAAACAAAAATTTTTTTATTTTATTTTTGAAGTGAGGAAGCTTTAACTACTAATTACTCCAAAAATCTTCAAAAAACTCCAAGCGGTTCTGGTACCTGTTCAAAATGGGTTAAGAAGTTTCTTGGAACAATATGAGTAAAAGTAGAATTAACAGAAATTTATTGTTTTTTGTTATAAGAATCGGCTAGAACATTAGCCCTGCACAACCGTCTGACGTTTATCACATCGAATTTTTGCTACAGTCTTATACTAAATTAGTTTGGAATAAGTTATCTTCTCCAGCAGATAATACAGATAAGCAAGGAAGTAGTGCATAAGAAGTATATTTGAAATGTATACTTAGTTAAGTAGCATGAGTCCATTGTGCAATATATGATCTATTACTTTTTTTTCTAAAATTTTCTGGTTTTGTTCATTCGATTTTATAACTGCACTCGCCCACTGTGCGCTTATTCCCATTTCTTGCTGCAAACCAAGTAAAAGCAACGAAGTGTTTATTAATGTTCGGATAAGAATGTAAAGTCGATAATTTACACAACGTATATGTAAGTACCTCGATGTTCGGTGAAATGCCTGCTCAACATTTCTGCAGGAAAATAACGATACATATCCGTATAAACTCTCACATTGCGATTGCAACCTATGAATTTGCAGTTTACCTGGACTGAATGGTTTACGGAAATTTGAACTTAACTTTCATTCTTCTTGTAATGAAGTTGTTCATTTGTGCGCTGTAGGCTGCTGTTTTAAGTTGTTTCTCATTCTCAGGTGAGCTTTAATTTTGAGCTATAAATTTTTTTCTGAACTTGAAACTTACGCAAGAAAGTGCAAGATGATGGGCTTAGTTTGCAATGAAATGAATTAACTTTATTAACTTCCATCTTCTTTCTGAGAATATTAAGATAGGACTGTATTGAAAATGTCAAACCACATTCATTTCCAGTATGTAAGCAAACTGTACAAAAATTTTTGCTCCATTTCAACTATGGAGTAGAAGTTCATCAATAAAAACATCAAACTCAATTTAATTCCCTTTTAAAGTGTAAATTGAAAGCAAAACAGTATGTTTCTGTACATACTCTGTCGAACCAACCAATTGAAATAAAATGAAATTTGCCGCAATATGAATGGGAATGAGCAGCCACAAAAAACATTTGCTAGAAAAATAGAAAAAAAAACTTATTTCCTGAATAGAAATAACGCAATACACATAATTGACCCAAATATGAGAGTACCAACATATTTGGTCAACATAGTTGTTGACATGGTCAGAGGTTGTAATGGCAAACAAAGTTGTAACTTGTAACATATCGTTTATCCAGATCGTTTGTATTTATTTTACAAGTACATACATAGCATATGTAAGTATAATGTGCGAGTACATTAGGGGTTTTCTAATTTTGAAAATTATTTTTGCTTTTGCAACACTTAGTCAACTACTTAATTGACTTAAACGAATGATGACAGATAGAGAGAGAGAGAGTTTATTTTAAAGCATATGTGATTTCAAAAGCTAAGGGTGAGAAGTTAAGTGAATGGACAAGTAGAAAGCTTAATTAGTAGATATTTAATAATTTTTTTGGAACCATCCATCCATTCCAGCTCCCCAAATAACTACAGCCGTCTCACACTAAATTTTGAGATAAACAATTTTGTGTGAGTTCCCGAGAGAACTCCATGGGACGAAATTAAGTTTGCCCAAATTAAATTTTGAAATCACTCTACACACTGATGTCTCCTAAGAAAGACTGTGGCTTAGGTACAAAAGTCTTTTCAATAGATCTCAATTTTTTCGATTGTCCAATTCAGCAAAAAATTTTCAGGCTCAAATTTGTAAAATGCTCAAGTCCCGTCCTTTAGTATTGATCTAAAACTTTTTTGGTATTATATTCTGATCAGAGTTTAATTACCCTGGTTGCAGCGATAACAAATGCTGCTTCTTCTTAAACTACAGAAATGTCAAAATTTTGTAGTCTTTTGACAAATCAGGGTTCTATTTTTGTTTATTTTGAAAACTTGCCATAACCATTGCTATTGAAACATGTATTCTGATTTTTTTCCAAAAATGTTTGAAATTTATTCCAGAAAAGTATGAAATTTATTCTAAAATAGTTTAAAATTAATACTTTTTTGGCATTGTTCTCATAATTACGTTTCGATTTTAAAATTAAACTAAAATTTTTACTGTAAAGTGAAAAAAATGTCCCATGCGACAGATCACGTGCGACTGTGATTAAAATTAAATTAAAAAACTAGTAAGGGTGTTACCTTTGGCCTGGCCAAACATTAAATACCCTACACAGCAGTATTTTGAAAATTTTGCTTATATGGGATGTACCACGCCCTCTTGTCCGAATTCACCCAGTTTTTTCTCAGAGTTTGAATTTATAGTTCTAAGCATTTGAGTGAAATTTGATTGGATTATCACAAAAAATGTTTTCAACATAGCGTTTTGAACCTTTTGCTTATATGGAGGTGCCACGCCCTCTTGTTCAATTTTATCCAGTTTTTGCTTAAAGCTTGTTTTCATAATTCTTAGTGTCTGAGGAAAATTTAGTTCGATTATCTGAAAAAACGCTTTCAGTATAGCGTTTTAAAGCTTTTGCTTATACGAGAGGGTCCACGCCCTCTTATCTGAATTCGCCCAGTTTTTGCTCAGAGCTTGCACTTACAATTCGTAGTATTTATGTGTATTTTGGTTGTATTATCGTGAAAAATACTCAAAAAATTGCATTTTGAATATATTTTTTGTATGGGGGGTAGGCGTGTCCGTTGACCGATTTCGCTCATTTTCAATCCCCCGAGCTAACTTTGACGACGAAGGCTGTGCACCAAATTTCATTGAATTATCTTGCTTAGTTTTCCCAAAAAAATGTATTTCCACACACAGCCAGCCAGCCAGCCAGCCAGCCAGACAGACGGGCATAGCTATATCGACTCAGGAGGTGACGCTGATCAAGAATATATATACTTTTTTATATCTGCTACGCCTCCTTCTCTGCGTTACAAACGGGTGTAGGGTGTAGGGTATAAAAATCTTTTTTGGGTAAAATTAAAACCATTTTTAAGAGACATCAATGCAAAAAATTAAACACATTGAAATATTGCATTAGGTTTCCCCGATATCGGCATTTGGATTGTTGGCCGCGAAAATCACTTCTGTTCTTGTCCCTTGCGAACGCCTTGTTTTTTTGCAACTTTCTTTAAAACGATAAGTTGCCCAAAATCAACTTTAGCTGCAATTGTAGGGCTAATTAAGAGCTATAAGCTAAGCTTATATGGTCACGTTCGGCACCATAGACTGGTTTAAATTTGTACAGCACCAAAGTGTTTTCTATGATGCAAATAAGCACCATGTAAAATTGGGTCCGTTTCAGAGAACATTTAATTCATCCCAAACCATTTTAAAAACCCATAAAGTGGTCTTGAATATGGAAAAAATTTTGGATTTAAAATTTAAACTGAAATTTTTTTTATGGATCTTAAACTGCTAAATCCAAATCTGCAATTTATTTCTCCACTAGTCCTGCAATTTTGGAGTTATTGGCCATTATATTTCATAACTTTTATTTTCTACCTTGAACTACAGAGCCTACGTGGAAATACATTACAGATTTGAATTTAGCAGTTCAAAATCCATATAAAACATTGAACAATTTATATTTCAATCAAGAAATTTTTCTATATTCAGGACCATATTATTAATGTTAAATGATTTGAGATGCATCAAATGTTTTCTGAAACGGACCCAATTTTACATGGTGCTTATTTGCATCATAGAAAACACTTTGGTGCTGTGGGAGCGCAATTCCAAAAAGTTTTAAAATATTAAACCACCCTGATGTATCTAACTCATATTTAAGTTTACATTTTTAATGGTTATACATTAGTTAAAACAACTTTACCAAAAGTCACTTTATCTACTAAATCTTAAAGTTTAAGTTTTTGAAAGAAGCTTGGGCATTTTAATGTGGTTTGTTGGTCAAATTGTGCATTAAAGTTTATTTCAACTAGAGACTATGAACTATGAAGTTCGATGTGAAATTTCATCATTCTCAAAACATGCTTTTCATTTTCAATACCTTCTTTTTTTCAGACCCGTCAGCTTAGTATTGGAACCAATTTTAAAGGAACCTGGTGATATTGCATTCACGTGGCTTGAAATACATCGCACTAAAACCTCGCTACTACAACAATTGGACCTGCAAAGTAACTCTAGCGTGTCCGGTGGAAATGAAACGGTCGCTGAATTTGGACTCTATCCAAGAGAGTCAGATTGTGAATACAAATGTCCTGAAATTGATGCATGCATTGCTGGCAACTTGTGGTGTGACGGTGAGTTTTTTTGTTTTTGTTATTTATGGTTTTGTAAGTGCATGTATGTAAGGGAGACTTTCATGAGTAGGTACTGAGAAATATAAAAACCGGTTTTGAGAGATCAACCAACTTTTACAAACCCATTAGGAAACAGTTTTGAAAGAGTTAAAAATACAGATGGCAATTGGGAAAGCACTGTGGCAGTACTAAGCTACTAAATTAAATTCCGTACTGACTGCCTGATTACACGAACAGCAGATAAAGTGTGTCCCATAACTCACGCAAGATTTAAGTTTGTCGCCATTTGTGCATCTAAGTGTTGCCAATCAAAAAAAAAGATAACAATTTGATAGCTGATCATTTAGGGTTAATTCTGTATCAACGAATTTCAGTAACATTTATACAAAATGTTCATGGAAAATTTCGACGCAAAGAGTATCCCATAACTTACGCTAGACTTAGATCCAAAATCTTTGTAATCGATTCAAAAGATTCAATGCGAATATCGAATATCTGCAACAGCATCTTATATCACTATAGCTAAATGTAGGTAGATGTGTATGTACTACATGGTTTTACAAGTTGTCTTAATGCGGTAACCAGCGGTTTTGTTTATGCATCCTTGTTTTCCACTTGTTTCTTCAACTTCTCAGTTTGCATTTATTTAGAACTTTCATCTACATCTTTGTTGTCTTTCGTGTTTTTTTTTTTGTGTTTAAATTAAGAAAACTTAAATTGCAATTGAATTGAAGTTGTGGTTGAACGTGGATGCATAAAAGTGGATGTGGTCGAATACAAAGGACTTTAAGGCATTAGTTTCCGTTCTAATTTTTTTTTTTTTTTTTTCCTTCTTTAAGATATAATAAATGTAAAGTTTTAAGAGGAGCTAAATGCACGATGTTCGACTTCCTGAAAATGCAACATTGTTGAAAAAAATTATTTCAGTGCACTTTTTGTGTTTATTTTCTTTTCTTTATCCTACTCAATTGCAGTGTATTTGAATAATTTCATACCATTTTGTTGCACTACTAAAATATTTAGAAAACTCCTATTTGTAATTCTTCCAAAGGAACTTACTGACCTATAAACTGAATGCTCTAAGCAAAGCACAAAAAGTGTATGGTTTTTGTGTGTTGTTCGTAATTTAGCATTCGCAAAATTTTGAAATAAATAGAAATACTTTTGGAACAACAATGATAATGGCCAATGTAACTTCACTGAAATAAAAAAGCTCAATATAAGTAAACAGTTTAGCAGACGAGGCATGCCAGGATTAAGTGTGTCGCTCTCGTTATCGGCTGTTAAACTTATTAAATAGACGATAATGCCAGTCAGTTGTAGAATATTCGAGAGGTATTGCTTTTTTTATAAACAACGCTGTCAACACAGTTTATTAAAGTTGAAACCCATGTGTGACAACATAGCAAAGAGTGAGGGGTATCAATTACACAGTCACACATAAATAAATGGATTGAAATTTTTATTTCTTGTATGCACTCTAATGTATTTTTCAACACATTCCGGAAAATGCATTAAAGAAAACTAGTAACGCCCAGTAGTCGAAATTCGACGACAAATTGTAGCAATCGTACGACATTTTTTTTTTTTTCATAAAACTATATTTTAATGGACACTTTTGATCCATTTGTTTGCTATTTGATACAAAAATGAAAAGTTAATTTATCATCCCTGATATGATGTAAAGCAAAATGTAAACAAAACGAAAACATGAAGTCATTGCTTTGGTTTTTGTCTTTCTCTTTGTGCTTTATCCTATTTCGCACCTCTGCGTGACCTTGATTGACCAAAAATCTGCTAGGTATCTTGCTGTGTATGCCTCTCTACAGATTAACACCTTGCCGATACGTTAGTTGAGATAAAGCACCTGTATGTCGTACAAATTCTTCCAGTGAGGATTGCTGGTGTCCGAAAGACTTCGGCACTGCTTAGCCACTGGATGTAAAACAGGAAAAAACCCACAAACCATAACTGTTTTTGTGTACAAATTTTATGATGAAACTCTTTATCGGCTTTAATTATAATTTATTGATTTTACAATTAAACTTTATTCAGTATGAAAATTAAAACTTTTAATTTTATGTTGCAGACAATTCTGTTTCAAAGGTGGTTTTTAAAGGAATGAATAACCGAAAGAGAAGGACAAAAGAATTTGACAGCTATGAGCACTGGGGCATTGTATAATTTATCAATGGAGTTGCGTTGCCAACTACGGGGAACTTATCTCTTTTTTTAGGGATTAGGCGTGTTCGCATAAATACTTTTCGAAAAAAAAGTTTCAAAGAAATCGGAGATGCAAAAGCCAAATGCTATCCGCTTACGTATCACGGGGGTTCAAAACATTTTTTAACCCTCAAGTTGCATCACTCGGAAAGTTTTTATATTTTCGTGTTCAGAGTACTTTCCTTATCACATAAAAAAAAAATTAAGAAAATCCGTCGGGCGCTTTTTTTTTAAATCGAATTTTTCGTTTTTGGTAAAGTTAAGTTATGTCAAAAATAACATGCGAAAACTAAAATCAATAAAAAGGAACACGAACAGTCATTTCTAACTAACTTTTGGATGCTGAATTCAAATCCGTTAACAAAATCGATCTATCGTTACAGAATTTTGAGATATCCTAACCCAAAAATTACCAAAATATAAGATTTTTCGTGATTTTTTCCTACATTTGAGGATATGTAACACGACAGTATAATACTTTGTTATAAAACCTGTTATGTTAGTCAAAAGCAAATATCTTTCCGTGCAAAACTCTTTTTAAATTATATCAATTAATTTTTTTTTCTTGGAGTTATCCTAACCTAAAAATTTAAAAAGAAACAAAAAAAAGATTTTCGACTACGTTGGAGGCTACATAGAGAACGCACGAAATTTTTTTGGTCCTTCATATGAACTGCATCACTTATAGTCATTTATTGTCTTCAAAATGAGCTATCAAATAGTCATCTACGATTTTTTTATACAAAGTTATGAGCTCTTTAATATGACATCAAGAAACACAAAAACGTTATGCCAAAACAAGTAATACACTGAAGCTAAAAAGTTAGTTTGCTTAAAATTGTTGTGACGAAGAAGGGAAAATTCGTAGGTGACCACTCGATGGCTGATTTTGAAGACGAGGGATTGTAGTAAGTAATTCAGTTAGTATAAAAGACCAAAAAAGTTTCGTGCGTTCTCTATGTAGCCTCCAACGTAGTCGAAAATCTTGTTTTTGTTTCTTTTTAAATTTTTTGGTTAGGATAACTCCAAGAAAAAAAAAAGATATTGATATAATTTAAAAAGAGTTTTGCACGGAAAGATATTTGCTTTTGACTAACATAACAGGTTTTATAACAAAGTATTATACTGTCGTGTTACATATCCTCAAATGTAGGAAAAAATCACGAAAAATCTTATATTTTGGTAATTTTTGGGTTAGGATATCTCAAAATTCTGTAACGATAGATCGATTTTGTTAACGGATTTGAATTCAGCATCCAAAAGTTAGTTAGAAATGACTATTCGTGTTCCTTTTTATTGATTTTAGTTTTCGCATGTTATTTTTGACATAACTTAACTTTACCAAAAACGAAAAATTCGATTTAAAAAAAAGCGCCCGACGGATTTTCTTAATTTTTTTTTTATGTGATAAGGAAAGTACTCTGAACACGAAAATATAAAAACTTTCCGAGTGATGCAACTTGAGGGTTAAAAAATGTTTTGAACCCCCGTGGTATGTAATGTCTCATATACTAGTTGAATGCACAAAGTTGCAAGGCGTATCCAATTACATTTCAATCTGATTCAGTGCAAAACCAAATATCACAGAAGAACTTTTGAATTCCGGCTGCTTTGTACACACTAAGCTGTGTTCTAAGTTATAGCATACATTTTTAGTAATTCTGTACACTTGCTTTAGTAATTCATTAAGTCGTTGGCAAAAAAATCATTGCATACTTTTAGGTATAATTTTTTAACGAAAGCTTATAACACTCTTATTCATTGTTACTGCATTATTTTGCATTTAAATTGCAATTTCAATCCATAATTTCTCTTATAAAAATACAATTTGCAAGTTTTTTGTGTACTGCGATATTCAATTTTGGATTCTTTAAAGCGGTGTCATTAAGCAACCATCCGAATGACTTTTCAACCAACGTCGTTTTCACTTGCCATTGTTGCACCACTAGGTGTAAATTTTACAATCATCTTAATTTGGTTACCTCGGTTGTTTGTGGGAAGCCGTTTTGTTAAAAAAAAATTGTTCCCAATTGGTTTCTCTCTTTTGCGCTGCTGTCGGTTGGTTGCACATAAATAACACTAGTTTACAAATGATTAAAATTTTTTTTCCCAGCGAATGCCGTTACTCATTTTATATGGAAAATGGGCTGCTGATTCCGAAAATCGCATTTTTTTTTTTTTATTTCGTGTCGTTTTCGAGATATCGGTCATTTTCGGATTTTGGACCAAAAAAAAAAGATAGTTCCACTTAAATACAAATATCTCAAGAACCAATGTTTGTATTAAAACAAATAATATGTCATATTAAAGGTAATTAAATTACCTACAAATGATACTCACGCCACTTTTTGTTAGTTTCGATGAAATAAATTGATTTCTGAAAAAAAGGGAATATTTTTCCGAAAAAATTACAAAAATGTCTAAATCAACTGCAGATTTTTACAAAAAAAAAAAATTTTAAAAATCATTTTGTATTTTTATATCATAGTCTATAAATTTGTTAGGCAAATAAAATACTATTTAAGAAAATCGTTGGGAAAATGCAAAAGTTGTATACAATTCATTTATAAGTTACCAAAATGCGTTTTTCCCTATTTTTCCGTTTTTTTGTAATAAACTGTTCGAAAATTTGAAACTTTTTGTAAAAGAAATTAGAAAATCCAAAAAATTCTTAAAGAAGGCATTAAAAGGAAATACCCGTGCCTCGCCGTTTTTCTCTAGCACGTCAGATTTTTTTTTAATCGATTTTTGAAGTTTTTTAATCCATTGTACATGAAAAAACAGAAATAACGCATTCTTGTGTTAAATCGATGAATTTAACTATATGATCCTTACATCTGAGGTGTATCATGTCTTCAGCAAACTTATGCAGGATACTACGCGGAATATTTTTGTAGACAATTTTAACCCTCTCAAACCCCCACATGTAGGTCAAAATGACCTTCATGTGGGGGTCAAAATGACCCACATGTGAGGGTTTTAGAGGGTTAAAATTGTCTACAAAAATATTCCTCGCAGTATCCTGCATAAGTTTACTGAACACATAATACACCTCAGATGTAAGGATCATATAGTTAAATTCATCGATTTAACACAAGAATGCGTTATTTCTGTTTTTTCATGTACAGTGGATTAAAAAACTTCAAAAATCGATTAAAAAAAAATCTGACGTGCTAGAGAAAAACGGCGAGGCACGGGTATTTCCTTTTAATGCCTTCTTTAAGAATTTTTTGGATTTTCTAATTTCGTTTACAAAAAGTTTCAAATTTTCGAACAGTTTATTACAAAAAAACGGAAAAATAGGGAAAAACGCATTTTGGTAACTTATAAATGAATTGTATACAACTTTTGCATTTTTCCATCGATTTTCTTAAATGATATCTTATTTTCTTCACAAATGTATAGTCTATGATACAAAAAAATAAAATATTATAAAAAAGTTATGTCTTCTTGTATAAATTTGAAGTTGAATTTGATTTTTTCTTAATTTTTTCGAAAAAAAAATTTTTTTTTTTTAGAAATCAATTTATTTCACCGAAACTAACGAACCAACCAAAAAGTGAAGTGGATATCATTTGTAGGTAATTAAGTTACCTTTAATATGACATATTATTTGTTTAAATAAAAACATTGGTATTTGAGATATTTGTATTTTAATGGAACTATCTTTTTTTTTTGGTCCAAAAACCGAAAATGACCGATATCTCGAAAACGACACGAAATAAAAAAAAAAAAATGCGATTTTCGGAATCAGCAGCCCATTTTCCATATAAAATGAGTAACGACATTCGCTGGGAATTTTGGCTGTAAACTAGTGTAATTGAACCTCATAAAATTACGAAAATTACGTAAAAAAGTAGAGGAAAAAAAAGAAGGAAAGAAACAACAATTTCCCTCTGAGCTTGACAAAGTACTTGATTTGATAGTGTTGTGTCAATTTTAGAGTTCTCTCATAACTCAAGACTATTGTTGCAAAATTTAGTGCTTAAAATCGATCATTTGTTGCATTCGAAATCATTAAAATAATTCCAATTAGAATTTTCTTGATGATTCTAGCAACTTTTTATACAGTGTACCTACGACAAACAGTTTTCTGTGGTAGATTATGTTTCGAAGCATCGCCATTGAGAGAAAGTATCAAAAACAAAAATGTCTCGTAAAGAATCGAAATCGACTGCACAACACTTACAAAATGTTCCTGCAGCTACCACATCTGCTTTCCAACCGCAAGTAAAGATTTTTTTTTTTTTTTTGACACTTTACAGGACTTTCAGCAGCAATATCCTTGACTACTTTACTTGCTTCTTTACATCAGTAGCAGCCTCAATACCTTCAGCTTTCAGCTTCTTTTGGTTGTCCAGAGCAAACTCTGTTGGTGTGGTTTTCGTTTGTCTTTCCTTTTGAAATTCATCGCATGTTCTTTTATGAAGTACCCCCTCTGCTTTGTGCGATTACAAGTACGCGTATTATTAATGCACTCAGTTAACAAATCCTTAGACTTTAAGTGGTTTCCTGAAACAATTATGATTAGTAATTACATTTTTAATTTAGGTATGAAACTTAAGCATTTTATTCTATTTTTAATGAGTAAGAGTGAGGAAGTTTTATTTTTCTAATTCGTCAAAGTTAATGAAAAATTAACAAATATTTGCATAGAAAAATTTTGGTCAACATGTGTAAGTCTGTAATTTTTTCGAAATTTTTAAGTGCACAGTATATCCAAAGAAGTCTAAAGATCTTAAAAATAAACAGTTTTATTTGACTAATACCTAAATTTGTGGATCATCCCCTGTAACTTGGATTCGTTAAAAGTTTCTACTGCTCATTCTACGATTTAAAGTGATTTATAGTATCTGATTTCCTATTACCCTTATTCTCATTACTCATACTTCAAGCTACGCTTATTTCAAGTTTTGAAATAAAAAATTTTAAGAAGATCCCAAAGTGGTGGGTTCCCAGGTTGGGGTTAAAATTAAAAATTTTAGGAACATGCAAAGTGAAAATTACTTTAAGAAAAACTAAAAGGATCTTAATATCGGATACACCGTTTATTGGAGTAGGCTGACCATTTTCTAGATGGCCCGATTCGAGACATGAAAAATATTGTTTTAACAGAATATAGCCCAAAATATATGGTCTATGATCTGACCATTTATGGTCTTTGGTCCATAATATATGTCTATGATCTGTCCTTTATGGTTTATAGTCCATGGCATATGTTCTATGATCTTTCCTTCATGGCCTATGGTTCATAAAACGTATATATGGTCTATGATCTATCCTTTATGGTATTTGTTCCTTAATAAATAATCTATGATCTGTTTTTTATGGACTATGACCTATTATCTATGGCCTATGCTCTGTCCTTTATGGTCGATGGTCCATAATATATGGTCTATGATGTGTCTTTCATGATCATTAATATATTATATATGGTCTATGATCATTTTTTCATGGTTTATGGTTCATAATATATGGTATATGATCTGTCTCTTTATGTTCTTTGGTCCATAATATATGTCCATGGCATATGTTCTAAGGTCTTTCCTTCATGGTCTATGGTTCGTAATATATGGTATGTCATATAACCTTTATGGTCTTTGTTCCATAATCAATAATCTTTGATCTGTCTTTTATATGCTATGGCCCATAGTCTATAGCCTATCCTCTGTCCTTAATGATCTATGGTCCATAATCGTTGGTCCATGATCTGTTCTTCTATAGTTCATAAACTAAAATTGTCGTAGAATAAAATAAAAAAAAATACACAATACAATATGCGTTCATCTTAAATCTGGGACATTTCCGTTAAATGCATGAAATTGCGAGACATTTCCGGGAAATTTTTGAATCCGTTCCGCAAAATCCGGGATATAATTTTCGAGAAATTTTTCCCAAAAGTGTAATAAATTCTTCGGGAAATTGGTGTCTCGAGATCTACTTAATGTATATTATCATTCTAAACATACTTTTAGGATTTTCTCAACTACTTCTTGGGGGTTCCTTATGAAGGTCTTATACTTATATATATTATATTTAAAAATATACCACAGATTATTTGTCTTATTTACTTAGCATTGAAACACGGTCGTTAGTTTTATAGTTAATAAAACTAACAACATTTTTTTATTCTCCATCTATTTTCAGGTCATCACAATTGTCCCTCCGGATTTGATGAGTCCGAAGAAGAATGTGGTACAGCACGTAAGCTATTGGAATTACCAGGTGGTGTATTCGCGGCGCTCGGTTGTATAGCAGCCGCCATAACAGCCTGCTTAATATTCTGTATATTCGGCTTAATGAGGAAACGTAAAAAATCAGTTGTACAAAAAACCATACTAAACGGCACACTAAAAAAAGACATCAAAAAGGAATCACTCTTCATTGATCCAGCCTCCTGACACGGGCTACAGCCGGTCGAATATATACATGTCGATCGGGAGACTACTGTGTGATATGTTGTCTGATTTCAACTAAAATTTTTTTTATATATAACACGTATATACTAAAAGACAAAACAAAAAACAAACTAAAACCAATTAAGTAAAAAATAACAACAACGTTTTCTAACTGCTTCTTCATTTTTGATAAAAATTTATTTTTTAAGGAAAAAATACGAAAAGTCATTAAATTTTCACCCATACAACAAAGCATTTGGTTCTTAAAAATTGAAAGAAAATAAGGATTACACGAATAAATCAATACAATCACTGCCTTAATTGATTACTACTAAACTACATACTACCATTTTTTGCTTCGGTTCTAATCGCACATTCGGAAGACTTTAAACCACCTTAGTTTTTTATTTGTTATATATATAAAACATTATTTTTAATTAGGTATTTTTAAACATAATAGAGAAAATTAAACTAAAGAGAAAGAAACAAAAAATAATTAAGTAAAAAAAAAACTATTGTAAATTAGGTACCTTCGTATGAAAGAATGCAAGAAAAAACAACAATTGATAGTAAGTAAAAGAGAGAAAAATGAATTAAAATTTACAATAAAA
Organism: Calliopum simillimum; assembly: GCA_951812925.1. Classification (NCBI taxonomy): domain Eukaryota; kingdom Metazoa; phylum Arthropoda; class Insecta; order Diptera; family Lauxaniidae; genus Calliopum; species Calliopum simillimum. The sequence continues at coordinate 102,962,024 of OX638371.1, forward strand.
TTGTATAAATGTAAAATTAGCATAAAACTATTAAAATATAATAAATATAATAATAAATATTAAATTTAATTATTATTAAAAACAGAAAAACACAAAATAACAACAACTATGTTTAGGTAAAACTCGTATTTCGTAGATACTACTTACTTTAAATTAGAGGAATTCAAAGAAATCTCGAAAGTGTTGTGATGTTGATTCACATTAAAGATAAAAAAAAACAAAAAAAGGAAACATAAATCATTAAAGTTTTTAAACACATAACACTGCATGGTATTTATACTCAAGAAGGGACTTAAACAAAGACATGACACTATATAGTAAACCATCATTAAAGGACAGAACATGATACATAACAAGTTAGGAGCCGATCGTGAAATTCCTGCTACACTGCTAGACTTCATTCGCGAGTGTCAAAATCTCAAGAAATCAAAAAAAAAAAAACAAAAATGGTTGAAATCACGAATATATATCTGTGGGCTTTTGACAAAACAACTTGAGTCGAGAAAATATAATTCTCCAGGATGTTAGTCCTAAATATAAAATTTAAATACGCTTCTATTGGTATAATCGTCATGTCTCTATGATTTCTTGTTCCAGATGTATAGGGGTGTCCCATAGTTCACTCAAGATTTGAACTTAGCGCCATTCGTGCGGTGGAGTGTTATGAACCAAAAAAAAAAAAATAAATAATTTGAAAGCTGACACTTTAAGATTAGTAAAAATGTATAGAAAAAGGAGATTCAACGCTGCATCAACGAAATTGAGCCACATTATTAAAAAGTAGTTAATCAGTTTTTGGGCTCTCCTGAAAAGTTGCCAATTTCGATTTAGGTTGTTTTGTCAAAAGTCCACAGATATTACAATATGATTCGGTCAAACCGAAGATTTCTGACACTTTCGACATGAGAAAATGCAGCCTTGATTTAACTTTTAGCTTTAAACCCTAAAGTTCTTATTTTGTATAGTATCATGGGACAGACCAAACTTTTTTTTACCTTTAAGGGTATGTATTGTATACAAAATTCAAATTCAAAAAAATAGTCCCACAGTACGAGACAAAATTGACTTGAAAATAATCATTTAAGCAAATAACATAGCATACTTATAGGAGCTGAAATTACGAGTTGACTAACAAAAGTTCGCTGAGTTGGAGTTTATTTCTTTTCGTAAAATTCAAGCTGATAGACGATTCACACTTGTCTTACAACCACCCTTATTATCTATTTCGATTTTGATTGGAACCAAATCAAATTGAGATTTATGGGCATATCCGAAAATAATCTTCCCTTATTTGACCCAGGTTTCAGAATTTTTTTGTTTTTCATATTCTATAGCGAAATGTTTTGGAATATATTCCTAGATGTTTAAAATGAAATTCATAATAGGTGAACAAGAAAATTTCGACATGAGGGACAGTCAGAAGGTCGTTTTACCTGAAAATTTCGGGAAAATCAAGATTTCGGATAATATACGAGAGAGCACACATTTCAGAAATAGAAGATATATAACGGGGCACCTCTCTGAATATTCTTAAGTGAACTTCAGAAAATCGTATGTGACACACGGGTTAAAAAGTCTAAATTGTTCATTACGGCCACATAACAGGTCCCAAAATTCTGAAAAAATTCAATCAAATCCTTTAATTAAAAATAAATCGACTTTGTTCGGATGGGTTTTCAATTTAAGCCTCTCATGCCAAGTAAAAAATGGAAAACGCTAAATTTAAAGGTAAAACGAACTCTTGACAGCCCCTATGTCGAAATTTTCTTGTTCACTTATTGGGAATTTCATTCAACACGTCTAGGAATATTTTCCACCACATATGGTTATAGAAGATGAAAAAAAAAAAAAAAACTCTGAGAACCTGGGTTAAATAAGGGAAGATTATTTTCTGATCTGCCCATATTAGACCGGGTCGAAATTTAGATTAATCCTGAAACCAACTCAAAAGTTAGAGGAACTCTTAAAAACTATACCAATCGAACACTTTTGATTCTACTGAAAGCTTATTTTGGTTAAAAAAACATGTGTTTTGGTCATAACTTTTTTTTCATTATGAAATGTGTACCTAAAAGTGCTTTAGAAATAAAAGTTATGTTTTTAAAAAAATTTTGGCGTTTAAAATTTTTTTTTTTTTTTGGTATTTTGGGACTCGGTTCTTACGGAACTTACGAAAAAAGTGTATACGTCCAAAAAATGCTTGAAATTGTCGAAAGAATACGTTTGAATTCTTTCAGAAAAAAATCGATTTCCCCTCCTTCATACCATGCGATTCCAATTGTATGCCCATCCGATTTTGTTGACTAAGGGTATTTTGTATTTTCTAAAGAATCGTAATATCATTTAAAACTTTACACGATATATATTTGGAATTGAGAATACGAATCGTCTAGCAGCGTTAAAGCACTCATCACTTAAAGCAATCAAAGATTTTCCCAAATTACAGATTGACAATTGGTTAATGTTGAATCTTTAAACTTAACCTGAAGTATGCCTATTTCATGTGGTAGTAGGTATCGTCCTTTTAAACACTTTTTTGTTTATGCACGTGATACAATTAATAACCTCCTTGTAAACACCACACAAAGTGCAGAAACAAGTGACTTGACGCTACCCCCACACTCCAATACTGCCATGTGCCATGTGAATGCCGAAAGTGCGTGGTGCGGGGTACCATTTAAGGATCCATTAAAGACTCGTTTGTTCATTAATTTACGCAATTGCCCCTCCTACTATTGCTATCTACTGCATAACTCCTACTACGATTTTTGAGACGCTTTGCATGCCATGGTAAATTCATTCCGTACGGTTACCCAATGTAAGCGCGTTCATCCATAGCAGCCAAGAATAGATAGATAATGGCGGCGTCTTGAAATGGCGGCTACCAAGCGAAACAGCGAGAGTTGCCAACTGCCGCCAAATGACTCGACTTGACTACGCAAATAGCAGCAGAGGCAAAACAAAACAAAAACACAGAAACTCAAGAATGCAATTAAATATAATTTAGACTAATTGTAAGAAATTTTATAAGAAAAAGTGTAGGGTACATAGGACGACGACAACAACGACGATGACGACAAAAACAGTACAGACGGTTGATGAAACTTTAAGGAAAATTTAATCAATTATTGCAAATTGCAAACAAAACAAAACAACAAAAAAATTCATAAAAAAATTAATATATATATTTAAATAAAATATTGATTAAAAAAAAAAATAGAATAACAAAAACAAACAATTTATTCCTATGTAATTAGGGTAGCAAAGTTTAAAATTAAGTAAGTAAGTACCATGTACGGGAATGTACTGAATTTGTAGTATGCGAGATGTGTCCTTTTTTATGGAACGAATGCATTTGTCAAAAAGCAAATGCAACAAAATATAAGAAAAAATCTGAAAAATAGTAAAAAAATTTTAACTTTAGCGAAAATTGAAAAAAAACAAAAAAACAAAATTAAAATAAATAACAAAAGAAATATGCCGAATAAAATATAATTTAGAAAAATAAAATTAATTAATTAATTACGCGTAGAGTATTTATAATTAAGTGAAAATACAAAAAATTAAAAAATAAAAATTCATGTTAGAAATGAAATGAAAACCCCAAAAAGGAAACTTAGCTCATGACATCTAACTAGCGTAGAGAACTGACTTATCACATCAATACATACGAATAAATGACATTAATGTTGATTTCAGCATCAACTTTGCATGAATAAGTCCCCGAAGATTACAAGCCCGCTATGCTGGTTGGATGGATCGATACATTTTAACGCTTATGCATGAATATATTTGGATTAGATCATTAAATTAAAATGGTAACAAAAAAAATATAAAATTATAAGATTGTAAATTAATTCGTTATAGAAAAACGCGCACTTTATACAATTATTCAAATTTAATGCAAGAAAGAAAACAAATTATCTTTTTTTAATTTTTTTTTTTTAAATATGTTTCGAAAATTGTGGAAACCAGGTGTAGTTCATGAAAAAGTACTTAATTGAATCCTAATGAAGTTATTGTCACATTTAATTCGGTGTAATGAACCTTTTTTGCCGCTAACCAGGGTGTATTCCCCGCCAATGATAGAAACTCCTTTCAAAATATTCACTGGTTTTGTTTCACAATTTTACTTCACTGATGTTATTCCTCCTGAAAAGTACTCTTAAAATATGTTAACTACTTATAAGCTTAGTAATACGGTTGTCAAATGGGCTATGTACGGATGATGACAAAATGGGTAAAAAGAGTGAATATCATAGTTAACCGAACCAGGAGTCATGCCACCACTACCGCCCCGTGGACTTGTCGCATTCGCGTCGCTGGTCTGTGTTCCCGTCCAGACGTCAGGATCTAAGAGAGTCGCGCCACCACTGCCTCCCCGTTCTCTTCTGCTAACCCGTGCTAACATCCGTAAATTACCTCATAAATCTTCAGTGAAAACGAACTTAGTATAAGTCATTCACAAGGTACACTTGGTTTCTAATCAAAAAAGTAGTTAAGTCAATAAAAGAGTGACTCTTTGATTTGCCTTATGTATATTTTATGCCAGGCCAAACACATAAGTACATACATAAATTTTATTAAATATATTGGTGTATGTACAACTTAAAAACCGGAATTTTTTTGCGAAATTTGATGCTTTATTGTGGAAAAATGTTACAATATATTTTATTCAAAGTATTGGAAGCTACAACATTTCCCCATCTTTCAGGCAATTTATGAATTCCATCCCAAAAAAATTGCGCCGGCTTGGCGGCCAAAAATGAATCGAGCCAATTTTCGATATCTTGAACTTAAGTGAAGCGCATTCCTGATAGGGCATTCTGCATCGATCGGAACAAATGGTAGTCTGATGGTGCAAGGTCTGGGCTATAAAGCGGGTGAGGCAAAATTTCCCATCCGTTGTTTTCCAGGGGCAGCAATATGTGGCCGAGCGTTATCGTGGTGGAAAATGATAAACTCGTGTCTGGTCGCATATGTTGGCCGCTCTGTCTGGATTTTCTGCTTCAGTCGGATCAATTGTTGACGATAGAGTTGAGCATTAATGGTTTGGCCACCTGGCAACAGCTCATAATGGATCACACCTAGCTGGTCCTGACCAGGACGTTCTTTGTCTTCGACATCAAAATAACCACTTTTAAACCACTCACGACAGCTTGATTCAGCTGGAGCATAGTCCCCATAAACTTCTACAAGAATGCGATGACTTTCGGCAGCTGTTTTCTTTGCAAAAAAATTACCCACTAGAACCCCCCCGCAAATGCTGTCTTTTTCTCCAATTTTCGAAGTTATTCATCGTGAACAATAATAATGATGCACACAAGATAAAATTGTTTTGTTGACTGATTTTGACAGCTGTCAAATGTACCTTCAAAATGACATATATATAAAGTTCGAGCTTCCTCGATATTTGTTAGTACTGACATCCACCGTCAAATTCCGGTTTTTAAGTTGTACACCCAATATTAAAATTTAAATTTATTAACTTTATTACATAAATAGAAGAAAGTCCTGAATGATTTGTCATTAAAGCTGTGCCAACTTGTCGAACGTATTGTGTATACGCATTTGGACATTGAAAAAAAAAAAAAAATCTCACAATTTCAAGTTATATACAAAAAAACCAAAAAAATAATCGGCCATATTTTGCCATAAACTTTTATCTACAGGTTTGTAGTTTGTAAATAAAATATGAGAAAAAAAAACAATTTTTATAGTCAGTCAATGTTATTGAACATTTTTCCGTTTGATGAATTTATTATGAAAAAAACAAAAGTGGAAGCAAACAAAAAAGTTTTATTTTAATGGTTTTTCTATATATTGTATTTTGATTTGTATTTATTAAATGATGCACTGAATCAAATAGTAACTGAAATATTGAAAAAAATATAAACACTGCAGAAAAAAAAAAAATAAAAATATTGTTTCATTATATAGCAATTAAAGTAGTTGGCAACACCTACAGTGTTAAGCAAAAAAAAAATTAAGGTCTGTTGCATACATCTAGGCATCATATGAAATAATGTACTTATGTACCCAGCAAACATTTGGAAGATTTTTCTACTTCTCAACAAATTTTACGAATGCATAGATAGAGATAAGGAGATAATTAAAAATCTTTATTTTTAGAAATAAATTAAGTAGTTTTGCAGAAGAATTCCACGCTATAGAACTTTACTGAGTGATTGATTACACTGTGCAACAATTTAAAAAATGTGATGGGGACAAAATTTGGCTATACTTGGACCATAGCCCTACAATAGATGAGTAAAACTCCCGATTTGTTTTGCAAACTTAGCTGAATAACGGATTTATCAACCTCCAAAGTTTTTATCAAAAGCTCCTCAGTTTCCGATCAATAACTCGTGTACTATTGCAGGAACCGATTTTTTATTCTACTGAAATTGAAGCTTAATGTCCAACAAGTAACTTTTCCAAACATACTATGCCGAAAAATTTAATACAGTGGGTATTTTTACAAAAAATGTGCGGTCTTTTTTAGTTTTTGGACCATTACTCACAAAATATCAAAAAAACTTCCTTACGCAAAATTTAACAAGTCAGTAAAATACATAAAGTTTGTAGACAAGCATAATAGGACTCAGTCGTTAAATGAGAATTTTTGGCTGCCGACCGCAAATCGCTTTTTTACTCAAAAGTGAGGCATTGTACGAAAAAAGTGAATTTAGCATAAAATGCTTAGAATCGTCAAAGAAATACGTGTGAGTTTTTTCAGCATTTTTTGAAGACATTTTAAAATTTTTCAAATATATAAAATTTAAACATAAAAAAAATTTTTTAGGTCGAAAAAAATTCGGAGAAAATTCACACGTATTTCTCGAACAATTCTAAGCATTTTATGTCTCATATACTTTTTTCGTGCGATGTCTCACTTTTGAGTAAAAAATCGTTTTACCGACCGCGGGCGTTCAACAGCCGAAAAATCTGATTTAACGACCGAATCCCATCTTGAGCGTTAAGAAAATTCATGCCATTCATAGTCTAAACAATTTTGCAACAGAAAGTTTTTTTTTAAAAATTTATATTTTGAGAGTTTTGGTCGAAATACAATATATTCTGTATTTCGTATCCAAGTTCTTCATCACTATCAATTAAATTAACTTTTGTTTTGTCCGACAGAAAGATTTTGTGTCATTTTTTTCCGTTTTCCGTTTTGCGCCGTCCCAATATGTACATTTTCGAATGCTAATCGGTTTTTCCTATATCTCTTAGTCAGAATTGGGACTTTCCGTGATGATCTTTAGAAAAGATTTTTTTTTATACAAAACGCGCCTAACTGCCATACCTAAATTGGAGCGTCAGCGTTATTTTATTGTCAAAAGTTTCTCATGTACATACAATTTGTATTGCGCATACCGAAATTACCAACGTTCAACGCTCAGCTATTCGAATTTCCATATGATAATTTTATATTGAACTAATTAAACAGTCATTTTTGCAATTTTTCAACAACAGACGAAAGCAAGTGTTAACATGGAAATTGATTACATATGTTTCGGCTACTTCCACATACATATTTATATATTTTCATATGTAAACATGTATATAGCCTCATCAGATCAGTTTTAGTTAAATCTTGTCAGAAACCGTACTCGAACCCATGACTCCGGTTTTCTAATGAAAGAAAACGCGGTGCTTATGCGATTGTGCTATCGGTCACGGATAAACTCTTTGAACAGGATCGCCATTATGAATAAATCATAAGGCTCACTAGCGCCGTCTGTTGTGAAAAATTGCCAAATTGTTAGTTGGTAACACACTCTGGTTTTGAGACATGCTACGCTAGCTACAATTAAAACCTACAAGGGCGGATTTGTTTTCCACATACAATGCAGGCTCTCGAAATTACGAGAATTTTAATGATAGATAGGCAGGTTCCCCTAGATAAATTATGAAGTTAGTTTACTGACTGTTTTTTTGCTTGTATAGTACTAATGAAAGTACCAACGCGCTTTTTTCTAAATTGAAGTATGATAATTTTATATTGAACTAATTTCCAATTTTGACAAAGAGTTATGGAGTGAAGTTAGCTGCAGAAAAGAAAAAAAAAAAGAAACAACAATATGATTTTGACAAACAAATGACTTCAACGCAACGCTCTTTATTTCGGTATGGCGCTTGACGCTTTTGTGTAACGTTAAATAACGCAACGCCTGACTCTCCAATTTAGGTATGGCAGTAACAGTTCTGGTAGAAACTGGAACTCCAAACTCTGCTTGGATGACTGCATGATCCCGACATGATCCCTGCGCGAAATAAATATCATTTCTTCAATTGTTTTTCATGATCTTCCACAATTTAATCTCAAATTTTTAGCATTAATGCTGATTTCAGAAAAAAAAAACGCGACCCAACTTTGCTATTCTGGCACTATATTCGGATTCAGTGACCCCGAAGTCATAAAGATCAGATGAAAGATCACGCAGGGTAGGTAATATTTGTTTGTGGGCCTGTGTTATTTTTTTTTTAACTACTTGAAATATAGCAAGCAATATTAAACATTTATGCCCTAATCTTCATCTTGGCAGGTCATTTAAGATTCGTCTTCCTAAATCAATTTGAAAAGTGAAAAACGACAAGCGCTTTAGAATTTTTTCTCGTAAAATTTATTAAATACCAACTGTTAACTTCTTCGCTATTTCTATTTTCTTTGTTAGCTTGCCGGACTTTCAACTTCTAACTTTTGCAAGATTAACATAACGCAAGAAACCATTAAAAAATATTAATTATTTACTTAGGTCTTCTCTAACGCATGCATATTATTAGCAAAGGTTGGCGAACTACGATCTAACCTGTTTACAAAAGGTATCATCTATTTGAGTGAATTGATTTTTAAGTCAAAATTCAAAAGAAACTTCGAACAAACAAAACAATGGTATTATTTACTACGTATCTATGTGGAAAAAATTGCTGCAAAGAATTAAGGTCTCTATTGAGAACATTATCCAGTACTATGAAGGTCAGTATTAGGGATAGCAAAAAACATTGGAGGATTTTCGACCTAAAGGCATTTAGAAAGATCTTACGTTATTACATTTTAAATTTGAAAATCTTGTGCTGAATCTTAATGAGATAAATGAACTTAGGTAAAGCATATCGTCCTTTAATAGCATTTTTTGTGAAATTTCGATCGATGCTATCAAAGGCAGTCGATGGTCAGATTAGATGTAGGAATCAATGCCTGTCAATAAGAAGTATTTTTTACGATAATACCGGTAATGTCATGTCAATGGAAATTTCAATAACGTTCAAAATAGTATAGTCATGAAATGAGTTGCATAAAAGGCCGTTTCGATCAGAAAAATATTGGAAAACCACCCCTATTTGAAAGTTTGCCTTGAGAGTATTTAGGAAAAAAAAAATGCTATTTTTTCCATAACTTCGGCAGGTGATGTTCGATGCTTAAAAATTATATATCCTTGTAAAGGACTTAATTAGACCAATAATTTTTCTTCATGTTCTTTAATGTAAATATTATCTCAAATACTTTAATTTTATAAAGAAAGAATTGCATTTAAGTGGTGACGAACCACAGAAACTGGGTCTCATCGAATATGTCCTCGGATGTCCAAATATTATGAGGGAAAAATATAGAACTAATTGAGCCCTTTACAACGTGGTATAACTTTTCAACATAGGACATCACCTTCCAAAGTTATGGAAAAGAGACCATTTTGCCTGTTTTTAGAGTGGTTTCTATTTCCAAGATACTCTCAAAGTAAGCTTTCAAATAAGGGGCGGTTTTCCCAACATTTTTTTTTTTATATGGAGACTGACCCGGCCTATTTTATAATCCAGGGTCTTCGTTTACTTCAGGAGGTTATCAAAAATATCCAAAAAAAATTATCCAAAAAAAAAAACATCCAAAAATAAAAACATCCAAAAAATTCAATTCTACTACATCTTTTCTACTTGCTGTTATCATATTCTTAACATTATTGAACGTAGTCCGTAAAATCAGTTTCTATGACAATATATAATTTAAAATAATTTCTGTCAAAAAAAGTCGTAATTTCTAAACAACAAAAAGTAAAAGGTTCTAAAACCCAGCTATTATAATGGATTTCTTGTATATTTTTCGTACAGTTGTTATGTCAACGATTATATCCCTTATAGTGATAGTCCTCATAGCAAGAACATGTCTGATATAGTCTTGAGGTAAGTTTACAAACAAAGATTTTGATATCTTTCAATGGATATGTGGTAATAATTTGTCTAAGTTTCAGATATCACTAGAAGACCTTCAAATTTAATCAAGTAAGAAATTCAACATCCCGAAAATTGCAATAGTTGGGAATTTTCTTAAATGATGGCATTTGTTCAAGTTATTTTTCAAACTTTTTTCCTGTACTTTGTTGTAAACCGAAAGAGTGTTGACAATATAATGTTGGATTATAAATAAATGTAAGGAAAACTTTAATAAGGACAGTGTTAAATATTTTTAGAGATATGACGAATTGCGTTTTTAGAGGTGTGCCACAGCCAAAATCTGATATATAGATGTATATTTTCACTATGTAATGGGCTAATTTGAGGCTATGAGCGCAACAGTGGCCTAACCTTTACTTCGTTGATAAAACAAAAGCACATATCCTGAATCGCTACAAGCACAAGTTATTTGCTTTTGATTTTTTAACGAAGTGAGGGTTAGGCCACTATTGCCCTCATAGCCTCATTTACATATTTATCGAAAACTCTTTAGCATATTGAAAAGTTCTTTCCAGTGGTAATGTAAAAATATTTAACAAATTGAAAATCCTAGGACCATCGGCAATGTATATGTTGTACACTTCAAAAATGATGATCAATAGAATGGATTATTTGCTTTATGCACTTTAAACGCAATTTCTTTGAACATATGGAAAGCTTTATCATTCAGTAGTTTAGAAGGAACTGAGTGGCAAAGAGGCAATAGGATTACTCTTTCTTTTCAGCACTTTCTAAGGCTACCATTTATTGACAACTTGACTGTACCATGCTAAGTATGTCGTTTGTCTTCCGGCAAGCGCTCTTCATTATAGATTTCGTTGAATTTTTCACCTTCAAGAGATTAATTTTTTTCAACTAAAATATTTTATTTGAAAAAATAAAAAAAGCAATAAAGTTTTTCTTGTCAGAAAATAAACAAAAATACTTTTATCGTAGTAATGGACTTTTTATACATTTTTCGCGCAATTGTGATCTCATCGCTATTATTCCTCATTTTATTGGTCCTTGTATTAAGAACTTGTTGTGTGTAACTTTGGGTGAAAATGCATAACTGGAAAGCTCCTGCAAATGATTGTCCAACGTAAGTAAATTACAACTCTGGAGCAAATGATTGTAAGATAGTGATTTAAAGACATTTTTTCCAATATTTCAGAGTTCACAAGCATGATCATCCTTACTCAGTATACGAAAACATATTTCTGAATAGAAGGATTTAACGCGGATTTGAAACAAAAGTGCTGCAAGAACTTGAATATTTTTTTTAAAAGATTTTACTCCTAAACGAAATTGTCAAAGTATCATTGAAAATAAAATGTAATAACATAACAAAATCTCTTGTAGATATTCAATGTTTAACTGCAAAAATGTTTTGCAAAGTTACATGAAAGAACATTCAGTTCTATCAAAGTATAAGAATGTATTCCTTTCTATTATCATAATGGTTTAGTATGATGACTTTCATCTAGAATTTTTGAAAAGACAATTTTTACATCAAAGCCTGGGGGTCGCTCTGTAGTTCGATTCGGAAGTCATTTCTATTCGAATACCAAATCCAATTCATATTCCCTAGTGTGTTTGGATTGGCTTTCGTAAATATTTTTGAAAAGCATCAATATTATTTGCCAAATGTCAAAAACACAATAATCCGAATTGAAACATTTATTTACGAATCGAAAATGTAGACAGTTTTTGAGTACGTATGCAGTATTATTCTATAGCGGCTGCCTTTCATGATGAAAACGCTGTATTTTCCAATATCATTGTTGCTTATTTTCGGAAGATATGCCTATATATTAGCAGTCTCAGTCTTTTTTTTACATCACATACTTTCAGCTGAGGAATAACTTTAATGTCTTAGATAATGTCGACTCTGATTATTTTAACTATTGACAGTGATATTAAAAATTTATATATGGGGGAATCCATGCGAAATTTTTTAACGAAAACTAAACTTAAATTTTTACCCTGGTAATGTGTGTTCTTTAAGAGCTTCCGATGACCCATTCAAATTTTTACGGCAATCGGTTGCGCCAAACCTAATATGAAAAAACGGAAAAATCGGTCAACACAATAAAATGTTTAGTAGATATGATTTTCAGGCGTGGATAACTCGAAATGAGTACATTTTCAAGGCATGGAGAACTTGTTTCTTGTATCCTTAAAAAATATTCGTCACGGATGAAAAAATGTTTGTGCATGCGCAATATGATTTTGTTTTAATTAACATTTGTTTTTCTACTTTTCAAATCGTAGGACGCGAAACTTTTTGTCTCACCCGGTCTCAAAATGTTCACCGAAGCGTCCTTTGGTAGTTCCAAAACTTTCAGAGTGGAGACTTCCATATTGCTCTCAGGAGCTTGATATGACTGATGCGCGGGAAAATATTTCATATGTAATCTGCGAGTCATTCACGCCTGAAAATCATGAACAAAACGGGAAAATCGGTCAACACATTAAACTGTTTTGTGCTTGGCGCAACCGATTGCAGTACAAATTTTAACGGGTTATTGGAAGCTCTTGAAGAACACATTTCCGGGGTAAAAATCGAAGTTTATTTTTCGTCGAAAGACTTGCCATATGTAAATTTATTTGGGAGTCACTGCATCAACAGTGTTGCAAAATTTTTTTGCGGCATTTTCATTTCCCTTCATCATCGGCTTTTGTTTGGATAATTTTATATTTATTTTTTATTTTTTTTTTCGATTTCATTTGGTTTTGTTTCTGTGCATTCGTAGTAATTTAATTGTATTTACATGCGGTTTACATACGTTAAAAATGTGTTTCATATTTGTTTATTTAAGCACTTTGACATAATTGTTATTATAGCATTTATTGTTGTTGCAATTGCTATTGCACTCGAAAGTGCTGTCACAGCGAATCCGAATAAATTGTTGCTGCAAGTTGTTGTTCCAAATAAAATTTTTTAAGTTCAAGCTTAAAATTTTAATCCAAACAAAACAAACAATCAGAATAAAAGTGAAATTTTAATAAGTCAAAATTAAATATTGAACAGATAATGCCAATGTGCATAAATTTTATAGTAATTACTAGCTGTCCCGGTAAACATTGTTCTGCCGTCTTAAAAAATCTCACCACTTTTTTTAGGTATATGGTATATGCAATATTCACCTTTGTAACAAATTTTATAACGATATACTCGTATAATTTTTCACTCCAATTTAAATCTTTTCCACATCAAACTGACCTTTTTTTGATTCAAATTAAGCTTTTCAAAATCAAAATATACCTTTTCCAAATTGAATTAAACTTTTTCCAATTCAAGTTAAGCTTTGCCAAAAAACACGCTCATAATGGCCATCCTTATGAAACTTGGTCTATACATAGATGAACATTGTGTCTGCCAAATACCTTCCAAAATGTGGAGGGGAATGGAAAGGGGTCGTAGCATCCAATTACAAATTAAAAAAATTAATATTTTTACGAATAAGGGCCGTTTTCACAATGTCCATTTAAAATTTAACTTTCAGATAAATAAAAACTTTCTATGAAATTTTATGTCAAAGTGGGAGTTAAAGTTCCAGTTAAAGCTTAACTGAACATTGTGAAAATGGCCCTTATTCTTATATTGAAAGTATTTCTTGTCTTATGTGACCCCTCGTGAAATTTTTGTAAAATATTTTTGTAGAGCATTTTAACCCAGTTTTTGGAAAAAAAGATTCAATATAGCAGAGACAATGGGTTAAGATGCTCTTAACAATTTTCCTTGTATTATTTCATTAATGTATGTTAATAGGTGTTAAGTTCCTTAATATCTTAATTCGTTGCTTAAAAATGTTTTTGACTTCTTTTTACAAAAACTGGGTTTTAATAGGTTAAAATGTAAAATTTTACATTATCAGGCATGTTCCGAAATCGTTGTGATTTCAATTACTTTTTATTTAGGAAGCTTTTTGAGAATAACAGGTTCTACCAATAGTATTGACTTGCATTATCGAAAAAAGTAACTCTTATGGAAATATTCTTAAAAAACCGCAAAAAGTCGAAAAGTTAGATCTTATCAAATATTTCCTAAACAGTTACTTTTTCCTAAAATGAAATGAAAAGTAATTGAAACCACATGGATAACGGAACAGGGCTGAATAATAAATAATGGTAATTAAATAGAAAATTTTGAACCAGGCAACTGCAGATTCCAACCAATATATGAATGGTTATTCATGAAAGTGGAATAAGTCAATCAAGAGGTCATAATATGAATTGGCTGACATATTTCTTAGAAATGAATATAATTGGCCTCTATTTTCACGAAGAGTTTACTTCATGGTATCAAATTGATGGCATTAAGTTATGATGACCAACCGTCCTGAAGTTTTTGGGTCGGTCCTGAATTTTGCCTTTGGACTCGGATTCAAAATCGTCCTGGAAATGTCCCATATTTTCATGAATGTCCCTGAACTGTCTCGAAATTAAAATGGACGCATATTATATTGAGTATTCTTTTTTATTTTATTCTGCAACAATTTTAATTTATGTATCATAGACCATAAAGGACAGATCATAGGCTTTAGGTTATGGCCCATAGACTATAGAAGACATCTCATAGACATATCATATACTATTTATTAAGGAACATAGACCATAAAGGACATATCATATACAATATATTATGAACCATAGACCATGAAAGTTCATAGACCATTTATCTGTGCAAAGATGGCAAAACTAGGTATCGCATGTTTTTATAATTTTTCAGGAAAGTTAATTTAAGTTTTTGTATATATTCTCATTTAACTCCTAGGTGGAGTATAGGGCCAAAAATTAAAGTTTTTAGTTGATATGAAAAAATCAAAATATGCGGGTTTTCAAGTTGTTTCTCTAAGGAACTACAAACCCTAGAGCAAATCTGGTTTTGCCAGCTTGTAGATCTCACCAAGAAGAATGCCCTGGATTACATAACTTATTTTCACAAAAAATGCTCGCTAACTAGTTTTATCGTTTTTGCACAGATATCATGGACTATAAATCACAAAAGACAAAACATAGAACATATATTGTGAATCAAAAGCTATTAAAAGACAAATCATTTACCATATATTGTGAACTATATTCTGATAAAACTATATTTTTCCTATCCCGGTTTGAGCCATCAAGAAAATGATCAATCAAAATTAAGTTGAAAAATGATAACTGTTAAATAACCGTTTATAATGGCGCTTCATGTTAATGACATTACTTTTGCCCCTTTATGAACTTACATATTCTATTTTCAAATTTAATATGCATTAACATCGGAATATGCAAAATAAGCAAATAATATGCAAATGCTTGAAAATTCACACTCTGCTGATGAGGATCATCATGAGAAACTGAAAATTATTTTTGTCGGTTTCAGTAGGATTTTAAAACAGAATTTGCGTCTTATAAATACACAAATGGCTACGGTAAGATTATTTGGCTCTGGTTTTATGCAAAGATTATTTTTTTTTCTATTTTTTCTCTCATGTTGGTATAAATATTTAAACAACTAAATGGATGTAAAAGTTTAAAAGTCAATAGTTTGTGGCAGCAAAACAAATGGTAAAATGATTATTAGCAAAAGTCAATGAATACATAAGAGGGCTAAAACCGGCTGTCATATGGAAAATAAAAGAAATGGCAGCAAAGAATAGAAGAATTCGGAAAAAGATAAATTATCCCGCGGTCATTTGCTTTTTTGTGTTTTTCAAGCACGATAGAAGTGTTGCCCCGGGGGTCACAAAAAACAAAATTTTTTTTGTATATATCACGGTGAGTTCATAATTAAAAATTCGATTTAATCATTTTCATAATAAATGGGTATATATAATGATTATATAATTTCGTTTTAACATTCTATAGACAATCTGCTGACACAAGATGTTGAGTGTCTTCTCGTTTTTTTCGTTGTTAAAAAAATTCCACTGTAAAATATATTTTTTTGTTTTTGTTAAGACACGTTCTGGATATTTTAGAGCGTAGGAAATATTTTTTGTTTTTGTAACATTTGTCCAAATAATGAAATAAAAAGCATTTGATATAGAAAAATAAAGAGAACTTCCTGCGATGTTTTTGACTTATAAGAATAATTTTTTTTTTTATCTTTAAATAAGTATTTCGTCTATCTATTGAGTTCAGAACTTTGTGGTACCTTATTTTCGTTTGTTTGCGCAACTGCTTTTTTGATGTTGGACAACTGTGCACACAAGTTGTATGACGATAAATTTTTTAGTGGCGATTATGTTGTTTCTTTTTTTCTTTTTCAATTGAAACAAATTAATAAATTTTTATTAAACTGGGACACATTTCGTTTTTTGTCAGATATACCTTTTCTATAACTTATTTACGCTTATTTACCTATATTTCCTCCTTTTTTTTTTTTTGTTTGTTTGCTCAACTGAAAATTCTTTTTATTTAAAATTTATCATCAAGTAATTATAGATATTTGTATGTATATTTCCAATTAAATGTTCTAAAAACAAGCTATACGCATATGTATCTATACAAATATTCGAAAAATAGCGCATGTAAATAGAAAAATCTAAATTACTTATTTTGATATATGAAGGCCTCGCCCATGTTAGGAAGTATTTTATAAAAACTAAGTAAATGTCCTATTTAAATTTCTTTATTTATGTACATTTGTGCTAATATGGCAAAATATGATATGGCCGACTTTTTCGTAATGTGTTTTTTTTTTTTTCATCTAAGTAGTTCTAAGTGATAAGAGTCTTCTGGTTCCCGATATAAAAGACAAGATAGAATATGATACTTAATATGATAATTATACTATAATTGAATGATTTTCCCATCAATCACTTAATTGCGCTTGTTTTTTATTTTAGCGATATAATAACTCTCTATAACTCCTCAGTACCTTCCCAACTTTTCATCCTTTGTCTTCTGATCCAATTCCCGGATGAATCTGTTGCACTGTGGCTACGTAGCGAAGTGTTTGTCTCATGAAAGTACATGAGTTTCGCTCAAGGTCGAATTTAATAGTATTAGGGTTCAAGACTCCCACGTCTATAATTCAAAAGCTGTTTGAGATTTTGTTTTCTTAGCTTCGTCAAAGTTGTAGATATAGACTTAAGAAAAGAAAGTGTTAAAAAACTGACCCGAAAAAATTAGGTCTCGAAATCACCAAAATGACAAAAAAATTAACCATTTTTGGTCGTAGCTACATAGCCATAACTTAGTTAAACAACTCTTTAGAGCATGCCAATAGCATTCGAATACTCCTTGATACCGTTTTGTGACTTCATATCTACGAATATCTTCTTTCCTTCTTTGAAAATTCATTTTTTAATTAAAAAAATATATTTTAATTAATTTTTTCGGGAATTTTTTGATTTTGGGGCGAAAAAATGGTATCAAGGAGTACTCGAATGCAATTGGCATTCTCTGAAGAGTTGCTCAGCTTAGTCTTGGTTACATTTTTTGTTTGTTTGACAAAATACGAAACGGTTTGGTAGCTGTGGCCAAAAATGACAATAGTTTTCGTCATTTTTGTGATTTTGAAAGTAGGAAAATTAAATCTCAAACAGTTTACGAGATATAGCTGTGGCAACTTTGAAAAAGCAAGTTTGAACCAAAATATGTGCAGAACCATAAAATCCGACCCGCAGCTAGTAACATCAGGTACTTTCACGAAAAGCAATCAAAAAGTTGTTAGGATTCGATTACCTCAAAAATATTGCACAGTGTTATACATATGGGCATATCCGAAAATAATACTGCCTTATTTGATCCAGGTTTTCAAACATTTTTTTTTTTCGGGAGGTTTTACCTGAATATTTCGGGGAAATCGAGATTTCCGAAGACTAATGGGAGTGTATATATTTCAGAAGTAGTAGATATATTGCAGGGCACCTTTCGTAAATTTTCAAGTAAAATTCAGAAAAATCGTAAAAATCGGCACAATGTGAGGGAAAAAGTCTAAATCGCTCATTACGGCCACATAAAAGGACCTAAAATCCTAAAAAAATTCAAGCAAATTTTTGGGATTTTTACCAAAAATGTAGCGTTTTTCGATTTTTACTCAGCATGAGAGGCTTAAATCAAAAACATTATAAACAAAGTCGATTTATTTTTCATCAAGGGATTTGCTTGAATTTTTTCAGAATTTTAAGACCAGTTATAGGGCTGTAATGAGCGATTTAGACTTTTTAACCCGTTCCTTCACCGTGTTCCACGTACGATTTTTTTTTTAGCTTTACTTGAGAATATTTCAAAAGGTTCTCCGTAACATATCTACTTCTTCTGAAATATGTGCTCTCCTGTCTATTATCAGAAATCTAGATTTTCCTGAAATTTTCAAGTAAAACCTCCTGACAGCCCCTCATGTCGAAATTTTCTTGTTCACCTATTGGGAATTTCATTTTACACGTCTAAGAATACATGCCACCACATTTGGTTATAGAATATGAAAAAAATTTCTGAAAACCTGGGTCATATAGGGGAAGATTATTTTCGGATATCTCCATATACGCGTCAAAACAAACACGGTTAACATTTCATAATTTTCTAATTTTCTTACATATCTGTTCATTTGCGGCATTCTATTCAGAAATCTCGAAATGTTTGCAACAAATCTATACGCCTCGATTTTTATAAAGTACTTGGACATCGATCCAGGATTACTTAAAACTATTTGATAAGGACAACTATTTGAAAACTAAAGAAATTATTCATAAATTATTGGACAATAATTGGTTTAAAAAGCGAAACTGTTCATACGCACTACGAAGATTGTCTACTTTGCAAAGCCTACCTGTTACTTTAAGCTTTGGCAAAAGAAAATTTACATTTTGCATAAAAATGCCAACGTTAAGTAACATTAAAATTTTACTTTTACTTAAAAAATCCAATTCATTTCAATGAGCGCTTAACTCAATATTACAAAAAAAAAAAAAATAATATTTAAAAAAAAAAACGCCTTCACCGAATTATGGTGGTGTCTTCAACTTGTTTTTGGGCATTTGGCACAAGTTGAATCTTCAAAACAAACGTTATCTAAAGCATGCAACAAACAACAACAAGTTTATTGGGTTGCTCTGGACTAGCCCACAAAAACAGAAAACATTTGCGAAATCACCTCAATCACAGGCTAATAACTTGGACAGGTGAGTAAATCAGGAAATGCTTTAGTTGAATAAGTGGGTATCTGTGCAATAACAGCTTCGAGAAGCAACTCTGTAACTCTGAATGAATGAAAAATTGAATTACGCGTTTCACGCTGTGTTATAAAATGCGAATTAAAGAAGCGACGCCACTAAAAAGAAGCCGTTCAAAAAATGAATAAAATTGGAAGATTAATTCGATGCCTCTCACTTTGTTGATAAAGCGTTTCATCTTTTTAAAAGTTACTGCAACAAGATATAAATGCGGCGAACTCCTTTCGCCGACAAACGGTAAATATGATCATTTGCTGGCTAAGAAGTAAACTAAGAAAAGAGCATTCCAACTTCGCAGTTAAGTCTTCCAACATGTGCTCATTGTTGTTGATTTCTTTGCTAAGCTGCTGCTGGTTCTTTAAGCCAACAAGACACGTCAGTTGGCTCAAACGTTGATGGTAACAAGCAACTGAGAAAACTTAAGAGTTAAATCAAAAGAATGCGTCAGTAAGAAATTAACAACAACAACAACAACAAATAGCTTGAGAGAGCGTGCGTGGTAAAATGATCGAACCTCAAACGGCATGAAAGAAAGTCACAACACAATGAGACAACACAGTCGGACAAATTTTCGAAAAACTTTGTAAATTGCTTTAGTAAATTTTATGACGAAATTTAGTGTTTGATTTTTAACATTGTCATGCTACGTTCTCACTAGAGATTTATGCGGTGACTAATGTCTGCTTCAAGGTTTAGTTCTAAGTCTCATTGTAAATCATGTGATTTATTTTACTATTATAAATCCAGTTCTGACGAGATTTGTTTTAAATCTTTGTATAAATCTCAACAGATTAGGCGAGATTTGAATCCGAGGGAAATGTGTCGTGTGTTAAATATACACAGGCTGATAGACGCGCTTATTAGCCATCTGCACCGCTACCGCCATTATGATGAAGTTGACTGAAACTCTATGGGGGTTATCGTGAATCAAGATTCCTGGGGAATTTTCTTAAACTGCATTAGAGAATGCACGGCAGTCTGAGAAAATTCCCCGGGAATATTTATTCACGATAACCCCCTATTTGTTTTAAATAGGGGTCTGCACAAGACATCTTGAAATAAAGTGTACTTTTTTTTACACCAACATTTTTCACTGAACTGATGCATTTGATCCAAAAAATTCAAGATTCAAATCATCGTGTACACTGATTTCATTTTGACACTATTTACATTGTCTTGTTTTATCAGTGTGAAAAATAAACTTGATTCTAAAAAATACATCAGTGTACTCTATTTTATAAAAACAAATACTTCAGGTCACTGTAAAACGTGCGTGTAGAGAAACTACAATAAAATTTATGATATGGTAACACTTGCAGAATTGTAGTAGCTTTCATAGACTTTTGCGACAGAGAGAGAGAGCGTCAACAAAAAAGAGGCACAAGAAGAGAGCGAAAAACTACTCTTATCACACCATTAGCATTTAGTAGTGTACACTACTACTACAGCATGCAACTAAAATAACTGAAACAAATCAAACAAGACAAATTTGCACAGTATTTGTTTATTTTCTTTCAAATTCTAGTTCTGTCAAGAAATTTCCTCACGACACTGAACTAAAGCATTTGATAAATAAAAAACGGGTACAAAATATAACGTATCTTGAAACGAAATGTCTTAAAACGCAAACAAGACGTCTTGTGCAGACCCCTAGTTTTAAAATTGCCTTCTACCAAATTATCAAAATTTGCCATACTGTTCAATAAAGTTTTATAGGAAAAATGTGATTTATAACTGAATCAGCAATGAATATTTTCTGTTGGACACATTAAAATTATTGATAATTTTTATATATTTTCTTCTTTCCGTGTACTTTCCGAGTTAGCATCGATTGAAGCATATATGACCATAGGTATGTATTTCAACCACATACAAAAGTTTTCAAATTGTTTTTATACCCTACACCCAGGGTATATTCACTTTGTCCTTCCTTTTGTAACGCAGAGAACTCCGGGGATTGAAAGTGAGCGAAATCGGTCAACGGACACGCCTACCGCCCATACAAAAAATATATTCAAAATGCAACTTTTGTAGTATTTTTCACGATAATGCAACCAAAATACACATAAATACTGCGAATTGTAAGCGCAAGCTCTGAGCAAAAACTGGGCGAATTCGGACAAGAGGGCGTGGCACCTCTCATATAAGTAAAAGCTTCAAAACGCTATACTGGAAGCGTTTTTTGAGATAATCGAACTAAATGTTACTCAGATACTAAAAATTATAAATGCAAGCCTTAAGCTAAAACTGGATTAAATCGGACAAGAGGTCGTGGCACCTCCCACACAAGCGAAATTTCGAAAATACTGCTGTGTAGGGTATTTAATGTTTGGCAAGGTCAAAGGTTACCCATTTACTAGTTTATTCTTCGTATGAAGTTGAAATACCTATAGGCATATATGCTTCAATGGATGATAACTCGGAAACTTGGGATTTTATTGAAAAACTTGAGAAGTAAAAATTACTGAAGAAAGATATATCTATCTGATGATGCTAGCAGAAATTTATTTCAAATATGCCTTAAAACAGCTTTTTGCAACTTTAAGAAAAGATATCTTGGGAACTAGAGTCAATTCGGACAAACTAATCAAACCATAAGAATTGAATAACCTTAGTGAAACTGGATTTAGTCTCAAAACTAAAGCCGCAGAAAAGATTTTTTCTAGCCATATATTATTTGCTGATTTTTCATTATATTACTTAAACGTTGAGATTTTGTTTACACAAGTGATAGTTTACTTTTCTTTCTTTTGATTTCCTTTAGCATTGATTTTAAACATTTTTGGTATTAAATACCGATTTTTTTCCAAAAAAGTTTGAAATTTATACCAGAAAAGTATGAATTTTATTCCAAAATAGTTTAAAATTAATTCTTTTCTTGGCATTGTTATATGCATGTAAATACTTTGTGGTTTTTAAATTAAACTAAAATTTTTAGTGTGTAGGCATTAAGAAAAAACATATGAATTCAATACAACATAATTTACCACAAATCCCTATACTGTAACTTTTATTTTATAATATTAATATACGTACTAACAACATTTCATCCTACTGTACAACTGCGACATGTGCACAGCTGTGTTGGCTTAAAGTCAAAACTCAGCTCTAACAGCAACAGACATGAAGACAACCAACTTCAAAGTTTGTCTTACGACAACAAGTCGAGCATAGAGCAGTTGGCCAAAAAGGCGGTCAAAGACTCGCAGGAACATTCAGTTAAGACGCGTTTGTCAAGCGCTTAAGACGTGTTGCTCTCCAATAACTTTCATTGGCTACAATTCTTCAGCTGCAGCAGCCGAAGACGGTCTTTAACTTAAACATTTCTTTTACGGTTTTCTCAATTGGTGCAAAGTGATAAAAAATTTTTAAGAAATTCCAAAAAAAAATTATAAATTTTTAAATTTACAAGTGAAACAAACCAACGAATTTCTTAAGAGAATTTTCCAAACTCAATAACAAAGCCAACCATTTGTCTGCTAGGCCAAGCTCAGTGAGTAAGAGACAGTTGGAGTTTTGTGAATCATAAAAAAAAGAAAAATTTTAAGTAGAACAGTTAAAAATAGAACGAATTGTTTCTTAAGATACACAAACTGACCAATTGCAGTTGCGGTTGACGCGCGTTAGATTTCAACAGATACACTTGTGTGAGAGATACAATCGTGAGATAATCCGTACGAGTACACGTACTTGTGGGTACTTAAAATTAAATTATTTTTCCAGTAAATGAGTCTAACGACCGACAAGACATCAATCAAAATGAAAATGCGTGATGTTGAGAATGCCTTCAAGTATAGGCGGATACCTTATCCAAAACGGTAAGTACATACATACGAGTACGAGTAATAGAGATATTAAGATACGATATGATGGATGCGGCGACGCAGTATCTTGTATCTTAAGTGGCACTTAAGTTGATTTTAAGTTTTTCCCATTCACTACCTACAATCTGATTAGCACTACAATAATTTAGAAAAATGACGTACGCATATGGGGACATTTATCTTAACTTTTTTTTTTGGCCATCTGTATCTGATTGGTAGCTGCAGCGGCGGCTATGCGTGTGTTAGCAACTGTTGCTTTTTAAGGAGAAAAATCTTTTCAATTGAAAATCACCCAGTTTCGTTTTAATTGAAAACCGGTATCAATTGACGACGCGCGCATTCAACAATCGCTTTTGTTGCAAAGTTGTTGTTGGTGTTTTGTTCGCTGGCGTCTTGATTTGCGCCACTTATGCGCTTTTGCACATTGGACTTGTAGTCGCTGCACCAAATTACTTTTTCTACCCGTATCTTCCGCTGCACAGTGGGTGGGAGTTTAATTGTTTTCGCTTTTCGGGAAAAACTATTTTTTTTTTAGGTAATTAAGCTTTCGGAACAGGTCTGAACCGTGTGATTTAAATTACTTTTTATTTAGGAGGCTTTTTGAAGACAACTATGAGTCGATGAATAGCAAGCATCAGAATCTCAAAAATATATTGACTTGCTTTAACGAAAAAGTAACAGTTTGGGAAATATTCTTAAAAAACCACAAAAAGTCGAAAAATTCGATTTTATCGAACATGCATTTTCTAAACGGTAACTTTTTCATAAATACTAATCTAAATTATTTGTAGAACTTGTAATTCTTCACAAATGAAATTCTAATAATTTTTATGGTTTGACTCGACGTTTTCATCAAAAAGCTTCCAAAATGAAAAGTTATTGAAACCACACGAATTGCGGAACAGGCCTGATCTACTTAGAAATGATGGAGTTTCATCTGAAATACGCAAAATGCTTAGGCATTAGAACTAGCAATGTAAAAATTCCATTGCGAAAGTGTTAATGAAAATCAAAGCTCGCGGAAATCATTGAAGTGTTCGAAAGTTGTACGGAAGAATTGAAGCCATTAGAAAATAAAAACCAAATTATGATGTCATTGTCATAAATCGGGTAAAAGTTACCTTAGATAATGGTTTTACTAATTTTCTCGTTACCAACTTTTAGCTTTGCAAGAGTTAAGCATTAGAGAACTTCCAAAAATTGTTTTATATTTTTGAATAAGTCTAATATCTGCATATTTTTATTATTTTGTTCAACGAAAAAAATAAATCTCCAAGAATTATTCAATAAATTACAAATCTATTGGTCTTACAAACATTCTTCATTAATTTTTCCAACAATTTTTACTATGCTTGGGAAGTGGAAACAATACAAATACTCGAGAGAACAATTTTGTCTTAACTTCAGAAAGGAACTGTTGTAAGAAAAATTAAATTTTCAACAATTGAATGGTGATTTGATTAATCACTATGGTAGTTTACGTGACTATTTTTATGCCTGAGAAATATATTGCATGCTAGAATTTTCTGTTTTGTATGAATTCCATAAAAAAATTTAACAAGTTTTGAATTTGAGAAATCTTATTACACTGTGCAACACAAAGTTCTGAATGAGATCTCAATAATTTTTTTTTTTTTTTTTGAATAATTTAGGGTCGCCGATTTTGAATCTAGCAACCATTTTTCTGTATTGGCTCTTTGATCGGAGTTACCCTTCCTCTCAAGTGCAGGTAGCACTATTTTCAGACAAATGGCGTAC